>JARBWK010000006.1:3864561-4333262 GCA_030556195.1 Anolis apletophallus
ACACACACACACACTTCATCTCCCTCCCCCTCTTTTCAGATGGAAGCAAACCAAGGTGTGCCTCTGGCAGGCAAGCCTAGGACAGATAATCCCTCCTGACTGAGCAGAACAAAAGTTTCCGAGCCTCCTGGCTCAGAGATATCGCAACAAGCAAGGAGATGATATAATCCTATGGGGTAAGGGCTATGTTTGTGGGAGTGTGTGGCGTTGACATGTCTGGACTGTTCCCAACTCCCTGTTGTAGGAGAAAAGCTAGGAGGTGCAAAACTTTGATCACTTTTGGTACAGCTGCACTGCAGAAGTAACACAGTTTGATACCACTTTAATTGCAATGGCTCAATGCTATGGAATCCTGCGAGCTGGAGTTTGGTGAGGCACCAAAACCCATTTGGCAGAGAAGGCCAAAGACTTTCCAAAATCACAACTCTCGGGATTCCATAGGAATTAAGCCACATCTAAACTGATCTCAGACTGTATTAATTCTACAGTATAGATGCACGCTCTATCAAGCAAGGCTTGGGGTCTCTTGAATGGTCCATGCAGGTGCAGCAGCATTGCTCGACAGTACTCCTTTCAAATGCATGGTTGCAGGGCCGGATTACCCATAAGGCCACCCGAGGCCATGGCCTCGGGTGGCACTTTTGGGGGGCAGCAGATCCGGACCCCCCCCAAATTTTAAAAAAAATCCCTTTTTTTAAAAAAAAATGATTTTTTTAAAAAAAGGGCACACGCGCGGCCGCCCCCTCCCTTTGCTCTGCTCCCCTGGGCTCTGCTTTAGGAGGGAGGGAGGGAGGATCGGCTCCGCCCCTGACTCCGCCCCTCCTCACCAGCGCGGAGCCGATCCGCCCTCCATCCTAAAGCCGGCCTGAAAAGGGCGTGACGACGCAAGGGAGGAGCGCCAGCGGCGCGAATTCTCTTCGCCTCCTTCTCCCTGCTTGGCGACGCCAAGCCAGGGAGGCGGAGAGAAGCCGCGCCGCTGCCCCTCCTCCCTTGCGTCATCACGCCATAAAAAGGAGGAGGGGCGGCGGCGGGGACTCCTCTCGGCCTCCTTCCTGGCTGGGCGTCGCCAGGCAGGGAGAAGCCGCGCCGCCGGCCCTCCTCCCTTGTGTCGCGCCCGCCCCGCCGAAAAGTGGTGGGCGGCGCGCAGGACGCGCGCGGTGGGAGGGCGCCTCTTTCTCCTCCTCGCCCCGCCCTCCTTCCTTCAATCCGGGAGGCGGGGGCAGGGAGGGGCGGAGCCAGGGGAGGGGCGGAGCTGGGGAGGGGCAGAGTCGGGGGAGGGGCGGAGCCGGGGGAGGGGTGGAGGCAGACCCTTTGGCCTTGGATGGCAAAAGGGCTTGATCCGGGCCTGCATGGTTGGAAGGTCTTAGGCAGACGTGCCCACCTTTGAGGAATGATTAGCTGTACTACAAGAGTTTGGGCAAGTTGTCCCTTTCATAGAATCACAGAGTTGATTCTGCCAGATTCCAAGCCCTCTTGACAAAAAGATTCTGCTTCCAAACCTCCAGAGAAGGAACCTGCATGGGCCAGTTCATGGGAGAGAAGGACGTGGGGGGAGAGTCGCATTAACCCAGTTTTCAAGCCGATTTCTTCCCTCCTGCTTCAGTCTGATGCGGGATGGAGGAAACCCGCATGCAAAGGGGGTTAGCATGGCTCTCCCCTAATGTCCTTCTCGTGGGAGAAGGACGTGTGGAGAGAGCCATGTTAACCCAGTTTGGATGCAGATTTCTTCCTTCCGCATGAGAACTGGGGGGAACGCTGCTTTCCCCCCAGTCCTCATGGCGGAGGGAAGAAATCTGTATCCAAACTGGGTTAAACATGCTTGTCCGCCATTAACGAAGCCATTCCAAAATTTCGGAATTTTTCCAAATAAATTTTGAAATGTTACTGGAAATTTTCAGAAGTCAATCAAATTCGAAGCGAGTTATGAACCATTTTTTAATGGATCAACCAACCCTAGTATTTATATTTGGCTCCTTCTCTCAGCCTTCTTTTCTCCAAACAAAGCATTCCCAACCCAACTAGCTGCTCCTCAGAGGGATTCATGATTCCAGACCTTTATGGCCATTATGGAGATCTTTCCATGGATTCCTTCCAGTTTGTCCATCTTCTTCTTGAGTTTTGGTATTATCAGAGCTTTTGTGTGTTTTCAATGAATTTTTGAACGAAAGAAATTGCATTCACAATCTCAAGCATTCTTGCACAAAACAATTGGTTTTGCACAAAACATAAACTGAGCAAAATAAACTCCAGAAGCCTCATTCAGGACAGCTGAAAGTTGGAAGGCAACAACTCCTGGGCAGCTGCATGCTTCCTTGCTTTAAAAAAAGCTACAGCAGAGACCCCTGCCCCAAGAAGTCTGTAAAGCTGCAGTCTAGAGACCCCCAATGTTTGGACATTGGATCCCCAAATTCCTGACAGATAATAAAGTTGAATGGGTTTCTTGGAGTTGACAAAGGTTTCCATGGCTGAAGTTGTCAAAGGTTTCCATGGTCTCACAACCTCTGAGGATGCCTGCCATAGATGCAGGTGAAACGTCAGGAGAGAATGCTTCTGGAACATGGCCATACAGCCCAAAAAACTTACAGCAACCCATTTCTTGAAGCTGATGCCCAAAATGCCTGGAGGGGCAACGCTTGGTAACCACTCGTGCTCCCACTGAAACACAGAATTGGAAGGGATCCCACAGATCATCTAGCCCAGGGCTGTCCAACAGGCGGCCCGGGGGCCGTACACGGCCCCCCAGCCTCCTGGACATGGCCCCCCAGCCTCCTGCAAGAATTTATTTAATTTTAAAAGTTTTTTTTAAAAAATATATATATTTTAAAAAAATATATATATATTTTCAAAAATGGCGGGGGGGGGGGGGGAGGAGGCAGGGCAGGAAGGAGGAAGGGAGCCAGCTCCTCCTCCTACACCGCCCCTCCGTCCCTCTCTCTCACCAGCAGTAGGCGGCGCCAAAGGTCATGCCAGGCCTCTGACGCGCTGCCCTTGGGTCTTGGCGGCTCCCTCCCTAGGAAGGGCGGGAAGCCATGCCAGGCCTCTGGCGCGCTGCAGGCCTCTGGTGCCCGCGCTTGGCTCCCGGCGCGGCTCCCCCTCCCTAGGAAGGGCAGAGAAGCCGCCAAAAAGGAGCAGTAGGCGGTGCCAAGGGCGGCGCGTCAGAGGCCTGGGTGACGCGCCGCCCTTGGCGCCGCCTACTGCTAGGAAGGGGCGGGGGAGCCGGGATCCAAGCAGCAGCGCACCCGGGGAGAAGGAGGAGGGGCTACATGAGCGAGCAGCCCCACCCCGCCCCCCGCGAGCGGCCCCGCCCCCGCGCACTGATTACCTACGGCCCCCCAGGTGATCAGTGACACTTCTTCCGGCCCTTGGGTGGGAAGAAGTTGGACAGCCCTGATCTAGTCCACTGCTTCTTAAAGTGTCCTTTTCACTCCATGTTGGTGTCCCAAAAATTTGGCAATGGTTAAAGATTTCAGAATGGCATGAAAAATACATGCACTTGCATTGTTTACAGCGGACTCTGCAGATGATGCTTCAGCTGGGCTCCACAAAAGGGGAAATCAGCCTGTGTAGCAAGCCTTGCAAATGCTGATATGTTTCCAGTATATGTTTGGTTTTTATATCCATGTTATATAGCTATACACCTGTTGACACAAAACATCTATCAGGTAGAAAGGGGTCATGAGGACGCCCTATCATGCAGGAGTATTACAAATGGGGAAAGACAGGAAGAATACTGTATATTCCTCCTGAAAGGGTACAACAACACAACTTCTCTTGCCCTGGTGACGAGACTGCCAACATCTTCTTGGCTCCCAATGAATGGAAACCCAAGCAATTCCAACAAAGAACAGAGGCACCAAGGTTCAAGGAGAGGGGCACCTCTTGACTGGCAGGAATAGACCAGCTGGGCCTTTCTTGCAGTGGTCTAGGTGCCCCCTACGGCCCCCAACCTGGCTATTCTCAGCTGCGGGGAGAAGGGCTTCACCTGGGACCTTCCCTTCCGCTCTGCAGGCACGCAAGCAAGCCGGGCCACCTCCATTATTCAGCCTTAAGAGAGACAGGGAGGCGCAAAGCACCAAAGTGCCCGGAGGCTCTCTCTCTTTCCCCTGCCTTTAAAATATACATGGGTGTTTGTTTGTGTGCTGGCAGGTAGCAGGCAAACAAAGCCGCAATGACAGCTTTGGGGAGGCTCCGGTTGGTCACCGGCCAGCTCTCTGCTTGGCACCGCTTCCCAGCAGATGCATTGCGAAAACATCAGGGCTGAAGGGAGCGTGGCAAAGGAAACCTGGAAAAACTTTCCGACTGCCGCTTGGGTTCCTCCTGTTGCTGGAGGCGACTCTCGTGAGACTTTGAAAAGACTCTTCTCCGCTAGCATTTGTTTTCATGCTGAGCTGCCCGGAGGGCTTCCAGTGGACCAAAAAAGCCAGGATTAAAATTTAAACACCGATCAAATAAGTCCATGCCTCCTCCATCCTCTCCGGCTGTGGGTTTCCCATCATGGTTCTCTTTGAGCTTTGCAGGCACGGCATTGCAGGGCTGTGCTCCTTAAACTGAGGAGATCACTGCCACGAGGTGCAGCAATGGTGGGATTCCAGTGCATCTAAGGGTCGCTACCATCTAATTCCCAAACTGAGTGCCGGTCCTGGTCTCTCCGGGAGTTCTTTTGGAGTTGGATCCTGACAGAAGTTGCTGCTGAACAGATGCTTTATTGGTGGCAAAGGATGGATAGTCATGCTAGAAGATGTCCAAGAAGAATGGCCAGTATGGCCAAAGGTTATTTATTTATCGTGTCAGAAGTGAATTGAGAATACAGTTACCATGTATAAAAAACCAAAAACAAAGTTCTAAACTTGCCATTATTATACTAAATTTCCTTTGACCAGAAGCTGGCCTCTTGGAGTGCCTCTGGTGTCGCTGTGAGAAGGTGCATTGTGCATGTGGCAGGGCTCAGGCTGCATTGTAGTAAGTAGTCTGTGGTTTGCTCTTCTCCACACTCGCATGTCGTGGACTCCACTTTCCGGCCCCATTTCTGAAAATTGGCTCTGCATCTTGTGACGCCAGAGCATAGTCTGTTCAGCACCTTCCAAGTTGCCCAGTCTCCTGTGTGGCCAGTTGGCAATCTCTCATCCAGGCTCAGCAACTGATTGAGGTGCTGGGTTTTAGTCTGCCACTTTTGGACTCTCGCTTGCTGAGGTGTTCCTGCAATTATCTCTGTAGAAATTAGAAAAGTATTTCTTGATTTAAGGCATTGGCATGCTGGCTGATATCTGGACAGAGAATGGGCCAGAGATATCAATAGCTTGGTCCTTTCATTGCCTACTGCTACTTCCTGACGGATGCCAGGTAGCGCAATATTGGCTATATACAGTATAATTTCTGTAGTGGTGTTGGGAGTAGACATCCTGTGATAATGCAGCATGTCTTGCTGAGAGCCACAACCACTGGTTTAATATGGTGAGATGCATTTCATTCTGGGCATGCACACTCAGCAGCAGAGTAGCCAAGCGCAAGGGCAGATGTCTTCACTGTATCTGGTTGAGACCCCCAAATCAGCTTTTGTATGATATTATTACTAGCACCCACTGTTTGATTGATATTCAGGCAGTGCTTCTTGTAGGTCAGAGCATGGTCCAGGGTAACTCCCAGGTCCCAGGGTAACTGAAGCAATGCTCCAGTGGGATTCCTTCAGAGCTTGAGATGCTTGTCTGTTCTTAAGGTGAAAAGCCAAAGGTAAAAGGCAAAGACAATGTGATTTTAGGTTGAATCAATAGGAGTATTGTGTCTAGATTGAGGGAATCTATAGTCTCAACTCTATTCTGTTTTGGTCACATCTCACCTGGAATAACCCTGTGTCCAGATCTGGGCAACAAACTTCAAGAAGAAGATGGACAAGATGGGAGGGCTTACACCAAGTGAGCTTTGGGGTTGTGAATCTAGAATATCAGGGAACAGAGGCCAATGGGAATATTGTGTCCAGTTCTAGACAAAGCAATTCAAGAAGAACCTGGATAAGATGGAAGGGGTCCAGAGAAGGGCCACCAAGAAAGTCTGGAAACCATGAATCCCTCTGAGGAGCACCTTAAGGAGCTGGGGGGGGGCTTAGCTTGGGAAAGAGAAGGTTGAGAGGAGGAGACATGAGAGACATGCATACTCCTTTGAAAGGATGTCCCATTGTGGAGGAAGAACATAAGAACATAAGAAGAGCCATGCTGAATCGGGCCTCAGCCCATCTAGTCCAGCATTCTGTGTCACACAGTGGCCCACTAGTTGTACACAGGGATCTCTAGCAGAAAGGAGGGCAAGACCCTCACCTGCTCCCGACCCCCACAACCAGTACCCGGGAAAATCCTGCCTGCCTCCATCAACACAGAGGTGGCACTTGGATGTCCATTTCAGTAACTACTGATTCCCTTGGTATCCATGAATCTGTCTAATCCTGCCTTGAAGCTGACCAGGCTGACAGCGGTCACAACCTCCTCTGGAAGTGAGTTCCATAACCCAATGACCCTCTGGGTGAAGAAATATTTCCCTTTATTAGTCCTAACTTTCCTACCTTGGAGCTTCAGGGAGTGCCCTCTAGTCCTAGTGTTGTGTGACAGAGAAAATATTTTTTCTTTATTCACCTTTTCTATCCCATGCATGATTTTATACACTTCGATCAAGTCACCTCTTAGACGCCGTCTTTCAAGGCTGAAAAGACCAAGGCGTTGCAACCTGGTTTCATAAGGGAGCTGCTCCATCCCTTGGATCATTTTTGTTGCCCTTCTTTGTACCTTTTCCAGTTCCGTTATATCCTTCTTAAGGTGCGGTGACCAGAATTGTACACAGTACTCCAGATGTGGCCTCACCATAGATTTGTAGAGAGGCAATACAACATTTGCCGACCTATTTTCGATTCCCTTCCTGATCATGCCAAGCATAGAATTTGCTTTTTTCACTGCTGCAGCGCACTGGGTTGACATCTTCATTGAGCTGTCCACCAAAACCCCAAGATCCCATTCCTGGTTTGTCTCAGAAAGCTTTGACCCCATCAGTTGATAAGTGTATTTGGGGTTCTTTGCCCCGATGTGCATGACTTTACACTTGTTTAGGTTAAAATGCATTTGCCACTTTGTTGCCCATTCACTCAATTTCGAGAGATCTTTCTGGAGCTCTTTACAGTCAGTTTCATTTTTAACTACCCGGAACAGTTTAGTGTCATCTGCAAACTTTGGGGGCAGCTTGGTGGTTCTAGAGACAAGGACACAATGGTGCAATGGATTCAAACTGCAGGAAAAGAGATTCTACCTAAATATTAGGAAAAAAAACTTCTTGACATTAATTGCTGTTTGGGAGTGGAACTCATTTCCTTGGAGTTGTGGTGGAATATTATTTATGGTATTTTATGGTATTTATATCCCGCCTTTCTCAGCCTGAAAACAACTCTTATTCTCTGGAGCTTTTTAAGCAAAGGCTGGGTGGTCATCTGTTGGGAGGGCTTGGATTGTGCCTTCTTGCCTGGCAGACGGGGATTGGATTGGATGGCCTCTGGAGGTTTCTTCCTCTTTTAGCATTCAGTGCACCCACCATGTTTTTGCTTCCTTGTGGAGTGCATTTGGTAAGACCAGACGGCCTGCCATCCATCCTGGAGAGAGGGAGAGGGAGACAGGCCCCTCAGGTGAGGAATCGCAGGGCCTAATTGCTTATTGCTGGTTACTAAGCTACGGGACGCCAGCCTCTCGGACACCCATCGATATATTAACCTGGGCATGCGGCCCGGACAAGCTCATTCATTTCCAAGGGTGTTTATCTCCCTCCTTGTCTCCTCTCTGGGGAGAAAACATAATTATTATTTAAACGTGAATTAATTTTAGCCTCTGAGGGAGAAAACATAATTATTATTTAAACAGAGGTGAGTTAATTTCTGCAAAGCCAGAAAGAAGAAATCCATCAGATTCCTCTGAGGGTTCCGGCCCAGAAAGGCAAAGGCCAGATTCCTGTTCGTGCCATACACTTGGGGCAAGTTCCCTTACGCCTTACTGATTTATTTTTATTTCTGGCAGTTATGTGATGAGCAATTTCAGTTGTCCAAAGCAGAGCAGCCCAAATGGTTGAAGGTTTAGCAGCCAAGCCCTAGGAGAAGTGGCTGAGGGAGCTGGAGATGTTTAGCTTGGAGAAGGAAAGGCTGAGAGAGAACGCGAGAGTCGTGTTTCCATTTCTGAAAGGATGTCACATTTGGAAGACGGAGCCAGCTTGTTTTCCGCTGTTCTGGAGACTAGGACGCAATGGAGCACCAGATGAAAACTACAGGAAAATAGATTCCATGTAAACATTAGGGAAATCTTGACAGTGCTGTGCAACAGTCGAAAATGCTGCTCGTTGGGATTGTGTTCCTTCTCTGAAGTTTTTGAACAGAGTCTGGATGGGTGTCTGTCAGGAGGGCTTGGATGGTGCCTTTCTGTCTGGAAGAAGTTGCGTGTGCAAGGGTGACACACCTCGTGCCCAGAACAATAACACAGACACAGGAGGTTGGATGAAAATGGCCACAACTCATTTATTGAAAACAGGAACAAAGTGTTGGCGGCCACGCATGGCTCCTGGATCAGGGCGAACAGCCCCCACAAATGTCCAAAGGCGTTTGCAAGCCTGGGGTGTGAGCGGCCCAATGCCTGTCCACAGAAACTCGGCACCGCAGGGGGCCAGGGCGCAGGGCCGGTTCATCCATTAGGCGGACTACGCAGGCGCGTAGGGCGACGTCACCTGGGAGGGGCGTTGCTACCTGGGAGGGGCACCACCGTGCCGGCTCTGGCCCGCCTCGCCGCCCGCGCCGCACTGCCCGCCGCTGCGCCGGCCAGGCCTCCGCAGCCGGCTCAGCGGCCTGCGCTGCCGCGCCGCCCGGGCCTTTGTTAGGCTGGTTGCGCCTCCGCATGCGCAAAAGCTTCTACAGGCACTACAGCGCCTGTAGGAGCTTCTGCGCATGCGCGAAAAAGCTCTGCGCACACGCACTGACTCAGAGCGCACCTCCCGCTTTGGAGCCAGTGCGCATGCGTGCACTTTCACACATGCGCACTGGCCTCCAAAGCAGGAGGCGCGCTCTAGAGTCAGTGTGCATGTGCACAGATTGGCGCATGCACACTGGGCTCCCCTCGGGAGCAACTGGGGGGCGCATTTTTTTCGTGTACCCCCCGGGAACAGGTAGGTCTGCCCCTGCCAGGGCGTTACCCCCCTTACAACCAAGGGGCGATAAGCCAGGGTGATCCAGGGGCCATGCCACACGCCAAACACGGAGTTGTGACAAAGAACATAATAATGCATAACCATGAACAATGCAACAATGAAGAAGTAAGAACAAAATGGGCACCAACAAGCAATGAAAAAGTAGGGAGGGAGGGAGGGAGGAAAAACAGGACTGGCCCCCTCGTGCAGCCAGGTCAGTCCCGGGCAGCTTTAAGTAAGCTGCCCGGGTAGAAGTACAGGCTGGCCGGCTGCAGAGAGGGGGCGGGGCGGGGCCGACCCCCTCATTGGCTGGCCAGCGTTGGTGGTGGGGAGCCTTCCTGCCACCCCCAGGGGCTTCTGGGGAGAAGAAGCCCCTTCTCCAATACCAAGATGGCGCAAGGGCAACCCTGCCCCACAATCAGCCCAGCTGGTAAGTCGGCCAAGCCCATTGCTTTCACTGGATGGCCCTTGGGTTCTTTTCCAACTCTAGGAGTCTGTTATTCTATGATGCTTTTAGTCACTTCATGGTCACATGAGTAAGGTAGCCTTTCCCCATCTGCCAAAATGCCATTGTTCATCCTAAATCAGATCCATTGGGATCTGATTGACCAACATGTTCAGGGCATGCTTATTGAGTTTGCAGGTGACACCAAATTAGAAGGGAGAGCCCAGGGGCGGTCGAAGGTAATTTTAAATGGTAGGCGAACATTATTTTGGCGCCCCCCCCCCCAATCACTTGATAACAAAAGTTATAAGGTATTATTTATTTATTTATTAGCAACTTTTTTCCCCTGCCCTTCTCAGTGGTCTCCAAATCCCACCATTTCTTGCTGCCTCAGGCCCTTTCCTTTTTAGGAAAGCAACAGAGGGGGGAAAGAAAAGGGCCTGACTAATTCCCCTCTCAAAGGAAGGCCCAAGCTCAGCCCCAAACTGCAAATTTATAATTTTGCACTGACCTGAATGCGCCTCCAACACAGCTAACAATCAATGCCTCCTCCTCGAATGCTCTCCGGCCGCCACGTGCTAGCATGAGCTGATGCTCTGAGTCTGCTCTCTCGCACCAGAAGAAATGCGCATGCACTGCGAGGACTACCAGGGGGCGGAGACGGAGTCAGAGATCCACCTCCACTCCCTCTCCCTTTGTCTCCGCCCCCTACCTGCACAATTAGGTCACCATATTCGGCACGCAGGGGGTGGAGGCAAAGGGAGAGGTTTAACCTCTCCCTTTTGCCTCGCCCCCCCTGCGTGCCGAATAGAGAGTGTTTAGCTTCCGGGCACGCGCGGAGGTTTTGCGCGCAGGCACATGCGCAGTGCCTACGGAGCTCTCTTGAGATCCGTAGGCACTGCGCATGTGCTCGTAAATCTCCACGCACATGCGCAGTGCCTACGGACCTCAAGAGAGGCCCGTAGGCACTGCGCATGTGCGCGGAGATGTACGCGCGCATGCGCAGTGCCTACAGAGCTCTCTTGAGGTCCGTAGGCACTGCGCATGTGCGCAGAAATCTCGCGCACATGCGCAGGGCCTACGGACCTCAAAGAGGCTCGTAGGCACTGCGCATGCTGCGAAACCGCAAAGCACAGCGCAGCAGCAGGGCGGGCGCCGCGGCGGCGCCTCACGATGGCGCCCCACCCCGCAGCGTCCAAGATGGCGCTCTACGCAGTCGCGTAGGCCGCGTAATGCCAAAGACCGCCCCTGGGAGAGCCAATACTCCAGAGACAGGATGAGAATTCAAAAAGGACTTCAACAGATTAGAGAGCTCATTGGCCAAAATGAACAAAATGAACTTCAAGAAGGACAAATGTAAGATACAACACTTAGGCAGAAGAATGCAACGCAAAGACATAGGATTTATTTATTTATTCCAGGCATTTATATCCCGTCCTATCTCAACCTCTGCAGAGGGACTCAGGGCCGCTAACAACCGGCACAGCATGGTGCCCACAACAAAAAAAGCATAAAAATACAAATTAAGTAAAAACAATATAAAAACAGTATAAAACATTCAAACAATCGCCAATTTAAATCATCATCCTAAAAGCAGTCAGTCCAAGTCCATTACAGTCGTAGCTTTGCCAGCCAGTCAGCCTAGTCCACAAAGGCCTGATCCCACAGTTCACTTGTTTCCGAAAGGTCAAGAGAGATGGAGCCAATCTAATTTCGCTTTGGAGGGAGTTCCATAGCCTAGGGGCCACCATAGAGAAGGCCATGTCTCTTGTCCCCACCAACAGCGATTGTGATGGTGGGGACAGGTAAACTGGGCCAGAACCATTCAGGGCTTTGTAGGCCAAACCCAGCACTTTGAATAGTGCTCGGAAGCTGATGGGCAGCCGGTGCAGCTGGCGTAGCAAGGGTGTTGTGCGCTCTCGGTAACCCGCTCCCGTAAGCAACCTGGCTGCCACTCATTGGACTAATCGAAGCTTCTAAAATGTCTTCAGAGGCAGCCCTACATAGAGTGCATTGCAGTAATCTATTCAGGATGTAATCAGAGTGTGGACTATCGTGGCCAAGTCCGACCTCCCAAGATACGGGCGCAGTTGACGCACAAGTTTTAATTGTGTGAAAGCTCCCTTGGCCACCGCTGAGACCTGGGGTTCCAGGCTCAGTGAGGAGGACTCCCAAACTGTGAAGCTGTGCCTTCAGGGGGAATGTAACCCCATCAAGCACAGGCTGTAACCCTATCCCCTGTTCAGCCTTCTGACTGACCAGGAGAACCTCTGTCTTGTCTGGATTAAGGTTCAATTTGGCCAGGATGGGTAATGCCTGGCTCCACAACAGTCCGTGTCAGAAAGATCTTGGAGTGTTTGTGGAGAACAAGCTGAACATGTGCCAAGAGTGTGATGCAGAATGTGGTGATCCCCTACCCGAGAGGCTAGGAAAAGCCTGAAAGTGCAGGACCAAGACATTGGCAGCTATTTTAGGAAGGTGCAATAGGAGGCATCCATTTTAGGTTTCTCATTTCCAAAAGGGGGCGTGGCCAAAGAGCAGCCTGGGGGGAATGAGGGGAGTTAGGATTGGCTGCTGGAAAAGGGGGCGGAGCCTAACTTGGAAAATGAAAACAAATGCCCTGAAAGGGAGACGCTTTGAAATCTGACAGCAGTTGGTGCCTGGGTGTCAGAAGAGTTAGGTGTGGGTGTCAGAGATGTTTTATTTATTTATTTATTGTTTTGACTTCTAGACCGCTCCTCCAAGAAGTTCGGGGCGGTTTACAGCAATATAAAACACACATAGTAATAAATACAGCACATTAATAGATTAAAACAGGGCTGTCCAACTGATGGCCTGCGGGCTGTATACGGCCCCCCAGCCCCTTCCCTGCGGCCCCCTACCCTTTTAAAAAAATCGGCTGTTTAAAATTATTTTTTAAATTTATTTTTATTTATTATTATTATTTTTTATATTTTTTCCGCAGTGGGGAGGGGTGGGGCGGGGCAGGGAGGAGGAGCAGGCTCCCTCCTCCTCCTCCCTCCCTCCCACCAATCGGCACGCTCCGACTTTGTGAGGCAGAGATGCCGCAGCCGCGGTGGAGATGGGCAGGAAGAGAGGCGCTGATCCCCGGGCTCTGCGCCTCCCTTCTTGCTTCTCTCCGTGATCACGGATTAAAGCAGGAAGAGAGGCGCCCATCCCCGGGCTCTGCACCTCCCTTCTTGCTTCTCTCCGTGATCACGGAGAAGAGCAGGAAGAGAGGCACCGCCCTCCGGGGAGAAGAGCCCGGGGATCGGGGTCTCGCTGCTCCCGCCCTGCCCCGCCCCGCGACCGGCCCAGGCCCCATTGCGGCCCCCCAGGTCGTCAGTGACCTGAATTTCGGCCCCTGGGCTGGTAGATGTTGGACAGCCCTGGATTAAAACACATTAAGCTAAATCTCTATATTCTGTTACATTTAGATGAGGACTAACAGCAAGAAATTAGAGCTTTACTCTAGTGAGAACGCTTGATGGAAAAGCACCGTCTTACATGCTCTTCGAAAAATGGACAGTTCTGAAATTCCTCGCACTTCATCGGGCAGAGCATTCCACATTGTCAGTGCCACCACCACATTGTCTCTGCCTAGTTGTGGACAGATGGTATGTCCGGACAGATGGGACACTAAGGAGGCTTTGTTCTTCAGATTGCAACGATCTCTGGGGAACATGTGGGGAGAGGCGGTTCCCCAGGTACACAGGCCCAAGACCATATAAGGCCTTAAAGGTTAGCACCCGCACCTTGAAAGCAATCCGGTACTCTACTGATAGCCAATGCAGTTGCTGGAGAATTGGTGTAATATGGCATCTTGCTGGCGCCCCAGCGAGAAGTCGAGCCGCAGCATTCTGCACTAGCTTGAGTTTCCAGGTTACTCTCAAAGGAAATCTAATGTAAAGGGCATTACAGTAGTCTAGCCTCAAGATGACCGTCGCCAGGATCACTGTGGCCAAACCACTCCCAGATAGGTAAGGTGCCAGTCGCCTAGCTTGATGCAGATGGAAAAATGCAGTTTTGCTGACCATGGAAACCTGGGCCTCCATGGTCAGCAGAGAGTCAAGTTGGACTCCCAAGCTTTTTACTACCGATGACGGGCATAGTGCCTCGCCATCCAAGGTAGGCAGCCGGCACTCTCCCCCACCCGGGTGACCCAGCCACAAGATCTCCGTCTTTGATGGATTCACCTTCAACCGGCTCGATCGTAGCCATCCAGTCACAGCCTCAAGGCACTGATGGAAAGAATCGGGTACAGAGTCCGGTCGGAGAGAGAAGTTAGACAGAAGAGGCCTGAATATTGGTCAGTTTAGCTACAAGAGCTAGCTAGTTGTAAGTTTACAGCTATTGGAAAGTAGAGCTGGGGGAGTGGTGAGATAGATCCTGAAGGGACTGCCTGTAGTGGTGTTTAGAATTACTTTCAGAGAGGAAATCCTGTTAGTAAATTCTGAGGAGGAAGAACGAAGTTGAATTCTGTAACAAAGATTTAGAACTGTTTAAAGAAACCAAATGCTTTCATGCCAAGTCTCTGAAACCATTAAGCTTAGTACCTACAGTATCTTGTAAGTTCTCTTCAATAAACTTTATTGTATTTGTTGTTCGAAACACCAGTCTCACGAGTGCCTCTGTCCAAGAAGTTTAAAAGCAGTTTCTTGAAGTAAACAAGAGTCTAAACCAGGGGTGGGCAACCTACGGCCCGCGGGGCGGATCCGGCCCGACAGCCAATGCTGTCGGGCCCTTGGCTCCCTCAAGGCTTCATCCTGAAGAGAGGGAGGCAAACTCCCCTTGGGGTGGCTACAAACATGAAGAAGCAGGCAGGCAAGCGGAGGGGAAGGGAAGGGAGGGGGAAGAAGGGGAGGCGGCCAGGAGCAAGAGCATCCTATGCCCTCCTCCTCTTCCCTTCACTTCCTCCTCGCACGCTCCCCCCTCCTTCTTGCCTCGGTGCTCTTTCCCTTCTTCTGTTTACTGTCTTCCTGTTTTGTTCCCTCCCTCCCTCTTTACCCCTTTCATTCCTTCCCCCTTCCACCACCTGAACGGAAGAGGGAAGGAGCGGGAGTGCAGCGATGGAGAGGAGGCGGGGCCAGAGGGGGGAAAAGGCGGGGCCGTGGCCGGAGTGCGCCGGGGGGGGGTTGCATCCATTCCCTTCCCAGCTTTCTCCACTTCTGCCTCTTTGGGCATATTGAGGATTCGTGCCAAGTTTGGTCCTGATCAATCATTATTTGAGTCCACAGTGCTCTCTGGATGTAGGAAATTCAATTGATATTATGTAGAATGTAGTTCAGCCTTCAGGTGTGGCCCTCCATAATATTTTTGGCTCTTGTGTGGCCCCTTGGAAAAAAATAATTGCCCACCCCTGGTCTAAATGGTGGCAGCTTACCTTTAAAAGGAGTAGTATCTTTAGGGCTATCTCAGCATAAAAGTCTGAAGTAAATAAGTCACACACACTGAGTTTATCTTCACCTTCATCTTTTATATTGGTGGCAGCGGTAGGATATTCTAAGGAAAGGCCTGCCCTGCCACGGTTTAGCTTTACCAGAATCCTTTATACAGCAACTCAAAAAGCCAATAGGAATTTGTCTAGGAAGAAGTCTAGTGTCCAAATCCAGGGATGTCCTGTTGTCTCTCTTTTCAGACCTCTTTACCTGTTTTTGAATTCTGTGAGTTGTAGTCCACCAACACCAAAAAGGAAGAAAAGGACAGGCGGCGAGATCTTCAGCCTTCTCTGCCAAAAGGGTTCCTAAGGGTTCCTAAAACCATCAGAAATATGTGTTTTCTGATGGTCTTTGGTGACCTTCTGAAACCTCACGACCCCCAAGGCTCCTGACCCTCAGGTTGAGAAACACTTTTCTATAGCGAGGAGATGGAGTGTAAAAACAACAACAACAACTTGTCTTGCATCCCCCACTATTGCATTTCCACGTGGGACAATGAGAGGAGTCTGGGATTAGAAGAGAGAGGGGGGAAATCCTCTCTGCTTAGTTTCTCTTCCTTATGTATGCAATTACTCCACCGTATAATTTTAACATGCTTTTAAAAATCTGTCTCTGTCTTTGGAATATTTCAAATATTTTGACGGTTGTCCTGACGTTTATCATTTTCCGTTTTGGAGTGTTGGGCGCAACTGCCGTTTTCGTGGGTTGAGTTGAGTTTCCAACGATAAGAATGTCGTTAATTGCTAAATGTTTGGTTTGCGTTCTTCGCTGCGTTGAGCTCCCAGGAGGAATGGCAGCAGCTTTGAAATCGAAAGAATAAAGCACCATTCCCCACCCAAGCAAGGCTTTCAATATACCGTATATACTTGAGTATAAGCTGACCCAAATATAAGCCGAGGCACCTAATTTTACCACAAAAAACTAGGAAAATGTATTGACTCGAGTATAAGTCGAGGGTGGGAAATGCAGCCGCTACTGGTAAATTTCAAAATAAAAATAGATACCAATAATATTGCTTTAATTGAGGCATCAGGGGGTGAAATGTTTTTGAATATTTACATAAAATTGTAATTTGGGATAAGACTGCCCAACTATCATTAAATCATTATTCTAACCTTCTTCAATGTAAATGTGCTTATATATCATTCCAACAGTAATAAAGAGAGTAAAATAATAAATGTAATAATAATAATAGAGTAAAATCATGGAAATGCAATAATAACAGTAATAATAGAGTAAAATAAATGCAATAATAATAATAAAGTAAAATAATAAATGTAATAATAATAATAATAATATGGTAAAATACTTCACAAAAGAGTCTGGAGCAACAAGCACTTGAGGTAAAGCACCAAAATCAGTGTATACAGAGCTATCGTACTGTCTATTCTCCTCTATGGGTCTGAAACATGGGTCACCTGTCTATTCTCCTTTATTGTCTGAAACATGGGTCACCTATCGCCAACACCTACGACTCCTCGAACACTTTCATCAGCGCTGTCTTCGCACAATCCTAAATATACACTGGACTGACTATGTGACTAATGTTGCTGTCCTTGAGCAAGCAGGGGTCACCAGCGTTGAGGCCATGCTTTGGGAACACAGCTGCGCTGGGCAGGGCACATCTCTAGGCTGGAGGACCACCGCCTCCCAAAGATACTACTCTATGGTGAACTTGCCACGGGTCAGCGCAAGAGAGGCGCCCCCAAAAAGAGATATAAGGACTCCCTGAAACAACATCTCAGGCTCAGCCAGATTGATCACCAACAATGGTGCACCCTGGCCTCACATCGGGAGGCATGGAGACGCACTAGCCACAATGCTGCAGCCTCTTTCGAGAAGACACGCCGAATGGGTCTTGAAGAGAAATGACAACGCAGAAAGAACCGCAACTTGGAAACAACACCACCCAAGGAGACTTTCTGCTGTGCTTTCTGCAACCAAACTTGCCTATCTCAGATTGGCCTTTTTAGTAATCAACGCGCTTGTAAAAAGTGTGGGATGAGTCCTTCCTAAGAATCTTCGTTCGCGAAGTAATGCCGAGAGAATAGAGTAAAATAAATCCAATAATAATAATAAAGTAAAATAATAAATGTAATAATAACAATAGGTTAAATACTGTAAGTGTAATAATAAATAAATAAATAAATACATGAAATAAAAATAATACTAATAACAGAGTAAAATAATAAATAACCTTGACTCGAGTAGAAGGCGAGTGGAGCTTTTTCAGCCTAAAAAAGTGACTGGAAAAACTAGGTGTATACTCGAGTATATACATTATATGTATAGTACGCTAAGTTGGATCTACACTGAATCTGGCCCTCCGGGTCCTTTTACGTGGCCCTCCAGATTTTGGACTGCAACTCTTGTATTCCTCCCCATTAGACATCATGATTAGAGCAGATGGGAGTTGTGATACAGTAACATCTGGGACAGCTTGTTCTGTTGAGTCAGGAGAGTGGGATTTGGATTGAGATACAAGGCTTGCAGATAGGATGCCTGGGTTTAAAAATGCCTTTTGATTTTTCCCCAACCTCAGGACCACAAGGGCTGCCGAGTTGCAATTCCCATCATCCCCTGCCCACATGGTGGATTAATAAAATGATGGAAGTTGTCATTCAATAACATCTGCGGACTGATTGCATTGCAATTCCCATAATCCCCTGTCTTCATGGGAGATTTTTTAAAATGATGGGAGTAGTCATACAATAACATCTGTGGACTAATTGCATTGCAATTCCCATAATCCCCTGTCTTCATGGCAGATAAATAAAATGATGGGAGTTGTCATCCAATAACATTTGGGGACTGATTACACTGCAATTCCCATCATCCCCTGTGCGCATGCTGAATTAATATAAAATGATGGGAGTTGTTATCCAATAACATTTGTGGACTGATTGTGTTGCAACTCCCATCATCCCCTGTCTACATGGTGGATAAATAAAAATGATGGGACTTGTCATCCAATAGCATCCGGGGGCTGATTGCATAGCAGTTCCCATCATCCCCTGCCTGCATGGTGGATTAATAAAAATTATGGGAGTTGTCATCCAATAACACCTGGGAACCGATTGTGTTGCAGTTCCCATCATCCCCTGCCCAGATAGTAGATTAATAAAGATGATGGAAATTATCATACGATAATATCTGGGGACTGATTGCGTTGCAACTTCCATCCTCCCCTGTCTGCATGGCGGATTAATGCAAATGATGGGAGTTGTCATACAATAACATCTGGGGACCCAAACTGGGCAGAAACGAAAGAGCATCGACCACTATGTAGAAAAAAATAATACAGTTGCCCCTGGAAATCTACCACACATTTCCTGTCCATGGATTCAATGACCCTTTAAAGGCAAAGAGTTCTTGATTTTGTCACACTTTACAGTTACATCGTTGTAGTATGGTCTGGAACAGGAGAACATATATGAGAATCACAACATGAATTGCTAACCATAGTGATGCTACTAAGAGGAATATAGCCTAAGCCTTGTCTGGAAGCGTTAAGAGGGAGACGCACACAGTGCAACCTGCTGTGAATCAGAGAAACCCTAACAACCAACAATGACAACAACTATTTCTCACCACCCACCTCTCCCGAGGGACCGCGGTGGGAAGCAAAAACAAATGGCATAACACATGATGCCAGCTTAAAAAACTCTATAAAACCAATCCATATGAAAATCAATCAATCAATCAATCAATATGATAACATTCATAATGCAGTGCGGCCCTCATATCCATGGAGGAAATGTTCTTGAACTTACCGTGGAAACAAGAAACTGTGGACACAATAGTGAACCCCATTGAAATAGAAGACTAGAGAGGTACAGTTTCTAGGAAATTGCTAGGTTATATTTTGTTGGATGCAGGTAAGTGAAACTGAAGGTACCAGTCCTGTAGGTACAGGGATTGTACTACCCAGATGTTATTGGGTAGGCTGTTGGAAGACACTGGCCTGTTCTAAGTTCAGAGAGTTGTCTTCAGTTTTCAAAACCCTTTTGGCAGGTAATTCCCCGATTTGTGGGCAGCTGAAGAAAATGTCTCCTGGCTAACCGTTGTCAGCTTAATTGTTGCTGACTAAAGTAAATGTTTGTGTGAATGGACTTTATGGAAAAAGGTGGTCCCACAGGTAACATGGACCCAAACCATGTAGGACTTTAATGGTAAGAGCCAACACCTTCCATCTTGCCTAAAACCCAATTACTATCCTTGTATTTGCAAGGGATCCATTCCTAGACTTGGCAAGGATACATAAAACCATGGATAATAATGAACACTATTGAAAGGAAAGCTTTCCAACCCAAGAGCACTGGAGGACCTAGAAGATACCTACAGAAGATGTTATTGTGTTTGCTTTTATTTATTTATTTATTTATTATTCACACTTGTTAGTCGCCACTCCCCGTGTGGCTCGGGGCGACTTACAGCAGTGCAAACACAGTTTAAAAACACAGTATTACAGAATAAAATGCAATAAAACACAGTAAAACACAATAAAAACACAGCAAGCACAATAAAATACACAGCAAAGCACAAATCATCAGGGTTGCATTCAGCACGGGATGGATAGCCAAGAAACTGCAGTCTTAGACCCCGAAGGCCGGCCAAAACAAGAGGGTTTTGCACGCCTTCCGGAACGTCATTAGGTCTTTAAGTGCGCGAACATCGGAAGGCAGTACATTCCATAGTATAGGGGTGATCACCGAGAAGGCCCTTCATCTTGTGGCCGCAAGGTGGTACGTTTTAAAGCTGGGAACCTCCAAAAGTTGGCACGACTCAGAATGTAATGGCCTAGTGGGACAGTATGTGATGAGGCGGTCCCTAAGGTACACTGGCCCCAGACCGTTCAAGGCCTTAAAAGTCAGTACCAACACGTTGAAGGTGATCCGGCCTTCCACTGGCAACCCATGCAGCTCGTGCAAAATGGGTGTTATGTGGCTGGCCATGGGAGCACCAGCCAGCAGTCGGGCTGCTGCATTCTGTACCAGTTTCAATTTCTGGATCACCAGCAAAGGAAGGCCAATGTAGAGAGCATTACAGTAGTCCAGTCTCGAGATGACCGTGGCTTGGACCACTGTGGCTAGGTCGTGGTGGGAGAGGTAGGGAGCCAGCTTCCTTGCCTGCCACAGATGGAAAAAAGCAACTCTACTGACGATGGAGATGTGCGCCTCCATCGTCAGTTGAGAGTCCAGAGTGACACCTAGACTTTTTACTGTTGATGACGGACGTAGTATCGTGCCGTCGTCAACAGTAAAAAGTCTGTTTACTGTTATCTGCTTTGGGTTCCTTTTTGGAGAGATGAAATAACAAACAAACTGTGCTCATTGACCCCATGGACAATGCTGTATTGTTCAAAATCTCCCAATGTGGCTTAAACTAGAAATAATGGCATGCATCACCCAACCGTTGCACGGCTACTTGGAAGCCACACGGGTTGCCTCAAACCACATCCAAAGAAGGTGCAAATCCCGACATTGGCACAATGTATCTCTGATGGACAAAGAAGACATCTCACCCTAAGGCTGAGTGGAAAGGAAAGAAGGGACAGCCGCTTACCTTGCTGGCTGTGCCTCTGGACGTAACCTAGAGTTGCTGCTGCTGCGAGGATCACCCAACACGCTGCCGAGACCGGGAAAGCCATCTGGAGAAGAAGACAAACAAAACAGGTCAATGGGACCAAAGCTGAAGGTGGGTGGCAGGCAGGAGAAGGGAGAAGAAGTCTCAGCTGGAGGCTTTTGTATTACAGGAGAGGTTGAATATGCTCCAGGTTTTGGTCAGAACTTCAAAAGAGCTCCTCAAAGCACAGAAACACCAGACCCTTCAATGGGTATTGCCTTTGGAGTTAGAACTAACATGGGGTCCTCTAGAAATGGGGGTCAAGGGACAGACAGGAGTACTGCAATATGGTCATAATGGTTATAGTGAGCATGAACAAAGTACCGGTACATGGAACAAGAACAATAGCCATAGTTCTTTTACACAATGCATGCCAGGAGTAGGATGAGTGTGGCTTTAGGGTCACAAGCAGTCCCTGAAAATCACTTTCATGGCCCTCATAAGAGCCCCCCCTCAATGTTCCTAAAACCACCCATGAATAATAATATTTCGGGAACGTGGTTCACGAATGCACAAAAATACAAATGTGCAGAAGCAGGGTTTTGGACTTTTCATAACAGACACACTCATGCCTTGTTTTGGTCAAACAGTAACATGATGTCACTTCCAGTGCACCAAAATTTACAAGGCGGCGGAGTCAAGGAGACCATTGGTCTCTCCCTTCATGCTTAAGGTTTGCCTAGTGCATAACGATGGGCAGATGTGGGCTGCACTCCATTAATACTGCATCCAAGACCATATACACACTTACATACACGGAGTTATGTTGCAATTGCAAATGCGGCACCATTAACAAAAAGTCATGCGTCACCAAATGTGACTCGTGCAACTGAGTGTCAACAATTAAAATACATTAAAAATACATTAAAATCACATTCACTCTGGATTAAAACAATGCTCAAGCATGCTATCCATTCCAGCACGCCTCCTGTTCAGTGTGGATCTACAGTTGACAACCAATAGGATTCCAGATGACGCAGGCTAATCCTGAGGCAGGATTTTAATGTGTGCTTTCCAATGTAAGATCTGTAGAAACGAGTCTGCAAGAACTGCAATTCGTGAAAACATCAAGGACAGATGGCAACTATGGAAGTCGTGGGCTACACCCATGCATACTACACTGTGTCCTATATCAAGTCAAGAAAGCACACGCATCCATGCATGGATTTCCACTGCAATTTGCACAACACTACAGCATTAATGGCACCATCGTGCAGTTGTACGTGCCACCAAAGCGCATCACAAGTACAATAGTCATTCCCGTTTATCTTGTGTTTAATGTGGATCCATGCACAATGGCACATCGCTGACAACCACATTTTAGCCTTTGGAGGCATTCATAAGACACCAGCGTAAATCCAGACATTGTGAGTTAATCCCAAGGCAGGATTTGAATGTGTGCCTTCCCACACAGGCACTAAATGCGCATTTCCAAGACTGAATGCCCATTTGCAATTCGTGACTCATCTGTGAGAGAGGTTTTCAAGTTAAATCCCCTTAAAGAGAGGCAAACCAGAAATTATGAAGGTTGAATGAAAAGTAATGCCTCCACCTTCGTTACTTGTGTTTGGATGGGAATATTTTAATAAATCAAACGCAGAAATAATTCTTCGAATGTGCTCTTTAACTACCACTATTCACTTTTCCAAACAATCACCAGACAATTGGATACATTTCTGCCAACGATGAACAAGTTTTCTGACGATGTTACAGAAGCAGTCGACACTCTGTTTCCACAACCAGTGTCAGCATCCTGGATACCCATCGTGCACAGATCTTCCGAGCAATAATGTGACCCACACATTCTTGTAAAATGCCGATTATGCTTGAAATTTCTCTCTAAGTGATACGACGATTGTCCTGAATCAATCTGCCAACCTTTTGCGTATGAAACTTGGTGGTTGATGTCACAGGATGCCCAGCTCTTTCTTTGTCACGCAAGTCAGATGTTCCCACCTCAACATCTCTAAACTTACTTGCCCAACGGTATGCTTTTGCTGACTGTGGAAGCCTTTCCAGGCATGTGCACACAAGTGCACATGCAGCTCCCCCTGAGCATCTCTCCCCTGCCCTTTCCAGCTCATCCACTCCTCTCCGGAGATGGCATTTCTGCTGCAGCCTTGCAAACAAACAGGTCTCTGAGCTCAGCCTGGGAAATACATGGAGAAGGGTGAAGAAAGCCACGGGGGTTCCTCCGAAACAGCAGGATCAAGGGTTCAGCAAAGACCACCATTGAGAAGACCAATCTCTGTGGTCACTTCTTAGTGTGAGCAAATGGCCACAGACCCCCGCCACCCCTGAGGCTTAGTTTAGTGGACCTTTCTTGAAACTTGAAAATAACACATTAAAAATAAAAGGTACACTGTTTTCCCATTTATATTTCTTCGTTTTGACATTTAAATGTCAGTCGTCACAAATAGAGCCATAGCACCCGAGAATGGGAAGAATGGTCTTCCGGAGGCCATCCAGCCCAACCCCTTTAGGGCGGTTTGAACATTTGTTTACATATTTGTTTATATATGAACTGTGCTGTTTGTGTTTCATTCTTTTTTAAATGTTTGCATATTTGTGTATTTTAAGTGGGATGTGAATGCTTTTATGTCAAACCGCTTTGAGTCTCCTTCGGGAGAGATAAAGCAAGGTATAAATAAATATAATAATATTTATATGTCATAGGCTTTAAATGGTATTGTTCTAATGCTGTGTTCCATTTTGAGTCTCATTTACAAGAGGAAAGGGGGGTAATACTTACAACAGCAACAACTGACTGCTCAAGATAAAATTTCCATGTCCAAAAACCCACCTGTAAGCATGAAGGAACATATGTGCACACAAAACACTGATGGAATGCCAGCCATCAATTTTTAATTTTCATCTGCCTGAAGGTGTGATTTTATTTTGCCCATAGCTATGAGAGTTCAGACATTGGACTGTTATGGAAACTGGATACTAAAATCTCCAATTTCTGCAGCATTGCTGTTGCTCTGTGCCTTCACCTTCTTTCCAACTTGCAGCAACTCTATCGCAAGGTTTTCTCAGCTAGACTTGTTCAGAGGGGTTTCCCTTTACCTTCCTCTGAAGCTGAGAGAGTGTGGCTTGAAGGACCAGGTTGTGGCGCAGCTGGTTGGGAGTCAGCTGCATTAAAATCACTACTGACCAAAAGGTCATGAGTTCGAAGCCTGCCCAGGTCAGAGTAAGCTCCTGACCATTTGTCTAGATTGCTGTTGACCTTCAGAGCCCGAAAGACAGTTGCATCTGTCAAATAGGAAATGTAGGTACCGCTTATACAGGATGCTAATTTAATTTACGAGGCCATAAAAATCTCCTACAGCCCACAAAAGAATGAGGAAGTACTCCATCAGTGTCACAAGTGGACAGTGAAGCAACTGCTCCCCCGGTGGCCAGATTTCAAACATACCCTCATGAAGCTGGAAAGGTAAATAGCCTCTTTGTTTCTGTCTATATAGGTTGCGTGTCTATGGCATTGAATGGTTGCCATGTATGTGTGCATTGTGATCCGCCCAGAGTCCCCTGCGGGGTGAGAAGGGCAGAATAGAAATACTGTAAATAGAAATCATACTTGCCAAAGTCACCCAAAGGATTGGGCTCCTTGTCTTTGTGATCAGCCAGTCCCTTCTGTGCTTTCCTTATGTGTGTCCTTGTATTCCGCATGGATTGTTTACATCCCAGCTGAGAAAACGGGTTTCTTGACACTCAACACAATCCCATCGGGATCGGGATCACGGCAGTGAGCTTTTGCAAGCTTTCTCTTGCTCTTTGCACCTCCGAAATGCTCCAGGGAGCATTTCTTTAAAAAGTCATTTATTTGCCTTAATTGCATTTTAATTGATGTGTTTTAATACTTCTGTAAGTTCGATGGCATTTTAATATTCAGCTTCTGCATGTTTTTTTATATTGCATTTCCTTTTAAGCATGAGCTGCTTTGAGAGAAAAGTGGGAAATGGGAAGAATAACAAGAACAACAATTATTCTGAGCAGAAAGACAAGCCGGTTTTTCTGTACGAGGCAAAATAATGGGAGGAAATCCATATTGTTCTATCGGATAACATTTCATGTTTGCTGTAACAGATGGACAAACCCTGGATGCATGGTAATGGTCTTGTGCTTTGTTTATGTATTTGATTGGACTGTACTCTGCCTTCAGCCATAAGGAGAGGCGGTAACTCGACAGTTGTTTGTTGTTGTTGTTGTTGATGTGGTCATCGTCTATGAGGGTTGAATGAAAAGTAATGCCTCCACCTTCGTTACTTGGGTTTGGATGGGAATATTTTAATAAATCAAACGCAGAAATAATCCTGAGAATGTGCTCTTTAACTACCACTATTCACTTTTCCACATAATCACCAGACAATTGGATACATTTCTGCCAACAATGAACTAGTTTTCTGAAGCCGGCCCGAAGGAAGTCGACACTGTTTCCGCAACCGGCGTCTCACAGTTTTCTCAACGTCTTCGTCAGAAGCATCATGATGTCCCCGCAGATCTTCTTTCATTATCAGGAACAGAAATGCCGATTATGCTTGAAATTACTCTCTGACTGATACGACGATCGTCCTGAATCAATCTGTCAACCTTTTGATTGTGAAACTCGATGGTTGCTGTCACAGGACATCCAACTCATTGTTCGTCACGCATTTGAGATGTTCCCACCTCAACATCTTTAAACTTACCCAACAATGCACAGTACTCACATCAACACAATCACCATAAACAGCTTGCATTGTGTCTGGATGGGCGACCCTCTTCCTGCCAGCAGCCCAAAAAAGACACAACACCGAGTTGGGGAGAAAATGGCCACAACTGTTTATTGGTTACAGGAACATGGGTTGGCTGCCACATATGGATCAGGATTGGTCAGCCCATTGCTAACCAATACCAAAACACACCAGGAGTGTCACTGGCACAATACCAGGCTAACTTCCTGGCACCCCAAGCACCGTAAATCCCCCGCCATTAAGGTGGGGGCTGAGCCAGGTGCATGCCACATGCCAACTGGAGTTGTGACGAACTAAGCAAAACAACCTAAATCGCCCCAACAAAAACACGAACATGATGCAGGGCGGGTGGGAGGCCAAGCTGTTCAGGCCCAGTGCCTGAGAGGGACCCAGGACAACCTAATAAGACTGCCTGGGACAAAAGGAAACCTGCACCCAGCCAATCCAGGCATGGGGGGGTGGCCAGCCCACTCATTGGCTGGCCAGCTGGGTGGTGGGACATATCCCGTTGTGCAGGGGGCTTCTGGGAAGGAGAAGCTACCTGCACCCAACATGGCGGGTGGGAGAGCGCCCCCCGCCGCAACGTTCTTCACCTGGTAAGTCGGGCAAGGCATTTCTCTGAGGAATCTCCTTTGTGGTGACAACTTCTGCTGTCAAGAATTCAATGACTGCACGTTGCTTAAGTCACATTGACTGACCATTTGTGCAGGGTTCCATACTTTGCACTTTAACAACACAACTGTTCAATGCTAAGGCTTTCTGTCAAAATGGAACCATAGAGAAGAGTCTACAGCAGTGTTTCCCAACCTTTTTTGAGCCGCGGCACACTTTTAACATTAAAAATCTGGGGCACACCACCTACCAAAATGACACAAAATGACACTCTAACACAGTAAAGAATGGCTGGGGGTTGGTGGCCTGCTGGGAGCAGCTGCTGGGAGTGCCGAAGCTGGAGAGGGCGGAGCCAGTCTGCACCATGCCCCCGCCCCTACCCCCCCAGCTTCTCCCAGCAGCTGCTCCAGCCTTGAGGGGCAGTGCCAAGCCAGCGGTGCTAGAGCCAGCACAATGCTGGCTTTGGCACTGTCCCCTCAAGGCTGGAGCAGCTGCTGGGAGTGCCAAAGCCGGGGGAGGGGGCACCATGCCCTGCACCATGCCCCTCCCCCTCCCCCCAGCTTCAGCTCTCCTACAGGCCGTGCCATGCCCACCCTTTCCCCCCAGCTTCAGCTCTCCTACAGAGGAGGAGCATGAGTGGTGGACGGGCTTCAGTGGGTGGGGCTCCTCCTCCATGCGGCTTCAGCGAGCGAGGGGCAAGAGTCATGGTGGGAGTCATGGAGGATTGAGGCTGGCTGGGAAACGGCCAAGGAGGCGGCACCCTGGTCCCTTCTTCTTTTTCTTTGCCACTGCCCGGCCCTCCCCCCCCAAGCAGCAGGAGTTCGGCAGGAGGGGGGAGGAAGGGGGGCAGAGAGCTTTTCTCGTGGCACAGCAGGAGGTCCGTCATGGCACACTAGTGTGCCACGGCACACTGGTTGAGAAAGACTGGTCTACTGAACAAGCTTGTACCTGCCGCATACCAGAACTGCCATCTGTTAAGGAGTTACGAAGGTGGAGGCATTACTTTTCATTCAACACCCATATTTCTATGCATCTTGCTCTACTTTTTGGAGTGCCTTTGCATTTTGGAAGGGCACCATAAGCTTGGGCTATTCCAAACAAAAAATTAAATAGTAAATCAGGGAATGACCTTCTGTTGGGCGGGATGGGATTTTCAGGGGGAGCCTTGTGCCCCCCTCGCTCCCTCCCAATGGCCGCTTGAAATCAATGTGTTTCAGAAGAAAAGACGCTTCTTCTGCTTTTGACGGAAAATGTCACCTTGGTTCGGCTGAAAGAAGCCGAAACAAAACATCTCGTGTCTCAATGTTTTACTTCATGTCAGTTCAAAGCACTTTCGGCGGCTTTTACAGGCTTGTTTTACAGGGAGAGAAAAACCTTTAGAAATTTATTCAGATTAAAAGCCACTGTCATCACAATGGGAAACAAAAATGAGTGCCAATCCTATTGAAACAGATGGAAGGCGCTTTTCAGAAGGCATCGGAGCGCTGCAGAAATGATCCAATATGGGGAGGAAAGCAGCCAACATACATGCACGCACGCCACCACTTCAACTGCCATGGCTCAATACCCTGGAACGCTGGAATTTGTAGTCAGGGGAGGCACCGGCACTCTTCAGAAGACCTTGTCAAACTACAATACCTGCAATTCCATCCCATTGAGCCACGGCAGTAGCACTTTGACACTACGTAGAACAGTGTTTCTCAACCTGCCAAATGCCGCGACCCCTGAATACACTTCCTCATGTTGTGGTGATCCCCCATCCATAGAATTATTTTTGTTGCTACTTCACAACAACTGTAATTTTGCTACTGTTATGAAACGTTATGTAAATATCTGAGATGCAGGTTGTATTTTCCTTCACTGGACCAAATTTGGCACAAATATCTGATATGCCCAAATATGGATAACAGAGGGGTTGGGGGAGGGGGATTATTGATATTCTCCTAAGGGAGTTGGAGTTTCTGGGATTTAAAGTTCACCTACAATCAAAGAGCATTCCGAACTCCACCAACGATGGAATTGAAGCAATCTTAGTACACAGAACTCCCATGACCAACAGAAAATATTGGAAGGGCTTGGTGGGCATCAACCTTGAGTTTGGGAGTTGTAGTTCACCTCCATCCAGAGAGCACTGTGGACTCAAACAATGATGCATCCTGATCAAACTTGACACAAATACTCAATATGCCCAAATGCAAACACTGGTAGAGTTTTTGGGAAAATAGACCTTGACCTTGGAGAGTTGTAATTTCCGGGATTTATAGTTCATCTACAATCAAAGAGCATTCTGAACCCCATCAACAATAGAATTGGGCCAAACTTCCCACACAGAACTCCCATGATCAACAGAAAATACTGTGTTTTTTAATGGTCTTTGGCAACTCCCCTGACATCCCCCTTGCCGACAGGATTGCTGACTGAGAAGTCAGCGGTTTGAATCCGAGGAGCAAGGTGAGCTCCCATCTGATAGCTCCAGCTTCCCATGTGGGGATATGAGAGCAGCCTCCCACAGGATGATAAAACATCTGGGCATCTCCTGGGCAACGTCCTTGCAGATGGCCAATTCCCTCACACCAGAAACAACTTGCAGTTTCTCCAGTTGCTCCTGACATGAAGAAAAAGCCATGGAATACTGTTTCGAACAGCATTCATTTTGCGGTCCAGCAGAAAGGAGAATCCTGCACCTTTGGATTATCTGCCTGGCCATGGGCTGCCCATCTGCCTGGGATTGTGCCGTCAACGCCGCGCCGTTCCTGGTTAACAGAACGAGTAAATAACTGATTGTTTAAAACCCACCAACTGACATCTGGAAATGTGAAGCCTAAATTGAGGGTGGCAGCGGAGAGGGAGCAGGAGGGCCGCCTTCATGAAACCAATGAGCAGCTGCGGCAATTGGATTTGCCCCCTCAGTTGGTAGTTGGGTTTGCAGTTTGGGCACCGGACGCAGCAAGTTGAGCGGCTAGATCCTCTCCAGAGGAGACCGAGATGCAAAAACATAAAAATCCAATGCAATTCTCAGCTGCATTTACAGGAGGATACTTTCTAGAGACTGAGGGAAGTCATGTATAAATAATATTTGAAAGGCTGCCATAAGGAAGAGGGCGAAGGCTTGTTTTCTGGTGCCCTGGAAACTAGGACTCAAAGCAATGGGTTCAAAGGACAGGAAAGGAGATTCCACCTGAACATTAGGAAAAAACTTCCCAACTGCAAGAGCCGTTCAACAGTGGAACTCACTGCCTCAGAGTCCAGTGGAAGTCCCTTTTTGGAGGCTTTTAAACAGAGGTTGGATGGCCATCTATCACTGTTCTGGGTGTATTGCTCTGCTATTGATTCAATTGTTTTATGATTTCCCTGCATGGCGGGGGGTTGGACTAGATGGCACAGGTACTCTCTTCCAAGTCTATGATTCTATGTGCTCAGTGTTTCAAGAAGGAGATGGCGAGGATGGAAAGTGTCCAGATGAGAGAGACCAAAATAGCCAAAGATTTGGAAACCAAGAACTCCACCGAGGAATGGCTAAGCGACCTGGGTGCATTTAGCTTGGATAAAATAAGTACGCAAGGGGACACAAGAGCCATATTTACATATTTGAATGGATGCCACATTGTGGACGGAGAAAGCTCGTTTTTTTGCTCCTCCCAAGACTAGGACATAATGGAGCAATGGGTTCAAAGTGCAGGGAAAGAGATTCTATCTAAGCATTAGGAAGTGCTTCCTGATGGAATATGCTTCTGCCTGGGAGTCGGGTGGCATCTCCTTCTTTTGTAAACAGAGACTAGATGGCCATCTGTTGGGAGGGCTTGGACCTTAACTAATGCCTCAACTCCTTTAATACAGTTACTCATGTGGTGGTGACCCCCAACTGATGTGGAGATATTGGAGAACACACACACACACACACACATATTGTATGGAAATTAGAAGCACTGATGTGTAGAAAAATTAGCTGCAACACAACAATAACATTATTTTTATTGCTACTTCATAACTATAATTTTGCTACTGTTATGAATTGTAACGTAAATATCTGATATGCAGGATGTATTTTCATTCACTGGACCAAATTTGCCACAAATACCCAATATGCTCAAATTTCAATACTGGTGGGGTTTGGGAAGGGGGATTGATTTGGTCATTTGGGAGTTGTAGTTGCCGGGATTTATAGCTTGCCTATAAACAAAGAGCATTCTGAACTCCACCAATGATGGGATCAAACCAAATTTGGCACACAGAACTCCCATGACTAAGAGAAAATACTGGAAGGGTTGGGTGGGCACTGACCTTGAGTTTTGGAGTTGTAGTTCACCTGCATGCAGAGCGCACTGTGGACTCAAACACTGATAGATCTGGACCAAACTTGCCATGAATACTCAATATGCCCAGATGTGAACATTGGTGGTGTTTGGGAAAAAGAGACCTTGACATTGGGAGTTTGTTGTTGCTGGGATTTATAGTGTGCCTACAATCAAAGAGCATTCCGAACCTCACCAATGATGGAATTGAACCAAACTTGGCACACAGAACTCCCATGACCAACAGAGAACACTGGAATGGTCTGATGGGCAGTGACTTTGAGTTTGGGAGTTGAAGTTCAAAGAGCACTCTGAACCCAGCCCACAATGGATCTGCACCAAATTTGACACACTACCAACATGGCTAACATTGAATACTGGTGGGGTTGGTGGGATGTTGTTTTTTAATTCTGGGAGTTGTAGTTCACCAACACCAAAAAGGAAGAGAAGGACAGGCAGAGAGAATGTCAGCTTTCTCTGCCAAAAGACCATCAGAAATATATGTTTTCTGATAATCTTTGGTGACCCCTTTGAAATCCCCTCGTGACCCCCCCTCCAAGGTACTGACCCCCAGGTTGAGAAACACCACTCTAAGGTGTGGGCCACAAATCACCCATCCAAACTGGAGCAGAAAGCCAAATCTGGAAACACTAGGCCTGGTTAGGTTCGTCAGAATGCTTCTAAAATTGGAATGAATTCGGAATAAATTCACTTTTGAAGTGGTTTTGAAGCAACGTAAGCAACCCGGAAGTGAATTTGCCATTTCAAAGCCACCGTCGCCATTTTTGGAAAGGAATCGGCGGGTTTCCCTTCCCTGGCCTTCCCTTCTGTGTGCGTTAGACCTTGGCATCCAGATGTTTCAGATGTGTTTCCCTTCCTCTGCGTTAGACCTAGCGCAGAGGGAGGGAAGACATAGGTGTCCAAACTGGGTCTTTAACCCAGTTTGGACGCAGAGGTCTTTCTCTCCCTGTGTGTTTGGCATCCAAACCGGGTGTCTTTCTTGCTGCACATGCGTGTCTGCCATTAACGAAGCCATTCCAAAATTTTGATTTTTTTCCAGAAAATTTCAGAAGTCAATCAGATTCAAAGTGCCAGCGCCCCCTACATCCAGAATGAGTTTTGAACCATTTTTTTAATCAACCAGGCCTAGTAAACACACAGGAGAGCTTGGATGCAACGCAGGGATAAGGGATCACCTTTCCCACTCGTTGCCCTTGATGAGGCAGCCTGTTGAGAGATCATTAAACCTCCAGAGATTTCTCACCTTCAGACAGAAACCAAGAGTAACACCCTTTCCCCCTCCTTCCTGTTAGGTTTCCTGCAATTTTTGCAGAATGTCTCTTTGCAAAATTACTTTTTTTTCCCTTTGCGAATCAGAGCAAGACTGGCTGACGGATGGAGCAGATGCAAAACAAGCTAATTTTGAAAAATCCACAAAAGGAAGCATCAGATACACAATTTGCAGAAATGACATTGTCAAAAATGTGAAAAGAAAAAGGATCTTCTCCTTGTCTCCAAAGGAAGGGGAGGGGAGGGGGAGTGCTTTCTTATTATTTCACATGAGATCGAGACGAGTGCAAATCTACAGCCTTGGCCCAAAAGAGACCTCTGTTCTCAAAAACAAAAACCTGCATGTAGGGTGCATCTACACTGCAGAATTAATGCTACACGGCACCACTTTAACTGCTTTTGCTCCATGCTATGGACTCATGGGAGTTGTAATCTGATAAGGCACCAATTGCTTTTGTCAGAGAAGGGAAAAGACTTTCTCAAACTACAGATCCCATGGTTCCATAGCATGACAATTAGTGTTGGGTCAAACTGCACTCATTTCACAGTGTAGGTGCCTCGGTGACAACAAGTTAAACATAAGCCAATAATGGGATGCAGCGGCAAAAAAAAGCCAGTGGGATTTTGGCCTGCATCAATAGGAGTCTAGTCTCTAGATCAGGGCTGGGCAAACTTTGGCCTTCCAGGTGTTTTGGACTTCAAAACTGTTAGGAATTCTGGGAGTTGAAATCCAAAACACCTGGAGGGCTGAAGTTTGCCCAGGCCTGGTCTAGATCCAGGGAAGTCATGCAACCCATGCTCTATTCTGCCTTGGTTAGACCACATCTGGAATCACACTGTGTCCAATTCTGAGCACCACAATTTAAAGGAGATGTTGATAAGGTGGAATGTGTCCAGAGGAGGGCGACTCAAATGATCAAGGGTCTGGAGAGTGGCTGAAAGAGCTGGGCATGTTTAGCCTGAAGAAGAGAAGGCTGAGAGCAGGCATGAAGAGGGCCATGGATAAATACACGAGGGGAAGTCATAGTGAGGAAGGAGCAGGCTTGTTTTCTGCTGCCCTGGAGACTAGGACGCAGAACAATGGCTTCAAACTACAAGAAAGGAGATTCCATCTGAACATTAGGAAGAACTTCCTGACTGTGAGAGTCATTCAGCAGTGGAACTCTCTGCCCCAGAGTGTGGTGGAAACACTTTCTTTGGAGGCTATTTGCAGAAGCTGGATGGCCATCTGTCGGGGGTGCTTTGAATGCTATTTTACCTGCTTCTTGGCAGAATGATGTTGGACTGGATGGCCCATGAGGTCTCTTCCAACTCTAGGATTCTATGATTCTCCTGATTTCCACATTTGCAAGCATGATGCATTTTGGTCAGCATTTTGACCCTTTTGTGGATTGTGAAGTTGGGGCGTAAACACACTGTAGAATTAATGCAGTTTGACACCACTTTTTCTGGAAAGTGGTGTTATGGCGGTTGTAGCTCTACAAGGTCTTGAACCTTCTCCGCCAAAGAGGGGTGGTGCCACACCAAACTACAGCTCAAAGGATGGCATAGCATTGAGCCATGGCAGTTGAAGTGGCGTCAAACCGAATCAACTCTACGGTGTAGATGCATCTATCGTTTTGCAATTCACTAGGAGACAATGGCAAATTTGGTTTTGGGTGGCAAACCTGCTTCCTCTATTCATCATCACCATCATCCTCTTCTTCCCACACCTATTACAAGCATTGTGCCTTTTGCAAAAACAGCAGGGAGCGCAAGCTGTGCCCACATCTCGATGCCACATTTCATCAATCACATTCTCCTCAGCAGCACCTGAGGCAACAAAAGAGCTGTACAAACCACAAATGCAATTCGTATGAATAACTCAGTTATAAAGCCACAGCCAATGAGCGTTCTCTCTTTATACAAGAGGACAGGCATGTCAGAGAAATCCTGGGATTCTGAAATTCAGATATTGCAGATTAACCTCAGAGGGTGTTTTTTTTAAAGGAAGCCAAAAATCCCATCGTGTTTTGTGGGAGGCACAAGTTTCTCCACGCACAAGTTTCAGCCTTTTTAATCTATTCTTTAAGGATGCAAGTACTTTTAGCATCCCCCCCCCCAATCCTCATAGTTCAGGGCAAACTATTTTGCAGACTTATTTTGCACAAAATTCACCGTTTTTGGCACAGAAAACATCACTTTTTGTTCTGGAAACTTTTTAATGAGCACCTTTTTTCTGTACAGACATTGCCATTCCCTGGGAAGAAAGCACTGTTTTCTGTGCAAAAATACCATGTGTCAATGCGACATTCAATAGGCATCCAGGGTGATGTTTGGCCCTGAGTTTGGAAGGTCTGAGCAGGGCTCTGGGCAGCAGGATACATACTCGGAGGCAACCATCAATACATAAACAAACGGGAGCCTGCCTGATTGTACACCATCACCCTTGGCCTGCCCGAGTAAGTCCCCTTGGATGACTCCCATCTGCGCCAACACTTTGTCTTCTTTGCAGGAGAGAATGGGAACTCATAAAGCAGGATCTTATGTATGTGTAACAGCTGGATTTTAGGGTTTAGGCCTTTTTTCAAAAGCTTACAAAAATACCTGCATTTTCAGTAGGAGTTAATGAGCAATGGATGGTAGGACTTGTCCTTGGTGTCATGTAAGTGGGGTTAAGCTGGTGTAGTAGAGTATGTGGTAGTGAGTAGCAGAGTGCGTGCCGGTCAGTTGTACAGTGTGTGCCCGTCAGTGGTAGAGTATGTGGTAGTGAGTAGTAGTGTGTGCTGGTCAGTCACAGAGTATGTAGTAGTGAGTAGCAGAGTGCATGCTGGTCAGTCGCAGAGTGCGTGCCTGTCAGTAGTAGAGTATGTGGTAGTGAGTAGTAGTGTGTGCCGGTCAGTCACCAAGTATGTGGTAGTGAGTAGTAGGGTGCATGCCGGTCAGTCATAGAATATGTGGTAGTGAGTAGTTGTGCGTGCCGGTCAGTTGCAGAGTGCGTGCTGGTCAGTAGTAGAGTATGTGGTAGTGAGTAGTTGTGTGTGCCGGTCAGTCACAGAGTATGTGGTAGTGAGTAGTAGAGTGTGTGCCGGTCAGTTGCAGAGTGTGTGCCAGTCAGTCACAGAGTATGTGGTAGTGAGTAATTGAGTGCGTGCCAGTCAGTTGCAGAGTGTGTGCCGGTCAGTCGTAGAGTAAGTGGTAGGGAGTAGCAGAGTGCGTGCCAGTCAGTCACAGACTGCATGCCAGTCAGTTGCAGAGTGTGTGCCAGTCAGTCGTAGAGTGTGTGCTGGTCAGTAGTAGAGTATGTGGTAGTAAGTAGTAGTGTGTGTCGGTCATTCGGAAAAAGATATTCATCAGTCTGGGATTCTTGCCTCACTAGGAACACATTTTCCCATCATTTGCCAAATATTTGTGCATATCCTTTCCCTCACTATTCTGTAATAATTTCCAAATGTGGCCTAGTGGGTTGAGTGTTGGACTATGACCTTGGAGACCAAGATTCCCGCTAAGCCTGTAGCACAGCAGTTCTCGTTTGTGCCTGGAGGGCAGGGGGCAGCACCCGGGGTCCCATTAGCATTAGGACCAGCAGTGCCAGAACATGATTCAGAGGATGAGCTAGATGACTGGGGCGAAGGGCAGCTTTCCCCTGATGGGCCTCCTTCGCCCACAGAGAGCTTGGCATGGGAAGAAATGTTGTTTGGTCCCAACGAAGATTCAGATAACCAGGTGCAGATGGAAGACAGCGATTCTGGCAGCTACGAACACCCGGGTGGGAGAGATTCCCAGGAGCCAGTAAGGGAAAACATGGAAGAAAGCGTTTGGGAAATGGCTAGGGAGGAGAGCTCTCAGGGAGATAGAAACACAGCTGCGGAGAGACAAGGTCGAACCTTTGATAGGAGACGGAACATCGAGTCTAGCAGAGGGGAATGGTCTAAGAGCATAGACCGGCCGAGGTCCGTGAGCAGCGACTGGAGACGAAGAAGCCTAGGCGTCGGGGACCTCGGCCGAGGATTAAGTATAGGATCCGTGGGAACGAATCCTCAGTGCTCCGGCCACGTCTTTCCTGAATAGGCGTGAGCGGAGTGGGACCACGGCTAAGCTAGCCCGGGGTCATCAAGCCTTGCCTTGCCTTGCCTTGTTCCTGATCCGCCTGGTTGTGCGGAGCCTTGCCTTGTTTCCTGATCCGCACGGTTGTGTGGAGCCTTGCTGAACTTTGAGCATTGCGAAACTTTTAGCCTATTTGCCACGTTTTTTGGACATTGTTACTTCAAGCCTTTTTGGATTGTTTCACTATTCTAATGGACAATATCTTTGAACTGTTTTTATATTCAATAAAGTAGTTAGCCTTCAGTCCGTCTCTGTGTGTGTGATTAAGGGGCCGGTCAAGTCCGTGCATCGTGACAAAGCCATGGAAGCCCTCTGGGTGACAATCATCATCATCATCATCATCGGCAATCCCTTGTGTCCGAGTCAGATGGTATTTCAAGTGTAGGGTCTTGGCGGTGGGTCCATAAGTGACTGTGGAGACTTATTCTTCACCCGCATGTTCTTCCACAGTGGAGACATCAGTTTCCAGGTGGAAGGAGGTCCTGACACGCCTTCTTTCTCTTGATGCATTTCTCCCTTCCTCCCTCAATTCGCAAGTCTTCAAATTCCACAGCACTCTTGGTCACAGCTGACCTCCAGTTAGATGCTCAAGGGCCAGAGCTTCCCAGTTCTGTGTCTATGTCACAGTTTTTAAGGTTGGCTTTAAGCCCATCTTTATATGTCTTCTCCTGTCCACCAACATTCCATTTTCTGTTCTTGAGTTGAGAGTAGAGTAACTGCTTTAGGAGGCATTTGGACAATGCGGCATTCAGTCCAGCGGAGATGATGGCGGAGAAGCATCGCTTCAATACTGGTGGTCTTCTTCCAGCATACTGACATTTGTCTGCCTGTTGTCCCAAGCAATTTGCAGGATTTTTCAGAGGCAACGCTGATGGATTCGTTCCAGGAGTTGAGTGTGATGCCTGTAGACAATCCACATTTTCCAGGTGTCTGTTGGGAGGACAACAGCTTTATAAACAAGCACCTTGGCCTCCCTATGGATGTCAAAAGGAACTATTCAGGTATGCAAATGAATACAATAAACTGAAATATATCAAATAGTAATCTATTGACAATCAATTGTCAATAGATTACTATTTGATATATTTCAGTTTATTTCAGTTTATTGTATTCATTTGCATACCTGAATAGTTCCTTTTGTCGTTACACTACGGTGTCGCCTCCTGCTCATTGTGACTCCCTATGGATGTCTCGGTCCTCAAACGCTTTCTGTTTCATTCAGAAGACTGCTGCACTCGCAGAGCTCAGGCGGCGTTGTATTTCAGTGTTGATGTTGACTTTGGTGGCGAAGTGGCTGCCAAGGGAGCAGAAATGGTCAACATTTTCTAATGTTACACCATTAAGTTGTATTTCTGGCATTGGAGAGGGATTGGCTGTTGTTTGCTGTAAGAGCACTTTGGTTTTCTCAATGTTCAATGAGAGGCCAAGCTTCTCATTTGCTTCTGCAAAGGCTTGTAGGTCTTCTGAATCCACACAGACTACGTTCTCATCAGCATATTGGAGTTCTATAACAGGTGTTGTTGTGACCTTGGTTTTGGCTTTCAGTCTGCTGGGGTTAAATAGCTTGCCATCTGTCCAATAGACGATTTCCACACGGATGGGAAGCTTCCCATCAACCAGGGTGCAGTATCATAGTGATGAAGGTGGAGAATAAGCTTGGGCAATAAAGCATTATCCCTTTTGACAGCCAACTTCCAAAGTAGGTGGGTCACTTTAGGAGCCATTGCTGTCCAAGACTGTTGCCGTCATGTCATCATGGAGGAAGTTCACGAATCTGTCAGGCTGGCGATAGCTGAGTCGCGCACTCTCGGCTCCAGAAAATGCCTTCAACAGGTTCACCACAGGGTCTCATAAATCAGCTTGAAGGAAAAGTTTGTATTCCCTTGCTCTCGAAACAAGGACATAATGGATCAATTGATCCAAGCTGCAGGAAAAGAGATTCAACCTAAATATTAATAAGAACTATCTGGTGTAAAAGCTGTTCAATAGTAGAATATGCTTCTGCCTGGAAGTCTGGTGGAGTCTCCTTTTTTTGGAGGATTGTAAGCAGGAGTTGGACGGGCATCTGTTGGGAAGGCTTGGGTTGTGCCCTCTGTCTGGCAGAAGGAAGTTTTACTAGATGGCCCTTGGGAACCTTTCTCAACTCTTACGATTCTATGATTCAAATGCCTTCTGGAGAGGAGACTGCTGAGGTTCCAGCCATGGAGTGAGCCCTGTATTTCTACCTCTTTGGGGGTCTTCTCCCCACCTTTCCCAGCTTGGTGTGGGAACCGGTTTCTTCTTTGTTCACCCCAAAGGCACAGACGGATAGAGAGATTTGTGTTTCGCCGAAACTTCAAAGGCTTTTGGGGAGGCCTGCTCTGCATCTCCCGGACGGACGCTGGTGGTGGGCCTTGAGGGAGACGCAAGGAACACGTTTACGATGATGGAGCCAAGGTGTGCGTTTGGGGGGGGGAGGGGTCAGACGAGGGCAAGAGCGCAGCCCCCCTCCGACTGAGTTATGTGCCTCCCCAGGCTTTAATGCGCAAGGCGTTATTAGCTGCCGGTGATGCTGTCCAGGCGCAGGGGGCAAGGGACTGGTTTCGGAGGGGGAGATGCCGGCGGCATCAGGTACTACTGTGTGCTGAGATCATGCTGGGAAAAGGGCAGCGCATGGAGCATGGACTGGAGAACATCTGCGGCTGACAAGGGCCGGGAAGGGGATATTCCCAGTCCCACCGACACCTTATCTCCAGTTGCGCTATGTTTTGAAGGGAAGTCAAGAACAGCGGTGTCTGGGAGAGTTCACATCCGAATATAAAAGGTGTGTGGTTTTGTGTAGAGGGGGGTGTCGATGTTCAAACACATGTGGAGGGAGGTCCTACAGTACACTCACTTCATGTCACCCTGGTCCTACTCGACTGCCTTTAAGCTAAATACTGGCATTGAGGGATGGATTGGGCCTCTCTACCCACATGTGTCCCTTCCACCCTTCCACCCAGAGATGGCACTCCGCAAGTCAAAACAATTCCACATTTGTGTGTGTGTCGTTATTCAAATCACATCCAGCTTTCCTCCAATATGAGATCCAAGGTGGGTCACAACACAGGCAAATGCCAAAAGGTGGTTCTGTGCCTTGACCTGGGGAACACCCTCCCTTGAGATTCCAACAAAACATTAGGAGGAACTTCCCGTTTGGAAGTCGAATGCACTTTTGCTTGGAAGTCCAGTAGAGTCCCCTTCTCTTGAGGCTTTGAACAGATGCTAGAAGGAGAGCCATCTATAGGGAGAGCTTGGATTCACAGAGTTGGAGGGAACCCCAAGGGCCATCCAGTCCCCCAAGGGCCATCCCAGGCAAGAAGACACAATCCAAGCCCTCCTGAACAGATGGCCATCAGGCCTCCGCTCAAAAGCCTCCAGAGAAGGCTTTTGGAAACTACTACCAGCTAGCATGGCTGTTCTGTTGTGGATGACAATGAGATCTAAGAATTGTGTGTGGATGCCTGCCATAAATGCAGGCAAAATGTCAGGAGAGAATGCTTCCGGAGTATGGCAATATAGCCCAGAAACCACACAACCCAGTGATTCCGGCCATGAAAGCCTTGGATAACAAATCTAGAAACTTCTAACAAGCAGCCCATGTTCCAGACTCTGGAGCAGCAGAAAACAAATTCATTCCATCTTTGGCAAGACATTCCTTCAGATGCTTAAAGCTGATGCACTGAGCACCAAGTACAGTTGCATAGAACAGTGTTTCCCAACCAGTGTGCCGGGGCACACTAGTGTGCCGTGAGTGATCATCAGGTGTGCCGTGGGAAATTGGAACCTCCAGGAAGGGGGGGGGGGAAGAGTCTAGTGTTTTGAAGTATAAAAACCCTAAGAAACCTACCTCGATAAAGGCACCAAATTACAAACACCCCCCTCCCCACCCGTTGTCTACTTGGTCTCTCCCTCTCCAGGCATTGGGAAGGCCCGCCTCCCTTTCCCCAAGTAGAGACCTCCTCTTGCCTCCTGGGGGTTCTGTGTGGGACGTTTGGCCCAGTTCTATCATTGGTGGGGTTCAGAATGCTCTTTGATTGTAGGGGAACTATAAATCCCAGCAATTACAACTCCCAAATGTCAAGGTCTATTTCCCCTGAACTCCATCTGCGTTCATATTTGGGCATATTGAGTATTCATGCCAAGTTTGGTCCTGATCCACAGTGCTCTCTGATATAGGTGAACTACAACTCCAAAACTCAAGGTCAATGCCCAGCAAACTCTTATAGCATTTTCTCTTGGTTATGGGAGTTCTGTGTGGGAAGTTTGTGTCTTTCTGCCATTCCTGCCAGGATATCTATGTTGTGTTCATCAAAACAGGTCCAGGTTTCACACTGAGTGTATACCGGTAAATACATTTTAAAAACATATTAACTATATGTGTTACTGTGTTAGAGTGTCATTTTGTGTCATTTTGGTTGGTGGTGTGCCCCAGGATTTTGCAAATGTAAAAAGTGTGCCGCGGCTCAAAAAAGGTTGGGAAACACTGGCATAGAAGATAAGTTGCAACAACAATAACAATATTCACCAGCCTTTGGTGGGCTTGGATTTGCAAGAATCAGAGATGGTCAGGTTCATAACCTTTATATTCAGTGAAGTCCTGTTGTTAAATTACTGCAGAGCAAAGCATCACAGTGTCCAATGAACACATTGGTTCTCAATGTCCTGATACACATCATTGCTATTTAGTAATATGGGTTTTTAATAGGGATTTTGTTACTGAGCTAAATATATATGATACAAAGTGATGCAATACAAACCCTAGAACTGTGGGACTGATACCTGTGGGCAACCTCAGGCAACAATATATGCCTCTTCATAATTTCAACACCAACAATACTATAGGATTCTAGCAACCATGTTTCACAAATGAGGAAAATAACGAGTGCACATTCACTTTCCAATGTGGAACTCTCATCTTTCCTGAAAGACCAGAAACTAAGATTTATTATTTTCATTGCAGGAGTGTCTTGAGAAATTTCAAGTCGCTTCTGGTGTTAAAGAACTGGTCGTCTGCAAGGACGCTGCCCAGGGGACACCCGGATGTTTTGATGTTTTATCATCCTTGTGGGAGGCTTCCCTCATGTCCCTGCATGGGGAGCTGGAGCTGACAGAGGGAGCTCATCCACGCTCTCCCCAGATTCGAACCTCCAACCTGTTGGTCTTCAATCCTGCTGGCACAGGGGAAGACAGGTGGACAAATGTCAGCATGCCGGAAGAAGCAAATCAACTCCACTGGACCGGACATGTTGTCCGAATGCAGCTGCTCTACTCCGAACTCAAGAATGGAAAACAGAATGTTGGCGGACAGGAAAAGAAATTTAAAGGTGGGCTGAAAGCCAATCTTACAAACTGTTGCATTGACGCCGAGAACTGGGAAGCCCTGGCCCTTGAACACTCTGGCTGGAGGTCAGCTGTGACCAGCAGTGCTGTAGAATTTGAAGAGGCACGAATAGAGGGTGAAATGGAGTAACATGGCAAGAGGAAGGTGCGTCAAGCCAACCCTGACCGGGACCGCCACCCACCTGGAAACCGATGCCCTCACTGCGGGAGAACATGCAGGTCAAGAATAGGACTCCACAGCCACCTACGTACCCACTGCCAAGACACATCACTTGGACGACTATCATCCTCAGACTACGAGGGATCGCCTAAGTCAGTGTTTCCCAACCAGTGTGCCGGGGCACACTAGTGTGCCGTGAGTGATCATCAGGTGTGCCGTGAGGAATTGGAACCTCCAGGAAGGGGGGGGGGGAGTCTAGTGTGTTGAAGTATAAAAACCCTAAGAAACCTACCTCGATAAAGGCACAAAATTACAAACACCCCCCTTCCCACCCGTTGTCTACTTGGTCTCTCCCTCTCCATGCATTGGGAAGGCCCGCCTCCCTTTCCCCCAAGTAGAGACCTCCTCTTGCCTCCTGGGGGTTCTGTGTGGGAAGTTTGGCCCAGTTCTATCATTGGTGGGGTTCAGAATGCTCTTTGATTGTAGGGGAACTATAAATCCCAGCAACTACAACTCCCAAATGTCGAGGTCTATTTCCCCTGAACTCCATCTGCGTTCATATTTGGGCATATTGAGTATTCATGCCAAGTTGGGCCCTGATCCAACATTGTTTGAGTCCACAATGCTCTCCGGAGATAGGTGAACTACAACTCCAAAACTCAAGGTCAATGCCCACCAAACCTTTATACCATTTTCTCTTGGCTATGGGAGTTCTGTGTGGGAAGTTTGTGTCTTTCTGCCATTCCTGCCAGGATATCTATGTTGAGTTCATGGAAACAGGCCCAGGTTTCACACTGAGTGTATAAATACATTTTAAAAACATATGAACTATATGTATTACTGTGTTAGAGAGTCATTTTGTGTCATTTTGGTTGGTGGTGTGCCCCAGGATTTTGCAAATGTAAAAAGTGTGCCGCGGATCAAAAAAGGTTGGGAAACACTGGCCTAAGTAAATAAGTTAACCCACTGTATCACCCACCGGGGGCGCCTACAGAGGAAGAGGAACCCTAGCATCGTGTGATATGCAGTTCCTTGAAAGAATACCATCGCATAAGTGCAGATGGAAAGCCTTTTTTCCATAAAGCTTTCCTTCGCTTTGAACCCTATTTGTATGTTTCTTTTGTTCCTGTTCCAAAATTTTGCCGCAGCCCTCCTCTAAGTCTCAGCCTGGAAAGAAGAGACGTGTCATGTCGTGCAACGGCCAAGATTATATACGCACACGGTCATTTTATCACCACCGAACAGTTGGCTTGAATGGGGAGCCGGCTCTCCCTTCTTGAAATGCCCAGGATGACAAATCCTGACCGAAGCCATAAAAGCAGTGTAACGTTTCGGGCAAATGGAAACCAGAGATAAGGGAGCTGGCTGCAAAGAACAGGGCAGGAGCGGAGGAGAAAGGCCAGGCGTCTTTTGCTCAGGCGGACAAAGGGAAGGAGGCCTTTATCAAGGAGGCCACAGCATCTGTTTCCCTGGCCTGTGACCTCCTCCTCCTGCCTGGAGCCCACGACTGTATTGAACTGCATTGGAAAGCAGCCTTTCTCTTTCAGGTAACACCAAAGCAAAAGGCCCACCAAATCAGAGAAAACACAACATTTCATGGCTCTCAGATCCTCACGGATTGCATCCTGTCGAGATCTGACTACGGTCCTGCCTCCACTTTTGTAGGTTTCACACACGCGGTTGCAATGATCAACCAAAGTCCACGCAAAACTACAACTCCCACAGTTCCAAAGCATTGAACCATGGTAGTTAAAGAAGACTCAAACAGCACTGACTCTACAGCAGGCCTGGGCAAACATTGGCCCTCCAGGTGTTTTGGACTCCAACTCCCACAATTCCTAACAGCCGGTAGGCTGTTAGGAATTGTGGGAGTTGGAATCCAAAACACCTGGAGGGCTGAAGTTTGCCCAGGCCTGCTCCACAGTGTAGATGCACCCTTGGATGCAAGGCTGCTAAACCTGAGGACGAGCCACCAGAACCCCCTGGCATTCAAGCTGATTTGACCTGCAGCAGGGAGTTCCACAGTTCTGGACACCCCATTGGGTCAGCACAGTTGGGGAGTGTGGCTACAGCAGCAGTTCAACTAAAAGATACTCATTTGCCTTGCTTCCCCCCCCCAACCTAACATTGTAACTTATCCCCTAATAAAAGTATCTCTTTCCCTGTCTGTAGTATTACATTGTATCCTTTTACTGCCTCAAACTCATCCAAAACAAACTTTTTTCCCTTTTCCAGGCCGTGGAGCACCGCAGGCCTGCCTGGGATGCTTCTGTGGCACCCCAGGGAGGCCAGGGATGCGTTCCTTTGGACCGCGGATACGGAAACTCCTTGGGGCCCCATATCCACGAGTCAACGGACCACCTCCATTTTGATGCCATATTTTACCTACACTAATTCTAACCTTATCTGCTATCTTGCTTTTTTGCCTCAGCGCCCCGGGAATAACCTTTTTGTTTTTAAGTAATACAATTGTAAAGAGAAAGGACCAGCTGATTGTAATCCGTGTAATCTCTGGGTATTTGGACACATAGTAAGGAACTATAATTCACTTAAGAATTTCCGTCCCTTCATTGTTTCCTGCTCAGCCCGCCTCCTGGATTCCCATTGGATGAAATCCGTAAGCGGTACTAGCCTCCTGATTGGCTGAGGTGTGTCATAGCCGGCAGAGCCTCCCAGCCAGGTGATGACACCAGCCAATCAGCGGAAAGCTGGCAAGGGGGCAGAGGGCGGGGCATTTAAATTTTGACAGTTTTGTAACCTTTGTAACCTTTAAAAAGTCATGTTTTGAATGGGAATGCACGTCAGCTTTGCAGGCATATGGGAATTGCAGTTGTCATCCTTCTCAGCTGGGGCGAATAAACAACTCGCTGGCACTTTCTTCAACTTTGGTGAGATTTATTTTGGGAAAGGGAAATCGGGTGTTTCAGGCTCGCCAAGGTACCGAATCCTCTTTGGTGGATTCCTAGGATTTATGCCTCATCCAGACAAGCCTCCTAAATTCCTGTTCAATATCAAACCCAAATGTAACAAGGGGTGCATCTACATTGTAGAATTAATGCAGTTTGAAACCACTTTGAATGCCATAGCTCCATGATGTGGGATTATGGGGTTTATAGAGGCACCACTTAATTTTATCTTGGGCAGAGAAAACTAAGGTTCTTGAAAATTATAATTCTCATGATTCCATAGCTTTGACTCATGTCAGTTAAAGTGGTGTCAGACTGCGTTAATTCTGTATTGTAGATGCATCCTTAATTAAGGATGCCTAACTATCTGTTCTAGATTCTTGGGCAACACTTTGAAGTTTTAATTTGGAATGGATCTACATGGGCATTTCATGCAGTTTGAATCTGCATTCATGTAGACCCATATAACACAGTTTAACTGCATTGAACTTCATTATATGAGTCCATACAATTCAGATTAAAACTGCATGAAATGCCACTGTAGATCCATACTTAGTTGTTTTATTTATTTATTTTATTATTCTCCCAATTTGGCCAAAAAATTTGAAAACAATGTTTATTAAATTTATTTATTTATTTATTTATTTATTTATTTATTTATTTGGTTTTATATTCCCTCCTCCCTGCAGGCTCGGGGCGGATCACAAATACGATAAAACATGCTGCGTGCGACAAAACTTGCAGCACACAATAAAAACATAAAAACACGAGACGATTACAGAAGTAGCATTCAAAGGGGTTACAATTCCTTAAAACCTCAGGCACAGAGAACGCCGGACAGGCCGGACTAATTAAAAGCCAGTCTGAAGAGGGCAGTCTTGCAAGCCCTACGAAAGGGGGCAAGCTCCGAATTCGCTCGGGTGTCATCAGGAAGAGAGTTCCATAACACCGGCGCCACCACAGAGAAAGCTCTCTGCCTGGTTGTGGACAGATGGCAGGAGCGGATTGATGGCACAAGTAACAGATTCTGTTCTTCTGAACGCAGTGATCTCGGGGGAACATACAGTACATGGTAAGGCGGTTCCTCAGGTACGCAGGCCCTAGACCGTGCAAGGCCTTAAAGGTTAAAACCAACACCTTGAAGGCAATTCGGTACTCAATAGGAAGCCAGTGCAGTTGCCGGAGGATGGGAGTGATGTGCTCCCTCACTGGTGCTCCCACCAGCAAGCGAGCAGCGGCATTCTGCACCAGCTTGAGTTTCCGGATTGTCGACAAGGGAAGGCCGACGTAGAGGGCGTTACAGTAGTCCAGCCTCGAGATGACCGTCGTTTGGATCACCGTGGCCAGGTCGTCCCTGGAGAGGTAGTGAATGCAAGTGCACAGAAATGTAAAAACAAACTCAGTTCTCTCTCTCTCTCTCTCTCTCTCTCTCTGTATATATATGTTAATAATTATTTATTTTATTATTCTCCCAATTTGGCAACCCCCCCTTAAAACAATGTTTATTAAAGGAATGTAAATGCATAGAAATGCAAAAACAACTCGGCTATATATATGTTAATAAGAGACATGACACACTGAAATATTAAAATGCATTAAAGAGCCAAATTTCTCATTCCTTCAATATGGAAATTCAGTGATGTCTGATAAAGGTCTACACAGAGAAGCCATTGAAATCCACAAGAAGCAGGTGGACAGTTTCAACAGAAAGGAAGAAATCATGAAAGTGAACAAAACCGGGCTCCCAGTATTTTAAAAAAACTCTAAAATCAGGACAGTAAATAAAGAGGAATTTTCAAACAACAGGGGAATTCCAGACAAGAAACAATCAGGGCCAGCTTATCACCTCCCAACAAAGGATTCCCTCAGATTGTAAGAAGCCAGACCTTGAAACTGCTAGGCCATTAAATGCAATATTCACACTTTCCTCAAACAGACATGAGTTCTTTCTCCCACCCTGGACATCATTCCACACATATATAAACCCATTTCCCTAGTTTCCAACAGACCTCACAACTTCTGAGGATGGCTGCCATAGATGCAGGTGAAACGTCAGGAGAGAATGCTTCTGGAACATTGCCTGGAAAACTCACAACAACCCATCTGATAAAAGCCTTTGCTTGAACATAAGCAAAAGGATGCATGCGTTTCTGGTTGTTTGCAATGGGAAGGAAAAGCACCAGATGCACTAGCCAAATCTGTGTCCAATATGTACTTTGAGGTGAACTTCACCAAATCCAAGAGGCACCCTTAATTCGTCATGGCAGCCTTGTCCTTTATTCACCCCTCGAGTCGAGCCCAGTGTGCAATTCATTTTAAACAGTCAAGCTTGCCCTTCACCCATCAAAATATACAAACATAAAACGCTGCCCAGAATATAATAAAGCCACGAGAAAACATCCATCCATCTTCCTCCTCTCCGCTGCCTCCCCCTGTTCTCACTGATGCAAATCGTGGCTGCTTACATCCCCAAATTTCATTAATGGTTCAAGGGCCTCATTTGCATCCAGACTGAAAAGATGGGTGGGAAAGGGGCGCACCTACGTGGCCGTGTCGTGAGCAGGGAAGGAAAAAGCAACTATGCTGCTGGCCAAGGTGGGAAAGGAAGAAGAGCGCACGGAAGAGAAATGGATTCTGTCATCAAGGAAGCCATGGCTGTTCCGACTTGGCAAGATTTCTTATGGAAAGCTAGGCTTGGAGGTCTCCCTTTTATGAAGTCACTATGAGTCATAGAATCCTAGAGTTGGAAGATACCTCGTGGGCCATCCATTCCAACCCCATTCTGACAAGAAGCAGGAAAATCACATCCAAAGCACCCCCAACAGATGGCCTTCCAGCCTCTGCTTAAAAGTCTCCAAAGAAGGAGCCTCCACCACATTCTGGGGCCACGGTGGTCCACGCTTTCGTTACATCCCGTATAGATTATTGCAACGCGCTCTACATGGGGTTGCCTTAAAACTGTTCGTAAGCTTTAGACCAGGGGTGCTCACACTTTTTCAGCATGGGAGCTACTGATTAAAAAACCAAGTCCCAAAGATCACCTACCCAGAAATGTAAAACGTATAACTATTTTCTTATTTATTTATTTATTTATATTTATTATTCATTTTTATGTACCGCTCCTTCCAGCAGACTTGGGGCAGTTTACGTAAAATGAAGTTATAAAACATCAACATTTCAATTTAATAACAACAATATAAAACAGAGTATAAAAATACATCCAACCACCCCATTTCTCCCACACTGCCATATTACCACACGTATTATCAGCCAGAAAGTAAGAAGAGAGGCTGTTGAACTGCAAGGCCATTTAATACTCAGCAAGGTAAACAAAGGGGCATGCAAAAATACATCCAACCACCCCATTTCTCCCACATTTCCATATTCCCCAACATATATTTCTCAAGGAACAAAGCAAGCAGAGAGGCTTTGGAGCTAAAAGGCCATTTTTAAACATTAAAAATAAAAAGGGGCATGCCACAGAACAATCAAGCACCCACCCCAAAGTAAAAAGACTGACCTTTGAGATGCGGTAAGGAAATGACCCCAACACGTCCTTCTCCTCCTCCTCCGTCGTTGCTCCTATTTCCACACTGCCAGCATGCGTGCCACCTCCAAGAGCTCACGAGAAGTCCAAGAGGCAGAATGGGTGCTTCTGCGCATGCGCGCGGGGCCAGCCATGCATCACGTCATCCAGGCCCGCCCCCTTTGGTCTCCTACGACTCTGAGTGGCTGGAGAAGGACGGAGGGAGGAGGAGGAATCCAAAAGAGGGGGCCCTTTCTGCCTCTTGGACTCTGGAGCTTTTGGAGGCGGTGCACGAGCAGGGAAAAGCAACGACGGAGGACTTCTTTGCAGCGTGCAGGGGCGCGTGAAGAGGACCAACAGCAAAAAACCTGGTCAGGGGCCTGAAGATCACCAGGATGAGGCCCGAAGATCACCCTGGTGATCCCGATCACCATTCTGAGCACCCCTGCTCAGAACTGTCCAGCGTGCAGCAGCCAGGTTGCTAACAGGAGTGGCGCTCAGGGAGCACACATGTCCGCCACTGCGTCAGCTCCACTGGCTGCCAGTCTGCTACCGGGCACAATTCAAAGTGCTGGCTTTAGCCTATAAAGCCCTAGATGGTTCTGGCCCAGTTTATCTATCTGAACCTATCTCTCCCTATGCACCCACCAGGGATTTTAGATAATCAGGGGAGGCCCTGCTCTCGATCTCGCCGGCTTCACAAGCACGTCTGGCGGGGGCAAGGAACAGGGCCTTCTCTGTAGAGGCCCCGCGGCTGTGGAACTCCCTGCCCAGAGATATCAGATCAGCTCCCTCGCTCCTTACCTTTCGTAAAAAATTGAAAACTTGGCTTTTCGAGCAAGCATTTGGAGCTTCAGCTTAATTAGACAACTAATTAATTGGAAATGACCGAGGAACAACAAAGACGACGGAACAGATAATGGACTGAATATGACAACATAGTTTTTTAAAAATAAAAAATTAAATTTTTATTGCTTATTGTTTTGATGTTTTAGATATTGTAATGATATCTTTTTATTCTATTGATGTATGCTTTAAAAACAGCATCGATTTGTGCCGATTGTTCGCCACCCTGAGTCGCCTTCAGGCTGATATGGGCAGGGTATAAATAACATAAATAAATAAATAAATAAATAAATAAATAAATAAATAGTGGGTTGAATGTTGGACTATGTCCTCGAAGGCCAAGACCTTGGAGACCAAGATTCCCACTTAGCCATGGAATAAATAAATAAATAAATAAATGGCTCTCACAGTCAGGACGTTCTTCTTCATGTTCAGGTGGAATCTCCTTACTTTCCTGTAGTTTGAAGCTGTTATTTCATTGCGTCCAAGTCTCCTGGGCTTTCGGCCATCAAAGTGGTATCATCTGCATATCTAAGGATGCTCAAGTCCAGCAATGGAGTGCCTGTTTTGAGGGATCATCTTTCCACCTCTCCCGGTTTGGAGTGGAAAGGAGCTGGATTCCTTTCCCCCTGGACATGGGAAGCCCCATCTTACGTTGCTCTTCTTTACTGCAGGCAATGTTGGGGGCCTCCTCGGTGTGCTGAACCTGATCCCAGACATTGACTTGAATCCCTTGGACAGCTCTGTTGTAGTCAGCACTGAAACCAACTGCAGATCATTGCACCTCCTGCCTTGCCGAGTGCGATTCCAGCCCCTCCTTGGTGCCTGATATCCATGGCATTTGCTTGCCAAGCCTTTTCCTCCCACACCGGCTTCTATCCAGTCCATTGCAAGACACATGGGCTCATGGGACTTGACAGGCCAAGGCTCACACTGGGATGCCCACAGGCTCCGGCTGGCGCTGCCCAGCTGTTGGGCCGCATTTCCTTGTTGCCGGGATCATACAGAGAGAGCCTGTTTATTCCTTGGGCTGGAGGAAGGGAGCATTTCCCTCCTTCTGCCGTGTCTCATTTGTCAATCTGTCTGTCTCCATTTCTTTGCCCAGCAGAAAAGAAAACTTTCCAGTTCCACGCCACACTGAGTGCGCCGTCTTGGCCAGGAGCCTCCATGCCTTTCAAAGGGGGCAGACAAATCCACGGCGAAGGGTGTCTCTCACTTGCTACAACTAAGGCGTGATGGACGCCAGAGATTTCCAAGTCCACAGATTTCACTGAAGCAAACACAGTGCAGGCCCCAGGCTACATCAATAGGAATATAATGTTTAGCTTGAGAGAAGTCATAAGGGAGGGAGGGACTGGCACTCTTTGAAGGACGGAGGTGGAGATGGTGAAGCCAGCTCAGGCATGGCCAAACTTGGGCCCTCCCTCCAGGTGTTTTGGACTTCAACTCCCACCATTCCTAACAGCCTCAGGCCTCTTCCTTTTCCCCCTCAGCCGCTTAACATTAATCCGGATTGAATTTTGCACAAAAACCTCAAACTGCATTTAGTTTCTGCACAGAAAATAATAGTTCTGCAAAGATATATTTTCTGCACAGAAAATGCTTCAGAGTTGTTTTTTCACATGACTGCTACACTATGCTTCAATTAATGTTTACTCATTTCAATGCATGCAAAAGCTTTTGGAGCATGCAAAAATCAGTTGTTGACGGTATTAACTGAAAAATGCAAAGCACGAAGCTGATTGGTTGGGCCATGCCCAGAAGCTAGCTGAGCCTGGGAGTTTTGGCAACAGTTACACATTTAAGTTTTCTGTGCAGGAGCTTGCCAAGACAGCATATAATTTTTGCTTCTTGCCTGCTGGAAGAAGACCTCTCACACGGACACCTAAGGCTATTTGATTCTCTCTCAAAGGACACTGTGTGAGTCAATGCAACTGTTCTCATAACTGTATATATGTTGCTCTGCATAGCAAAGATTAAACACTGTAACGGCTTAGGGGAAAAAGTAAGGGGGCCAAGGCTGTTAAGAATCAGGGCTGGCCTTCCCCATTAAGCGACCTACGCGGTCGCGTAGGGCGACGTTCCCAGAGAGGGGCGTGGCCACATGGGAGGGGCGCCGCCCCGCCGCCGTGTCGCCGCAGCCAGCCGCCGGCGTAGAGGAACGGGGGGTGGGAGAGGGGACTCACGGGGCGGGCTCCCGGACCCAAGGAAGAGCAGGAGGAGGGGGGAGGCCACGAGGGCGGCCCCCACGGAGACGCAGCGGCAGCAACAGCAGCGCCCCCGGAAGGGCCCGGAGCCAGAGGCGCATCTTCCTGACGTCACTTCCTCGTCGCCGCCTCTGCCGAGGAGGAAGGGGAGGAAGGCCTCGCCAGCCGTGCGCTGCAAGGACGCCCGGAAGGAGAGACGCCGGAGGGAGGGAGGGAAGGAGGAAGAGGCCGCCGTGCCTCCGCAGAGCTCTCTCCCTCCAGCGTCGAGGAAGTGACGTCAGGAAGATGCGCCTCTGGCTCCGGGCCCTTCCGGGGGCGCTGCTGCTGCTGCGTCTCCGTGGGGGCTGCCCTCGTGGCCTCCCCCTCCTCCTGCTCCTCCTCGGGTCCGGGAGCCCGCCCCGTGAGTCCCCTCTCCCCCCCCGTTCCTCCGCGCCGACGCGCTCGGGAGTCAGTGTGCATGCGCGGGCGCAGCCGGGAGCCGTCGGGGGGGGGGGGGCGCCAAAATAATGTTCGCTTACTCCCCCCGGAGAGCTCGGACCGCCCCTGTTAAGAATGGTGGGAGTTGAAGTCCAAAACACCTGGAGGGAGGGCCCAATTTTGACCGTGCCTGAGCTAGCTAAACAGTAGCTGCAAATCCAGGAGTAATCAAATCCACAAAAATAAAAAATGTGAATTCAAAGAGCTGACTGTATATAAGTTGTATGTCCATTGTTGTTGCAGTTGCTGTTGTTGTGTGCCTTCAAGTTGTTTCTGACTTAATGCAACTATAATGCAACCCCATCACAGGGATTTCTGGAGCTGAGAGAAAGATAAGGTGCTAAACATAGGCAGAAAAAAATGAAATGCAAAGATATAGCACACCTTGGAGTCTTAGTAGACCTCAAGGTGTACATTAGTCAATTGTGTGCTTTGGTGAGGCCCAAATGTGTTCAGTTCTGAGTGCCGCAACTCAGTTGCCAAGCTTGAAGGTGTCCAGTCAAATGGCTGGAAACTAGAATTCCCTCTGACTGGATATTTTTGGCCGGGAGAAAAGGTGAGGAGTAGACATGAGAGCCATGTTTAAATATTTGAAAGGAAGCCATACTGATGAGAGGAAAAGCTTTTTTTTTTTGCTGCTCTACAGAGCAAGGCTTGGAGCACAATGCAGGAAAAACAATTCCGCCTAAACCTGAGAAATAACTTCTTAATGGTTGGTGTAAAATAATAATAATAATAATAAATTCCACCCTATCTCCTCGGAGGGACTCAGGGTGAATTCCAAACATAAAAGGCAAACAGTCAATATCCAAACACAACAATACATCCAGAGTAACCAAATTTGGCAACCCAACAAATAAAAACAAATTATGACTTAACAACTAAAATTAAATAAATATGCAGCTACCTGGGAATCTGCTGGAGTTCTCTCCCTTGGAGGTTTTTAAACAGAGGCTTGATGGCCATCTGTCAGGAGAGCTTGGGGTGTGTCTTCCTTTGTAGCAGAGGGGGCTTGGGCTGAATGGCCCTGGGGTCCCCTCCAATTCTCTGATTCTATCATTTGCTGTTGGGCCATCCATCATGGGAGAACACAGTCTCCCTGGACTCCAAGGCACATAACATAATAACCTCCATGCGAAGGAAAGGTTGCTGGCCAGGTCCTTGGGTCTGGGAGGAGTGGCAAAGCTGTCATGGCCAGTGACCCATGGGTCCTTTGAAAGAATCCTGCCCGATCTTCCGCCTAATTAACTCCACACCAGGCCCATAAATTGATTAAGAAATGCCAGGTAAGCGCCCTTGGTGTTCATCCTGGGCGCACAGATGGTGTTGCTAACATGGCTGTTCTTAGGGTGACTTTGGCCATCAATGTAGAACAATAATGCATGGCAAGGAGCAAAGGACAAGCGAGTTTCTTTTCTTTCCTGGGGATATTAAAGAGACAGAGGATAAAGCCTCCAATAGCATTGCAAGGAGGAAGGTGTCCAGGAACAAACCCAACATGCATTCTATGAGGGTTGAATGAAAAGTAATGCCTCCACCTTTGTAACTCCTCAACAGATGGCAGTACAGGTATGCGGCAGACACTGGCTTGTTCAGTAGACTCTCTTCTACATTTCCATTTTGGCAGGAAGCCTTAGCATTGAATTGTTGTGTTGTTAAAGTGCAAAGTATGGAACCCTGCGCAGACAGTCGGTCAATGCGACTTAAGCAACGTGCAACCATTGAATTCTTGAGAGAAGGCATCACCCCAAAGGAGATTCCTCAGAGAATGTTTATGGAGATTGTGTTGATGAGAGTACTGTGCATCGTTGGGCAAGTAAGTTTAAAGATGTTGAGGTGGGAACATCTGACATGCATGACGAACAAAGAGTTGGATGTCCTGTGACAGCAACCACTGAGTTTCACAAGCAAAAGGTTGACAGATTGATTCAGGACGATCGTCGTATCACTCAGAGAGAAATTTCAAGCATAATCAGCATTTCTGTATCCGATAATGAAAGAAGATCTGCGGGAACATCATTATGCTTCTGATGAAGATGTTGACAGAAGTGTGAGACGCTGGTTGCAGAAACAGAGTGCCGACTTCTTTCGTGACAGCTTCAGAAAACTTGTTCATCGTTGGCAGAAATGTATCCAATTGTCTGGTGATTATGTGGAAAAGTGAAGAGTGGCAGTTAAAGAGCACATTCTAAGGATTATTTCTGCGTTTGATTGATTAAAATATTCCCATCCAAACCCAAGTAACAAAGGTGGAGGCATTACTTTTCATTCAACCCTCACAGATGATGACCACATCAACAACAATTGGTAATTTTATTGTTATTTATGATGTTTTAGATTTTAATGTTAGCATTGAATTCTTGCTGTTTGCCGGTCTCTCTCTACAGAGATGAGAAGATCGGGATACAAAATATTTAAATAAACAAACAAACAAACAAACAACAACAAGCTGTTGAGTTACCGTCCTCTCCTTCTGGCTTAAGGAAGAGTCCAATCCAATCAAATACATAAACAAAGCACATGACCATTAACATGCACCCAGGGTTTGTCCATCTGTTATAGCAAACATGAAATGTTATCCGATAGAACAATATGGATTTCCTCCCATTATTTTGCCTCGTACAGAAAAACCGGCTTGTCTTTCTGCTCAGAATAATTGTTGTTCTTGTTATTCTTACCACTTCCCACTTTTCTCTCAAAGCAGCTCATGCTTAAAAGGCAAGGCAATAATAAAAACATGCAGAAACTGAATATTAAAATGCCATCGAACTTACAGAAGTATTAAAACACATCAATTAAAATGCAATTAAGGCAAATAAATGACTTTTTAAAAAATGCTCCCTTGAGCATTTCGGAGGTGCAAAGAGCAAGAGAAAGCTTGCAAACGCTCACTGCCGTGATCCCGATGGGATTGTGTTGAGTGTCAAGAAACCCGTTTTCTCAGCTGGGATGTAAACAATCCATGCAGAATACGAAGACACACATAAGGAAAGCACAGAAGGGACTGGCTGATCACAAAGACAAGAAGCCCAATCCTTTGGGTGACTTTGGCAAGTATGATTTCTATTTACAGTATTTCTATTCTGCCCTTCTCACCCCGCAGGGGACTCTGGGCGGATCACAATGCACACATACATGGCAACCATTCCATGCCATAGAAACGCAACATATATAGACAGAAACAAAGAGGCTATTTACCTTTCCAGCTTCATGAGGGTATGTTTGAATTCCGGCCACCGGGGGAGCAGTTGCTTCACCGCCCACTTGTGACACTGATGGAGTACTTCCTCATTCTTCTGCAGGCTGTTAGAGATTTTTATGGCCTCGTAAATTAGTTAAATTAGCTTCCCGTATAAGCGGTACCTAAATTTCCTACTTGACAGATATAACTGTCTTTCAAGCTGTGGAGGTCGACAGCAAGCTAGAAAAATGGTCAGGAGCTTACTCCGACCTGGGCTGGCTTCGAACTCATGACCTTTTGGTCAGTAGTGATCGTAATGCAGCTGACTCTCAACCAGCTGCGCCACAACCCGGTCCTTCAAGCCACACTCTCTCAGCCTCAAAGGAAGGTAAAGGGAAACCCCTCTGAACAAGTCTAGTTGAGAAAACCTTGCGATAGAGTTGCTGCAAGTTGGAAAGAAGGTGAAGGCACAGAGCAACAGCAATGCTGCAGAAATTGCAGATTTAAGTATCCAGTTTCCATAACAGTCCAATGTCTGAACTCTCATAGCTATGGGCAAAATAAAATCACACCTTCAGGCAGATGAAAATTAAGAATGGATGGCTGGCATTCCATTAGTGTTTTATGCACACATATGTTCCTTCATGCATACAGGTGGGTTTTTGGACATGGTATCATGCCCGTGCTCAATTCATAGGAGGGTAATGGTGACACATGGAAATCTTATCTTGAGCAGGCAGTTGTTGCTGTTGCTGTTGTGAGTATTACCCCATTTTCCTGTCGTAAATGAGACTCAAAATGGATCACAGCATCCGAACAATACCATTTAAAGCCTACAACATATAAATATTATTATTTTTATTTATACCTTGCTTTATCTCTCCCGAAGGAGACTCAAAGCGGTTTGACATAAAAGCATTCGCATCCCATTTTAAATACACAAATATGCAAACACTAAAAAAAGAATTAAACACAAACAGCACAGTTCATATATAAACAAATATGTAAACAAATGTGAAAACCGCCCTAAAGGGGTTGGGCTGGATGGCCTCCGGAAGACCATTCTTCCCATTCTCGGGTGCTATGGCTCTATTTGTGACGACTGACATTTAAATGTCAAAATGAAGAAATACAAATGGGAAAGCAGTCTACCCGCTTTTATTTTGAATGTGTTCTTTTCATGTTTCAAGAAAGGTCCACTAAACTAAGCCTGGCCCCGGGGGTGTCTGTGGCCATTTGCTCACACTAAGAAGTGACCACAGAGATTGGTCTTCTCAATGGTGGTCTTTGCTGAACCCTTGATCCTGCTGTTTCGGAGGAATTGATGGTTTACCCTTCTCCATGTATTTCCCAGGCTGAGCTCAGAGACCTGTTTGTTTGCAAGGCTGCAGCAGAAATGCCATCTCCGGAGAGGAGTGGATGAGCTGGAAAGGGCAGGGGAGAGATGCTCAGGGGGAGCTGTGTGGGCACTTGTGTGCACATGCCTGGAAAGGCTTTCACAGAACAGAGGAAATGAAATGGGACCTTCCGTGGGATCATTATTTCCCAAATGGAGTCACCAGGGAGACAAGATCCTGCATCCTGCTTGCACAGTGTACCGTATTTTCCGGCGTATAAGATGACTGGGTGTATAAGACAACCCCCAACTTTTCCAGTTAAAATATAGAGTTTGGGATATACTCGCTGTATAAGACTACCCCTCTTCCAGCAGACACCAAATAAAAATTTAAAAAGCATCAGATTTGATTTCAATATGGTAATTTTCCTGTTACTGTACCTTCTTCACTGCCTCTCAGATCTCGCACCTGCATCGCTTCACTGCCGTCTTCAGGAGCGAGATCTGAGAGGCAGTGGAGGAGGGACGGTTAGAGGATACAAGGGCGGGCCAGGCAAGTAAAAGAGGTGTGTTTTTCTGGGCCCAGAGCCACTCTATCTCTCTTTCTTCCATACCCCTGACTCCCCGGACGCCTGCAGCTTGCTCTGCCTTTCACTTACACCTTCCCGGTGAGGCACCCCTTCACCTCACCATTGGGACTGCATTAAGTCCACGAATCCTGATGAAGGGATTTTCTTCTACTGTACTTGTACAACGTCGCCCTTCATGCATTCATACAATCACTGCATACGGCTGGGACGCGGCCACTGCCATTTTTGAGCTCCCCCCACCATATGCGGCAACCACAGATCCTCCAATCTGGATTGGAAGTTTCAGCACCCGCTCTATAAGATGACTCCCGGAGTATAAGACTACACCCATGTATAAGTCTACATTTGCGTAAAAGACTACACCCGCCTATAAGATGACCCCTGACTTTTGAGAAGATTTTCTTGGGTTGAAAAGTAGTCTTATATGCCAGTAAATACTGCAGTAACCTCATTTGATACCCATGACATCCTCTCTTAGCTTGTGTGTCCACCCTCCCTCATAATCTTCACCGCAGTGCCTGTAATTCTCGGCCACACGTAACCTGTTCCTCCTCTCCGAAATGTTGGAAGGGATGAAGTCGCCTTCCTTCTCCCCAAAAGCATCGGAAGGCAAAGAGAGGCAAGGAGGTTTCAATTTAGAGCTGAATTCCCTGCGCAGGAAAGGAGGACAAGGGGCATGCAAGAAAGACGGCTGGGGAAGTGTGTGCTTTATCTGCAGCAAGTTAGGAACTTTGGGGCCCCCCTTCCTCTCCCCCAGCCCCTTTCCTGCCTCACTTCAGGATTTGACAGGACCATTAGAAACCTATTCCCTCCGGCTCGGCCCTTTCAGACCATATTAGTCAGACAATCCATTAAAAGCCGGGGCGCATTCTTTCGCTAATGCCCTTTTGCAAAATTAAAGGAGGGAGGGGAAATATTCCATCAAAGTCATCCCCATCACCTTTGACAAGTTACTGTAACTGCGCCTCTCCGTCAGCCAAGAAAGAGGCAGGAAAGAGGGAGACCGGGCAGGCTGGGGAAGAGGACGCATCAGCGCAGAATCCCAGGCGCTGAAAGGGACCCCAAGGGGCCATCCAGCCCAACCTCGTTCTACCAGAAGGGAAGAGGTATCATCCAAATCCTCCTGGCAGATGGTCATCAGCCTCCACGTCATAATCTTCCCATAAAAGATTGGGAATGCCTAACAGAAATGCTAGAGGAGGCAGTTGTTTTTATGATAGCCCCAATGTGGCAAGGAATGGACAAAGACTCATTAGAGAGCTAAGAAACCCACAAGGATCCATTCTGTCCCCTATGCTTTAGAATAGTGTTTCCCAACCTTTTTTGAGCCGCGGCACACTTTTTATATTTGCAAAATCCTGGGGCACACCACAAACCAAAATGACAGAAAATGACACTGTAACACAGTAATACATATAGTTAATATGCTTTTAAATGTATTTATACACTCAGTGTGAAACCTGGGCCTGTTTCGATGAACACAACATAGATATCCTGGCAGGAATGGCAGAAAGACACCAACTTCCCACACAGAACTCCCATAACCAAGAGAAAATGCTGTAAGAGTTTGGTGGGCATTGACCTTGAGTTTTGGAGTTGTAGTTCACCTATATCCAGAGAGCACTGTGGACTGAAACAATGTTGGATCAGGACCAAACTTGGCATGAATACTCAATATGCCCAAATGTGAACACAGATGGAGTTTGGGGAAAATAGACCTTGACATTTGGGAGTTACAGTTTCTGGGATTTATAGTTAACACACAATCAAAGAGCATCTTGAACTCTTGCAACAATGGAATTGAACCAAACTTGGCATATTGAACTCTCATTGGCATATTGAACTCTCATCGATTACGAACGAAACAGAAATACAAAATGAATTTTTAAAATACTACCAAGCCCTATATAAAAAGGATAATATCCCCAAGGATCTAATATATCAATACATATCCCAACAGAAAATAGGGAAAATCCTTGATGACGAAAGGGAAGAATTAAACAAAAGTATAGAGGAGGAGGAAATAAAGGAAGCAATCAAAAAATTAGACCCAAATAAAGCCCCAGGACCAGATGGATTAACAGCAGTTTTTTATAAAACAATGTCGGCAGAACTAATACCAAGTCTTAAAAGAATAATGAATTCAATCCTGCAGGGGGAAAAAATCCCAAATACTTGGGCAGAGGCTACAATCATAATGATACAAAAAGGGTCTTCTGAGTGCCCGGAGGTCCAAAACTTCCGCCCAATATCTCTACTGAATGTAGATTACAAAATCTTTACAAATATTCTGGCAAGTAGATTCAAGAATTTTTTACTGAATTGGATAGGAGAAGAACAGACTGGCTTTCTACCAAAAAGAAGTACAAAGGACAATATAAGAATAATAGTAGATGTTTTAGAATATTATAATACCAACACCCAGAAAGAAGTGTCTTTGCTTTCTCTGGACGCAGAGAAGGCATTTGATAATTTAAATTGGGATTTTTTTAAAATTATGCTAAATGAACTAGATATAGGTTACAAATTTACCAATGCAATTAATGCCATATACACTGACCAAAGAGCTAGAATAAGAATAAATGAACAACAAACGACAGAACTAAAATTACAAAAGGCACTCGACAAGGATGCCCTCTATCACCCTTGATCTACATTTTCGCTTTAGAAATACTATTGAAAGCAATAAGAGAAGATGGAGAATTAATAGGTTTGAAAATCAACAAATATGAATATAAAACGAGGGCCTTCGCTGACGATGTTATATGTATAGTGGAAGACCCCATAAAGAATATAAATAAATGGTCAAGAAAATTAGAAGAATATGGCAAATTAGCAGGATTAAAAATAAATAAAGAAAAAACAGTAATGCTAACCAAAAATATGTCTCAGATGTCCCAAGAAAAGCTACAAAGGATATCGGGTTATAAAGTAAGTTCAAAAATAAAATATTTGGGGATTTGGCTGACAGCCAAAAATGCCCAACTCTTGAAAAATAACTATGAGGAAACATGGAACAAAATTAAACTAGATTTAAACAAATGGAAATATCTAAAACTATCACTATTAGGTAGAATAGCAGCCATAAAGATGAATGTACTTCCTAAAATTCTTTATCTATTCCAAAATATACCCATAATTAGAAATCAAAAGTTCTTTAAGAATTGGAATAAAGATTTAACAAAATTTATATGGGAAGGAAAAAGACCCAGAATAAATTACAAGATAATGATAGATAAAAAAAATAGAGGCGGGTTTGGCCTCCCGGACCTCAAAAGCTATTTTGAAGCCTGTGCACTAGCATGGGCAAAAGATTGGATAGCATTACGTAAAGAGAGCCTACTATCCCTGGAAGGGTTTGACTTAAGGACAGGCTGGCATGCCTATATATGGTACGGGAACTTTAAGATAGAGAAAAATTTTGGTAATCATTTCATCAGGTCAGCATTAATAAAAATTTGGAACAAATATTTACCCTACTTCTATACAAAGACACCCCTTTGGGTTTCCCCTGTGGAGGCGAAACACAGGAGAATACAGGGAGGAACAATATGGCTAACGTATAAAGATTTATTAAAAAAGGAAGAAGGGAGTATGAAATTAAAAACCCAAGAGGAGCTCATACAATTAAGTGGGAACGTATCTTGGTTACAGTACATGCAAATAAAAGATATATTTACGCGAGATAAGAGGAAAGGTTTCAATGAAGGAGTAGACTTTTGGGAACAACTTCTAAGAAATGATAAGAAAAATATTACAAAATTATATAATAAATTAATCGATTGGGCAACAGAAACAGAAGAAATAAAAAATTGTATGATAAATTGGGCCAAAAATATAGGAAGACAAATTAAACTACACGAGTGGCAGGAAATTTGGACAAAGAAAATTAAATATACTTATGCCACAGACTTGAAAGAAAATTGGTTGAAGATGTTCCATAGATGGTACATCTCCCCCCAAAAACTAGGTATTATGTACAAACATAATCAAAAAAATTGTTGGAAATGCCACTTAGATCAAGGCAGTTTCTACCACATGTGGTGGACCTGCAAAGAAACAACAACATATTGGATTCGTATACATAAAGAAATACAAAAAATACTCAAAAGAAAATTCCCCTTGAAACCTGACTACTATCTCCTAGGTCTAATGGATAAGGAATTGAAACTAGAAATAAATGAGGATAAACTATTTTGGTATATGTCGACTGCGGCTCACCTGGTCTTCGCAAGATACTGGAAAACTGATGTGATTCCTACTATTGAACAAAGAGAAAGTCTACGATATTAAAAATATGGACAGATTGACTTTCCTCTTGAGTAAAAACACTGGTACCCCAAGAAAAGGAACTGATTGGAGTCTATTAAATGATTACATGGAAAACAACATGTTTAAAGACAAGATTGTATAAAGACTTAGCCATGTAAACTTATTGCATATTGTGTATAAGGGAAAGAAATGGAATTATTTGGGGGGATAAACAGATGGGAGAAATAATGTTATACTCCAGGAAATAAGGAGTCAAATGGATGAGAAAGAGAACAACCATACCCCACGAAGGAGAAAAGTGGAAGTCACCTATATGTTATGTTTTTACTGTATTTTTTTTATATATATATATTTTCTTTTTTCTCCCCTTCCCATGCTGCCCCTCCCCCCCCACTACCCCAGCATCACTTTTTCTTCTTTTTTTATTTTCACTGTTGTAATGTGTTTATTGTTTGTATGCACAAATCCACAAAACTAATAAAAACTATTTTTTTAAAAAAGAACTCTCATTACCAACAGAAAGTACTGAAAGGGTTTGCTTGGGAATTGACCTTGAGTTTGGAAGTTGTAGTTCACCTACACCCAGAGAGCACTGTGGGTAGGAGGGGGAAGAAAGGGTATTGGAGGTTCCAATTTCCCATGGCACACCTGATGATTGCTCACGGCACACTAGTGTGCCACGGCACACTGGTTGAGAAACACTGCTTTAGAACATCTGCATGAAACCGCTGGGTGAGGTCATCCAGAGTTTTGGAGTGCGATGCCATCTCTAGGCAAATGACGCCCAACTCTACTACTCCTTTCCACCTAACTCCAAGGAAGCCCCTCGGGTGCTGGACGAGTGCCTGGCCGCTGTGACGGTCTCGATGAGGACTAATAAGCTGAGGATCAATCCCGACAAGACAGAGGTCCTCCAGGTCAATCGTAGGTCGAATCGAGGTATAGGGTGGCAAACTGTGCTGGACGGGGTCGCACTCACCCTGAAGTCACAGGTCCGCAGCTTGGGTGTCCTCCTGGATTCAGCGCTATTGCTTGAAGCGCCGGCGGTGGCTGGGAGGGTCTCCGCACAATTGAAGTTCATGCGCCAGGTGCGACCATACCTCGTTAAGTCGGATTTGGCCACTAGATCGGAGTATTGCAATGCGCTCTATGTGTGGCTGCCCTTGAAGACGGCTCGGAAATTTCAACTGGTCCAATGAGCGACCACCAGACTACTAACTGGTGCGAATTACAGGGAGCGGTCAACCCCACTGTTTAAGGAGCTCCACTGACTGCCATTTATTTTCCGGTCCCAATTCAAGGTGCAGGTTCTTACCTACAAAGCCCTGAACGGTTTGGGACCCGCCTACCTGTGCAACCGCATCTCCATCTACGAACCCACACGCTCTTTTTGATCTTCCGGAGAGGCTTTCTCTCACTCCTGCCTCCATCGCAAGCGCAACTTGTGGGGACGAGGGAGAGAGCCTTCTCTGTCGTGGCCCCTCGGCTCTGGAATTCACTCCCCAGGGATATCAGTCAAGCCTCCACCCTGGCAATCTTTAGGAGGAGTCCCTTTGGGGAGATGGTGGTGGGATATAAATAAAGTTTATTATTATTATTGTTGTTGTTGTTGTTATTAAGAAACTAATAAAATGAATTTCAAATTTCAAACTAGCACCTCACTGTAGAATGAATGCAGTTCATATTGCTTCAACTACCCTGGCTGAATGCGATGGAATCCTGGGAGTCATAGTTTTGTGAGGCACCAGCAAAGATGACTCAAGGCCTTGCAAAGCTATAACCGCCCAGGATTCCATAGCCTCAACTCATGGCCATTCATGACGTGTCAAACTTCATTAATTCTACAGCGTAGGTGCTTGGTGGAGTCTTCTTTGGTTTTTCCGCTGCCAGGATTGGTTTGCATGAGGGATGGAGGCCGCAGGAGCTGAGCCAGCATCTGACCTCTCCTCGATGAATAATGCATGCTCTCGTTGGCACCAAAGGCATCGGCGAGGCCCGTTTGGGGAGAGGAAGGGTGCCCGGCCAAAGGGTGAAAAGACGGAGCTGTCAGGACGGATGACCCCAGAAGCCGCAAAGCGGGAAAGTGAGCCTTGTTTGCAAACTGAAATTCTGCGTGCAAAATCGTGGCGATTCGAGGAGCAGACGAGGAGTTTGCAAATGTTGGAAAGGTAAATAAGGGGAAGGTGCATCTCCATTGCAGGAATAATGCAGTTTGGCAACACTTTTAACTGTCATGGCTCGATACTAGAGAATCCCAGAAGTTGTAGTTTGACCTGGTCTTTAGCCTTCTTTTTCAAAGAGTGGGGGGCCTCAACAAACTATACCTCCCACAGCAAGACAGCGGAACAAAGCCCGGATGGCATTGATGGCTGATGAGAAGATGAGAATCAGCATGGGACGAAGAGCAAAGAATCAACACAACAGGCCACCAATAATGTTTGGGAAACCAAACTGATTGGGAACTTATTCCCCCAAAATTATTGAGAACGGATTCCAAATTTTCATTCCCTTCCTTCTGAGTGCATCTACTCAGTGGAGCGAATGGTACCACTTCAATTACCATGGCGCAACACCAGGGATGTGTAGTTTTACCAGCTCTTTAGCCTTCTCTGCCAAAAAGCGTCAAGCGACACCAAGCTACAACTCCCAGGACAATTATGCACTTGCATGGCTTCATTGGACACTATTGTGGGATTTGTAGTTTGACACTTTCTGAGTTTGCTCTTGTTACACGTTGTTTAGAATCTCAAAGATGTTCTTCCTGCACAGACACATATTCACCCCCTTGTGTCAGCAGGACTGCTGAGTGACAGGTCAGTGGTTTGAATCCAGGGAGAGCGGATTGAGCTCCCTCTGTCAGCTCCAGCTTCCCATGCTGGGGCATGAGAGAAGCCTCCCACAAGGATGGGAAAACATCCAGGCATCCCCTGGGCAATGTCCTTGCAGACTTGCAGCTTCTCAAATCACTCCTGCCACACAAAAAAAAAAAAACAAAACCCCCATATCCTTATTTTCTGCACAAAATGCATTATCAATGAAGGAACAATTGGCCAATATTATGCATCAGCTCCTTAGTAAAGTCTAGGCCTGGTTAGGTTCTTCGGAATGCGTCTAAAATCGGAATAAATTTGTATTAAATTCACTTTTGAAGCGGTTTTGAGCAATGTAAGCAACCCGGAAGTGAATTTGCCAGTTCAAGGGTGGAGAGGAGTCCCAGTGCCAAGCGGAAACCCTGTCCCTTTTTCAGAAGGGAGGAGGGAAGGAGCCTCTTTTGAACACGGATTGAACATGCGTATCCGCCTTTAACGAATTAATTCCAAAATTTTGAAAGGCAGCACCCCCTACATCCAGAACGAGTTTTGAACCATTTTTTTGTGGATCAACCAGGCCTAGTAAAGTCCGAGTAACTTTTCAAAAACCTTGGTACTTCCAAATGAACAAAAAATATATGAAGTTCAAGTTATGACATTATGTAACAATAGCAAAAATGGAAACATAAAGAACGACCCTGAAAAGATGGACCGTAGAAGTTCTCAAACAGACATCTATCAAGAAGACACCATCCTCAAGACCTTCATAGAACCCTAGAGTTGGAAGAGGCCTTGCGAGCCATCCAGTCCAACCCCATTCTGCCAGGAAGCAGGAAAATCACATTCAAAGCACCCGACAGATGGCCATCCAGCCTCTGCCTCAAAGCCTCCAAAGAAGGAGCCTCCACCACAGTCCCCCTGGGGCAGAGAGTTCCACTGCTGAACGGCTCTCTCTCACAGTCAGGAAGTTCTTCCTCATGTTCAGGTGGAATCTGCTTCCTTGTAGTTGGAAGCCATGGCTCCATTGCGTCCTGGTCTCCAGGGCAGAAGAAAACAAGCTTGCTCCCTCCTCCCTATGAATTTCTCTCACATACTTATACATGACCCTCATCATGTCTCCTCTCAGCTGTCTCTTCTTCAGGCTAAACATGCCCAGCTCTTTAAGCCGCTCCTCATAGGGCTTGTTCTCCAGATCCTTGACCATTTGAGTCACCGAATAACTCCCTTCAATTGTGGTGCCCAGAATTGGGCACAGTATTCTAGGTGTGCTCTAACCAAGGCAGAATAGAGGGGGAGCATGACCTTGTAAAACTACAACTCTCGTGGTCCCATAGCATGGCACCATGAGAGTTACAGTGGAGTCAAACTGCATTCAGTCTGCAATGTAGTCTCACCATTAGATCGATAGCATTCGCACATTAATTAACCCAGCTCCTTGGGATGCCATCTATCTACCTCTTGGGTAAAGTGTCCGAAACAGTTGTTGACCCAACTTGGTTTAACAGACTGCCGTTTATGACACTGCGGTTGTTAAGGATTTCCTTTTTTTCCCCTCCCCACTTTCAAGAGCGGCACATAAAGTTTGATAGCTAAACAGTTGTAAATGTTACTGAAGTCTGACAACTTGAAGAGGGGAAGAGCGTATGTGAGAGAGGCATAAAAGGAGCCCACCCTTCGCTGGAGGGCCTCACTCTCCGCCGCCGCAGCCGACACACTCTGCTCCATTGCGTCCCAAGAAGACTTCCAGTCTCATAAAACCCTTTTTATATCGGGAGTGCGAATGAGTGCCGAGCACATGGAGGCCCATTTATGGGGCTGGGTGTGAGGCTGAGAAAAGGTAGTTAAAACCAATACGAGGCTTCCTGGGAGCACTACTTATAAATCAAAACCACAGCCCTGGAATATTACGAAATTAAGTGAGAGAGAAAGAAAGAAAGGGGACTTCCCTTTTGGCTTGCTCTTGCTGGTGAGTGTTGAAAGTGCTATTGCTATTATTATTATTATTATTATTATCATCAACTAGCTGTCCCCTGCCATGCGTTGCTGTGGCTCAGTCTGTGTATATGTGTGTTGTGTGTGTATATATTTGTGTATACAGTATGTGTATAGATGTATATTTGTGTGTGTGTATATGGCCTGGTTGATCAAAAAAATGGTTCAAAACTCGTTCTGAATGTAGGGGGCGCTGGCGCCTCAAATCTGATTGACTTCCAAAATTTTCTGGAAAAATTTCGGAATTCCCCAAATTAATTCCAAAATTTCAGAATGGCTTCCTTAATGGTGGACACGCATGTTTAACCCAATTTGGACGCGAATGCCTTCCCTCTGCGTCAGAACTGGGGCGACAGCCATGTTAAACACCCAGTTTGAACACCGATGCCTTCCCTCCATGTCGGAACTGGGTTAACACGGCTGTCGCCCCAGTTCTGATGCAGAGGAAAGGCATTGGCATCCAAACTGGGTGTTTAACCCAGTTTGGACACCGATGCCTTACCTCCGCGTCAGAACTGGGGCAACAGCCATGAATGCGGATGCCTTCCCTCCGCGTCAGAACCTAACATGGAAGGGAAGGCCAGGGAAGGGAAACCTGCCGATTCCTTTTCGAAATTGGCGGCAGTGGCTTCGAAATGGCAAATCACTTACGTCGCTTCAAAACTGCTTCGAAAGTGAATTTAATCCGAATTCATTCCAATTTTACGAGCATTCTGACAAACCTAACCAGGCCATATATATACTGTGTATGTATGTGTGTGTATATATATATATATATGTGTGTGTGTGTGTGTGTGTGTGTGTGGTTTACAACTTGAGGATCACAACCAGATACAGTGAAGACATCTGCCCTTGCTGCTGACATGGAAGGTGCTGATCAGGCTGACTTGTGGCACCATGAGATGCAGAGCCAACCTTAAGAAAAGGGGCCGCAAAGTGGAGCCCACAACATGCGAGTGTGGAGGAGAGCAAACCACAGACCACCTACTGCAATGCAACTTGAGCCCTGCCACATGCACAATGGAGGACCTCCTTATGGCAACACCAGAGGCACTCCAAGTGGTCAGCTACTGGTCAAAGGACATTTAATAGTATGCCACGTTTGCAAACTTTGTGGTTTTTTAAGTACATTACTACTGTACCCTTGGTTTGCTTCTGATACAATAAATAATAAAATAACATGAATATACTGCTTTTCTCTCCTAAATGCGACTCAATGCAGCTCCATGGCATCCTTTGATGTCCTTCGAGTTTGCCAAGCCATCTTCATTATCGTCGTTATCATTATTATTACTACCTTACTTCCCTCTCTTAAAGAAAGCTCAATGCCATCCCTTGACATACATGAAGGATGCAGAGTTAATGTTATCATCAACATCAATATCATCACCACCATCTATCATCATCATCATCATCAATCTATTATCCCAATTTCCTCTTGTAAATGTGACTCAAAGAAACTCCATAGCATCCCTTGATGTTTATGGGAAGATACCAAGCCAGTGGGTTAAACCACTGAGCTGCTGAACTTGTAGCAGGTCACAGGGTTGAATCCGGGGAGCGGTGTGAGCTCCCACTGTTAGCCCCAGCTTCTGCCAACCTAACAGTTTGAAAACATGCAAATGTGAGTAGATCAATAGGTACAGCTTCTGTGGGAAGGTAACATTGCTCCATGCAGTCATGCCAGCCACATGACTTTGGAGATGGCTATGGATAACGCCGGCTCTTTGGCTTAGAAATGGAGATGAGCACCAACCCCCAGAGTTGGACACGACCGAACTTAATGTCAGGAGGAAACCTTTATTTTTACCTACCAAGCCAACATCATCATGGGACAGGATATTGGTCTAGGTTTCATGTTTCCAATTGATCCCATGTTTGCAGCAAGAATCCCAATTCATCCTCTGCCATACCGCTTTTTCAGCTGCTTTCAAAATGTCCAAGCTTCCCTCTCCACCTCCCACTTTCCCCTTTTGTCTTCAGCTCACTTCCTTTGATGAAACTGAGTTCAAAATGCAAAAAAACCTCCATTGACTTCACACTGGGGAGGTCCAGTCAAAAACAATATGCTGCCACCTCCACTCAACCACACGTCATGCCAAAAACTTTAATGTTGGCTCCCAAAACTACCCTCGACTTATACATACAGTCTGCTCATACATAAGAATATAGGGAACTTCTTAGAATCAGCAACTTTGCACAATTTGCTAGCCTACTTCTGTCTTTCCTACCTTCTCTCTCTTCCTGCACCACTCTCACCTTCTATCATTTCAATATCTCCACCCTCCCTCTTCTTCCTTCCTTCCTTCTCTTTCTTTCTCCACTCCTCTTTCTTGCCTCCCCTCCTGTAGAGAATTAATAAGTTTTATTATATGCAATTAATTTAACATTAAAGCTACTCTTATGCATTTCATCGAAAAAGACTTGTGTGATTTTCTCTGCATTCACGTCTACCTTTGTGTCTAGGTCTGGTTGTTGCCCTGCTTCTGCTTCGTCAATGTAATTACCTGTTGCACTCCAGAACTGGAATAGCCCTCTGACAGAAAACACACCACACCTTGAGTGAAAAATCCAATCCTTATATTGAAGCTTAATAAAATAGCCAGTTGAAATAGATGCTTGTGAGAAAGTAAGAAAGTTCCAAAAAAGTATAAAGTCAGTAAAAATGCAATAACACAAAGCAATGTCCACAAAAGATATAAAAGCAATCCAAAGTAGTATTAATCCAGACTCAAATCAACAGGATACAAAGACAATCCAGGCAATGCTAGTCAACACCAAAAGGCTAAAAATATATCCACAGGAACAAGACCCCTTGAACAGGATTTCCATGGCACATGAACTTGATTTCCAAACGATGCCTGATATAACAGGTTTTCCCTTCAAGCAAACCTTATATCCCAAAAACCAAAAACTGGTTTTGTTTCCCCACACTCTTGGCTCTTATCTGATGAAGTCTTTCAGAGCAATGTAAACCTTGAGTTTGCTGTCGATCCTGGCTAAACTTTAAGCAGGTCTTCAATCTAAGCGCCTCCTGACAATTCTATCCATGTCCTTGTGTCTTATGTAATTAAACTGTTTTTATGTATGTTTTATAGTTTTATTTAAACCGCCCTGAGCCTGCAGGGAGGAGCGGTATATAAAAGTGAATAATAAATAAATAAACTCCAGCCGCCTATTTTTCAACTCCTTATCTGGCTGCTGCTCATTACAATTCCCAGGTGTCAGATTGTTGCCCAAACCCAAATCTTGAGAGCTCACAGAGAGAGGGAGTAAACCATAATCTCTCTGCCCAGCAGGAATATTCTCATGAGAAACTGCCCTTTGCACTGGGGCCTCTCTGTCCTTGTCTGCATGAAAATCATTGACCAAACCATCTCCACCTTGCACCTTAGCCTCGGCACCATCACTTCCCTCATAATTTCCCTCCTCATTGCCCACATCAGAAGCATCATGATCCTGAAACACAAACACAGGTTGATTCCCAACAAAAAATATCTAATATATTTAATCCAAAATCAAAGCTTAAATTGAATCAGTTGCAGCATATCCTGAACTGACCATCATGTAAACAACTTGTTTAATAGACACCCATGAAATCATCCCGTTCCCTGTGAATGTCCTTCACAACTTCCCCACGTAATCTCTTTGAACGACACAATCTACTTTCACTCTTATTTGCTAAGGAAGACCTTTTCTTATCTCCGTAGCTACAGATGAGTTCTCATGGGAACCCTCCTTATCACTCAGCTCTTCACTCAACTCCTTATCTGCTGTCTCTACTTCTGACTCCCCTGAAAGCCCTTGAGGCCCTGCACTTTTCGAGCCAGTTTTCTCACAGGGAGAACCATCATTTCCCAGGCTTGAGAGCCCATCGCTTTGTGCCACAGGAAAGCTCACAATCCTCTCTAAATCACCAGTTAAACCATCAGCCTCTGGTGCCCGATAACTTTTCCTTTCCTCATTCTTTCTTTTGTTTCTTTTTCCACTCCTCCCCCCTTTTCTGGTCTCCCTTATAGATGTTTCATTAGGTGCAATTAATGCGAAAATAAAGCTACTTTTTCTGTTTGTTTGTCAAGAAGACTAATCTGATTTCCCTGTGCATTTATGTCTATGAGTATGTGTGTGTGTGTGTGTGTGGGTGGTTGTTGTTCAGCTTCTACCTGACCAACTCAGTTGTTACCTCCCTGGAGAGCTCTAGTACTAGACCTCCAACATTAGGATTAAGAAACCAGAGGGGAATGCAATTTCAAATTTAAATGTCAGCCCCAAAATCACTGTCGAGCTTTGCAACCCTTGGTTGTTATGTATTACCTCCTCTGACTCCTGCTTAATATTCAAGTTAGACCGAGAAGGAAAGGAGACACATGGAGACACCACCCAGGGCTCCACATAACAAATGACAGCCAGACAATTCCTGTCGCTTCGAAGATAATGGATTTTTTCATCTGATAGGATGGCGTGATTCGGGTGCCGATTTCTCCGAGGCTCCTTTTGTAAATCCCTGCATTAATCTGTTTATGGCCATCCCACCCACAAACATTCTAAGATGAGATAATTTATATATCCAAATGCACACATCATTTGTCAGGGCCATCATTCAAGGAGACAACGGCATCGTTTCTGCTTCTGAGACGACTTCCATCCACGGAGTCTATTCAGAGTCTTGCGCAGAGTTTGGAGTCCTCTGTGGGCTGGAGCAGGCATGGGCAAGCTTGTGCCCTCCAGGTGTTTTGGACTTCAACTCCCACCATTCCTAACAGCCTCAGACCCCTTCCTTTTCCCACTCAACCCCTTAAGGAAGGGGTCTGAGGCTGTTAGGAATGGTGGGAGTTGAAGTCCAAAACACATGGAGGGCACAAGCTTGCAATGCCTGGGTTAGAACCATTAACACTGGAACACTCAAGCCGATAAAGCTGTATTGTTTTTTTTATTATGTACTGTGGTGTTGCGGCCGGTAGTGCTGTGATTGTTAGCCTTCGGGGCTGAGAAGCTACAGGATACAAATGCCATAAATATATATATATATATATATATATATATTTATTTCTGGTATTTATACCCTGTCACTTCTCTACCCCGGGAGGGGGACTCAGGACGGCTTACATAGGCAACAATTCAATGCCGTTATAGGAACAATTAAGGCAGTAACCATTAAGCCTAACCATTGACCATTAAAATGCATAAATTACATAAAATACATAGACCATTAATTAACAATATAAAACATTAATAACTAAAACACTGTATCCTCATATAAATCATCTTTCCAGTCCATTCCAACCAAACTGCTGCTTTATGTCTGTTGACCGAAGGCCTGGTCCTACAACCACGATTTTACTTTCTTCCTGAAAGCCAGGAGGGATGGGGTTGATCGTATCTCAATTGGAAGCGTGTTCCACAGGTTGGGGGCCACTGCCGAGAAGGCCCTGTCCCTCGTCCCCACCAGCCGAGTTTGTGATGCTGACAGGAGCAAGAGCAGAGCCTCCCCGGATGATCTTAGGTCACGAGGTGGGACGTAGGGGCAGATACGTTCGGACAAGTAAGCTAGGCCAGAGCCGTATAGAGCTTTATAGGTCAAAACCAGCATTTTGAATTGAGCTCAGAAGTGGACAGCCAGCCAGAGGAGCTGACAGAGCAGGGGGGCGGTATGCTTCCTGTATGTAGCTCCTGTTAGTAAACTGGCTGCCGCCCGTTGGACTAACTGCAGTTTCCGAACCGTCTTCAAAGGCAGCCCCACGTAGAGTGTGTTGAAGTAATCTATATGGGATGTGACCAGAGCTTGGACGACCGTAGCCAGATCAGACTTTTCCAGCTGGCACATGAGTCTTAACTGTACAAAAGCTCCCCAGGCCACCGCCGAGACCTGTGTTTCCAGGCTCAACGATGAATCCAGGATCACTCCCAGGCTGCGAACCTGCGTCTTCAGGGGGAGTGTAACCTCGTCCAACACAGGCTGTAACCTTATGCCATTAATACCGGAACTCTCAAGTCGATATATGTTTTGGTAGTAATTTTTGCACCATCTTTTCTCAACCTAAGGAGGACTACACATGAGCAAGAACAAACCCAATGCTCAAAGCAAGAGATTTCTAATATACTGTATAAGACAAGCCTCTGCACACTCTTGTTGGTGTCTTACACGTTATTGTGGTTGTTGCTGCTATTATTATTATTATTATTATATCCATTCATATGCCACTTTCCTCCCTCAAATGAGAGTCAAAGTAGCCCACAACATTAAAAGCAATTAAAAACCTACACATGTTAAAACAGAATAAAATTTAGAAATGGGTTGTTGTAGGTTTTTTGGGCTTCAGAGGTTGCTTAACACAGATGCAGGCGAAACGTCAGGAGAGAATGCTTCTGGAGCATGGCCATACAGCCCGAAAAACCGACAACAACCCAGTGATTCCGGCAACGAAAGCCTTTGACAATTAACTTAGAAATGCTACAGAAGCAGCTGAGAATTTTGCCAATGGAAAATGACCATTTTCAGTTCAAAATTGCAGGAATTGAGTTGTGCATGGAGCACTGGGTCACACACAGGTGTGTAATGTATAAGGATGGACACCATGCGTGGAAACATAGCCTCCACAGAAGTCCTGGTGTGCGATGTAACCCAACGTTTGTAATCAACAAATGTCCTAAATGTAGTCACTTTCCCGAAAAAAAACTTCTCAGTCACTCCGGAGTCAAGCTTCAAATCAGAACATGTAGTCATTTAATCCGGGATATATTCCCAATAGCAATAAATAAGGCAAATGAGGAGTTGGGTGGTATCCCATCAAACACACAGTGGATACACTTGTTCACAGTATATATGAAGGACGTTGTATGGTTCAACCTCTTGTAACATACACACACTATGATAAGTGAATCTTCCAAAACAGCCAACGGATCAGTGTAAATCAGGGGTGCTCATTAGGTAGCTCACGAGCTACTAGAAGATCTTCAGCCCTCTTCTAGGTGATCTTCGGGCCTCAGCAGCCGGAGGGGGCACTCCTGCCATGCGCGCGCATGCAGAAGAAGCACAGCGAGAGCGGAAGCCAGCAGCAGGAGGGTGCGTGCACGAGGGTGTGCGCGCACATGGCAGGAGCGCCCCATCTGGCTGGTGAGGTGGGAGACTCTGCTTCTTCTGGGTGGCCGCAAAGGTTGCCGGGAGTCGTGGTTCGCAGGCGTTGCTGGGAACAGGCTCCCCGGGTGAGGGGCGGGGCCAGAGGGACTACATTTCCCGGCATGCCTTGGCGCCCCGGCGCCCTCCCTTCGCTCCTTCGTCTCTGCTGGGATGGGAGCGAGGCGGGAAGCAGGCAGCACCCTCGGGTCACTTCTCCGTCGGCTCCAGCTGCAAAAGACTTCAAGCTGGAGGCGGCCGGTAAGCCTTGGAGGTCTCCACCATGTCTCCACCATGTGATCGCATCTACACAGCTTTAACTGCTATGCGATCCTGGTCCCGGGGGGAGGGGGGCTGTATGTACTAAAACTTTGTAAAACGTTGACAAAAAGGACTGAGGACCTTGGGAAACTACAATTCCCACAAGTGTTATAAACGCGCGGCGACGGGAGCGCGCGGGGCACGTAGATCTTTTTGACTTGGTTGCTTTAAGAGTAGCTCGCATGCTGAAAAAGTGTGAGCACCCCTGGTGTAAATCAAATAGATCCTCCGTTTCGTCCCACTTGGGACTTTTTCAAGGCTGAGATATAATCAGAGGGGTATCCACATCTAACAACGTCAACAGCAATGCTTTTGAAGTCGAAATTTAGATTCCTAAGGACCATGGATACCGAGAGTCCGTGCCCGGTGAGTCCAGCTAACCACCAAAGTTCCCAGAAGAAGTTAAGGCTCCCCAGTTGAAGGCAAATGACAGAGGATTTATTCAATCTACAGATTGGATCCAATGCACTGCAATGGATGCCAAAATGTACAAGCATAACCATGTTGTGAAATGTAACCATTTTTGTTGGTTTCAATGCATTTTTATACATTGTTTATACACTGTTTAAGGTTGTTGTTTTATTTTGTTATATTGTTGTTTTGTATTTCAATGTGCTATATTTAACTGTGTTGTTTGGACTTGGTCCCCATGGAGATGGAGGAGGGGTATAAAAATAAAGTTATTATTATTAATGTAGATCAGTGTTTTTCAACCTTTTTTGAGCCGCAGCACATTTTTTACATTTACAAAATCCTGGGGCACACCACCAACCAAAATGACACAAAATGACACTCTAACACAGTAATACATATAGTTAATATGTTTTAAAATGTATTTATACACTCAGTGTGAAACCTGGACCTGTTTTGATGGACACAACATAGATATCCTGGCAGGAATGGCAGACAGACACAAACTTCCCACACAGAACTCCCATAACCAAGAGAAAATGCTATAAGAGTTTGGTGGGCATTGACCTTGGGTTTTGGAGTTGTAGTTCACCTATATCCAGAGAGCTCTGTGGACTCAAACAATGTTGGATCAGGACCAAACTTGGCATGAATACTCAATATGGCCAAATGTGAACACAGATAGAGTTTGGGGAAAATAGTGTGAGCATGTTCAGGAGGGGGAGGGGGAGGGAGGAAGACGTGACCCGTGCGGGTGCTACTGCGCAGTCTTGCCCCAGAGCAAAGCAAGGCAAAGCAAACAGAGCGAGGCTGGGAAGAAGGGAGCCTGAGTGGAGGAGAAAAAGTGTTTGGCAGGAGGGGGAAGAAAGGATATTGGAGGTTCCAATTTCCACGGCACACCTGATGATCGCTCACGGCACACTAGTGTGCCATGGCACACTGGTTGGGAAACACTGATGTAGATGAACTCTAGGAGTCTTCTTGTCAAGACCCATTCTTTTGGAATATTTTCAAATATAATTTCAGAGACAGAAAAAGAATGAGAGCATTAAACCAACTCAGAATTGATTTCCAATATTTAAATCCTGTAGCTGCACCCTAAAATGCTCTGAAAGACGGCCTCCCTGCCTCTCCAAAGAAGAGTCCATCCGTTGCCTTCAGTGTATTCCCATGTTGAACGGGTCTGATGCTAAAGAAGATTGTCAGAATATTTAGGTGGACCCTCTTCTCTCGCAAACTGTTGTATTCTAGTCCCCAGGGCAGCAGAAACCAAGCTTCCTCCATTTTCCATATTGACATCCTATCAGATATTCAAGACAGCTCCCTAAGTCATTGCTTGGTTTCATCAGGTATGCAAAGCACATGGAGATGTGCAAGCGGATTTGGTGGAAAGATATCACAGCTCATTAATGAGGTGACGCCGCACAACTGCCATGCAACTCAGTGAGTATAACGATATACTTGTCTCTTTGATGGAAGATCTCTGCTCGTAGTGAAAAAAGGGGTGCTTACAGACTTCATTTTTTTAAAAATAATTTTTATTGAAAGTTTTAGTTACATCAGAATGCAGGATAAAGAAGGGGTTTTTGGGTTAGGGAAGAGTAAGGGTCGGGGGAAGGAGGGTTAGGAAGGGGTGAAAATAGGAAGCATTGGGGTGACGTATTGAACCGGATCATACGAGGAAAACACCGGGCAAGGGCAGCGAGCTAGGATAGAGAGCAAAGGAAGAACAGAGAGAAGGGGGCTTGTTGGGTTCCATCTTCCTGGGTCACTGGTTTCAATCTGACGTATCTGGTACAGTTCATCTTATTCTGTAGGTTGTCGCTTCATTTTTTCTGTTCGCCTTCTTTAATTGTATGTCCATGGCGGGTCTTCATGCGTCTCTTGAAACTCTCCTCTTTTTACTATTATTAGTCTTATCCCTTCTAGTCCTTTAATAAACCCTTCAAGTAGGTGTTTAGAGTGTCCATGTACATTAGCTAGTGTTTGTTGGTTAGGTAGATAGATCTGTTCATTCCTTTTTCCCTGAGGACATAGCTAACCATTTTCTTTGGGGGATTCTTCCTCTCCTTCATCCGCCTCTGGAGGGTCATGTTTCCAGAGGCCATATCTTGTAATCATCACTGCAGCGTCGGGGCATGCTCTCTTTAAGTTTTCTTTATTTCTTCGGCTCACTTTGTCCCCTTGGCTCTTCTTTTGATGAAGTGCTTTCCAATTCCGTTGTTTGATTTTTCGTTGGGAACTGAGAGGGTTCCTTTGGAGGACCGGGTACATCTTAGTCTTGGTGGGCAAGCTGGCCTTATTCTGAGGTATCACCCCGCACTTTTGATTCTCTGATGCGACTTCAACTGCTCCACTGCTCCTTGTTTTTGATCTGTAGTTTTCTCCTCTCTCGGCATTGTGGAGGACACCTCTTCCTCTGGTTCTGGTCCTGGTTGTAGGGGGGCTCCCAGACCGCCCCCATTTGTTGCTCTTGTCGGGACATCCTGGCATCCATCTTTCGCAGAAATCCATCTTGGGCTTCTCCTATCTTTCTCAGCTCAGCCAGGATACCTCTCAGGATCCATCCCTCTTCTTCTGATCCCTCTCCCTGCCCCATTGCTATTCATTTTTTTTTAAAATGTGTACTTATTTGTAGTGTGGTCGCCCCTTACCTGTGAGCCCTTCTGCCCACCAAACCTCTCCCCAAGCCTGATGCTGGTTTCAATTCTTGTTCTGGGTGGTGGGGGGGGGGGGGGAAGAGCCTGGGCGGACCTGGATGTTTCTCCCTCTTGTTCCCTCTGTTTCCCTCTTGGGTCTCCTCTCCTGCCTGGGCTTTTACTCACCCTCTTGCCGCTTGTTCCCTCTTAGTTCCCCTCAGTCCCCCTCCTCCTGTTCCGCCCCCTTTCCCTCCGACACGCTTCCGGTCCGGGTCCGGCTCTCTCTTCTTTCCGGGCGGGTGCACTTCCGCCCGCTCCTCCTTCGCGCCCTTTTCGCGCTAGCGGCGGGACGAGGATGGCCAAGATGGCCGGCTGTCGTCCTCTTCCCCCTTATCCTCGTCGAGCCGCCATCTTGTGTCCCCGCTCTTCTTCCCCGCCGCTCAGGTACGCTCTCCCTTTCCTCCTTTCACTCCTTTTCTTCCCCTTTGTTCCAATTTTTTCCTCTTCTTCTTCTTTTTTCTCTTTCCTTTTCCCCTCCCGGTTGTCCGTCCGCCCCGATCCTCCCCCCGCGTTGCTTTACCCTTCGGGTCCTTGAGGATCTCTCGTCCGGCACCCCTTCTCCCACTCGTCAGTCTCCCATCCTCCGCTGTGCGTCTTGTCTTCCCTGGGTCTCCGTCTTTTCCCCCGCGGTGCAGGTGCGTTTTCCCCTTGTCTCTTCGTCTTCTCTCCCTTGTCTGCGCGGGCTGGGCTGGCAGTAATTGCAGGCTTTTGGCCTGCTTCCCGTTTCACGTTCCGCTCACCGTCGCTAGGCTTCTCCGGGCCCTCTCGGTCTCCCCCTCTTGAGGAGGGGGGGACTTTTGGGGCCAGCGGTGAAAGCCCCCGGCTTCGCTGCCTCTGGGCTGCTTGTTGCTGCCTGAGGTGGGGGCGCGGTCGCCCCTGGTCTGTGAAAGCGGTTGATGTAGTGAGGAGCACTCCCTACACCCGACCTGCCGCCATCTTTGCCCGCGCTTCTCCCCAATTTATAGGTATTTCTGATCCAGACTTCATTTTTGAGTGCATCTACACCAGTGTTTCTCAACCTGGGGGTCGGGACCCCTGAGGGGGTCGCGAGGGGGTGTCAGAGGGGTCGCCAAAGACCATCAGAAAGCATAGTATTTTCTGTTGGTCATGGGAGTTCTGTGTGGGAAGTTTGGCCCAATTCTATCATTGGTGGGGTTCAGAATGCTCTTTGATTGTAGATGAACTATAAATCCCAGCAATGACAACTCCCAAATGTCAAGGTCTATTGTCCCCAAACTCCACCAGTGTCACTGTTCACATTTGGGCATATTGGGTATCCGTGCCAAGTTTGGTCCAGATCCATCATTGCTTGAGTCCACAGTGCTCTCTGTATATAGGTGAACCACAGCTCCAAAACTCAAGGTCAATGCCCACCAAACCATTCCAGTAGTATTTTCTGTTGGTCATGGGAGTTCTGTGTGCCAAGTTTGATTCAATTCCATCATTGGTGGAGTTCAGAACACTCCTTGATTATAGATGAACTATAAATGACAGTAACTACAACTCATAAACGACATAATCCCGCCCAACCCCCTATTAAAATTAGGGAGTATCAGGTATTTCTGCCAAATTTGGTGCAAATATTGACGTTACGATTCATAACAGTAGCAAAATTACAGTTATGGAGTAGCAACAAAAATAATTTTATGGTTGGGGGTCACCACAACATGAGGAACTGTATTAAGGGGTCATGGCATTAGGAAGGTTGAGAAACACTGATCTACACTATAGAATGAATGTAGTTTGACCATCAACTGCCTTGGCTAAATGAACATGGGATCCTGGGAGTTGCGGTTTGATGAGGCACAAGCAAGCTATAGACCTTGTAAAACTATGGTTAAAGTGGTGTCAAACTGCATTTCTTCTGTCTATAGCAGTGGTTCCCAAGCTTTGGGCCTCCAAGTGTTTTGGATGTCAGCTCCCACAGTTCCTAACAGCTGGTAAGCTGGGTGGGATTTCTGGGAGTTAGAATAATAGAAAGATAGAATTCTAGAGTAGGAAGAGACCTCGTGGTAACAAGTAACAAAACATACCATATATACTCGAGTATAAGCCACCCCGACTATATGTTGAGGCACCTAATTTAATCACAAAAACACTGGAAAAAAACAGATTGACTCGAGTATAAGTCGACTGTGAGAAATGTGTCTATGGCACTGAATGTTTGCCATGTATGTGTACATTGTAATCCACCCTGAGTCCCCTGCGGAGTGAGAAGGGCGGAATAGAAATACTGTAAATAAATAAATAAAACAGTAAAATGATAAATGTAATAATAATAATAATTGATTAAAATAAATACAATAAAAATAATAACAATAGCAGAGTAAAATAATAAATATATTGTTGAAAGTTTTCATGGCTGGAATCACTGGGTTATGGCAGGTTTTTCGGGCTGTCTGGCCATGTTCTAGAAGCATTCTCTTCTGACGTTTCGCCTGCATCTGTGGCAAGCATCCTCAGAGGTTGTGAGGCAAAACGTCAGGAGAGAATGCTTTTAGAACATGGCCACACAGCCTGAAAAACCTACAATAGGCTCTGTCTGTAATGAATGTTATAATGCTGAGGTGGACCAATCAGAACCCATATGCAAATAACACCACAGTGGCAACCAATCACCATTTCTGACAGCCTCAGGCCCTTGCCTTTCCCCTCTCAGCCACTTCAGAGTCTTCGAAGGTTGAAGCTGGCCAATCAGAAGCCAAATGCAAATAATACCACAGTGGAAATCAATCTGAAAGCTGCCACATATCCGCCCTCTGCACACACACATACATTCAAACATAATATAAGTTTACTACTATATATTACTATATTAAATACACTCATAGAATAGAGTTAGAAGGGGCTCTAATGGTATTAGGGGAGAACAGACAGGAAGGAAAGAAAGAAGAAAGGAGGGAGGGAAAAAGGGAAGGAATGCAAGAGGGAAAGTGGGAAGGAAGGAAAGCGAGGAGGGAGGGAAAGAAGGAAAGAAGGAAGGAAGTACCAAAGGAAGGAAGAAGAGAAAGTAGAAAGGAAAGGAAAAGGAAAGGAAAGGCAGGAAAGAGGTAAAGAAGGAAGGGAGGAGAAACGGAAATAAAAAGTGAAAGAGGGAAGGAAACAGGGAGGGAAGAAAAGAGATGAAAAAGTAGAGAAAGGGGGGTAGAAGGAAGGAAAGATAGAAGGATGAAACCGAAGAGTGAAAGAAGGAATAAAAGAAAGAGGTTGAGAAGGAAGAAAGGAGAGAAAGGGGAAGGAAAAGGGGGGAAGGAATAGGTAGGTACCTCTCTTTCATAATAGTCCAGATATCTACCTCTTCTTCGAAAATTCTTACTATAGGCCATAGCAATGCGTGGCAGGGCACAGCTAGTGTAATAATAATAATAATAATAATAATGATGATGATGATGATGATGATGATGATGTAAAATAATAAATGCAATAAAAATAAGGGTGGGATAAAAAATAAAGGAAATGAATAAAATGGTGGCCCTTTGTGACGTCGGATCCTTCCACTGTCCACCCTCTCCCAATAAAGCTCTTCTGGCAAAAACAAATCCCAGTTACTTTCAAGAAAATACAGTTGTCCTTGAAGCTTTGTAAGACGGTTCAAGAAATATTTCACGTTGCAAATTGATGGGGATGTTTGGCAGAAGGAAAAAAAACCACCCCTTGCTTGGCAATTTTTGTGCCCCAGTTATTCCCAGCTAGAGCTCTGTCTATGCAACGCTCTTTTCAGAAGCAAACACTATATTGTATGAAGCAGAAGGAGAAAAGATTCGGGACATTGAAAAATGTCCATTAGCAGCTGCGGTGCCCAAGGCAAACAGGTGAGGTTTTATTGGCGCTTAACAAGGGCAAGTTCAACTTTCCCCCCTAATAACCTCCGCCAAGAAGCGAGGCCATAAATATCAGAGCTTATTAGCCACATACCGGGCACTGGCTTTTGGGGATTGCTGCCATGCAAAGACTAAGAAATGTGTCCACTTGCATCAGTCCCGTTCCTTTCGGTTGCGTTGAGAAGGAACACAAATAAATATGGGGGATGTACTTTGCTGACTGGCTTTCCCATGGTTGCAAAGAGAGACAATGCTCCCTTTGAACCTTTTCCAGCTTTGGAGCATCTGCAAAGTTGATCTGGAAAGTTTCTGGGAAATGCGCAGCCCCCAAAGGTTTGGGATGCTTCCTCTGTGTGTGTGTGTGTATCTGAACCTCATCTGGAAATGTTGTGCAACCTAGAAAACCCATCACCGGAGGCGGTGAGTATGAGCGTTTGTGCAAAGTGTGCAAATCTAGGCCATCTCCCTTGGTCCATCCGTCCAACAGCTGTGCGGCTTATCTCATCTCCGATGGCTTCTTCGGAGCACATCTGCTTTCCTACCATCTCCCAAGGTGACCCTTTTTCAATGGCGGGGGTCAAGGGAGCGGCTCCATATGCATCATCGTAAATCAAGGAATTCATTCTCCCAGGAAGGGTCAGAGCCCCCCCCCCCCTTTCCAAAAAAGCCATGTACATGTTTGGAGAAGACAAACTGGTTTAGTCACCCGCATGTGAAAAAACCTGAAATTCGCCATAATATGTAACACTATGTAACAGGGTTTTGGTTCCTTGGTTAGCCGCTCTGAGTCCCCCCTCGGGGGTTGAGAAGAGCGGGGTAAAATCCTGAAATAAATAAATAAATTGGTTATTAACATCATTTCTTAATTAGTTCTATCATACAAACATGGGGAAAGTTTATTAAACTGCAATAACTTTGTTTTTGCAGGACATCCTGCTATAGCACATAATAATAATAACAACAACAACAACCCAGTGAATATTTCATGGAGTCTCAACCAATTCAACACAATGTGTATGTTTAATTCTATTTTAATACTGAGATGTTAGAGATTTAGAATTGCATTTTAAATGACTATGAGTCACTTTGAGTCTCAATCACAGGAGTAAATGTAGATTATTATTATTATTATTATGACATAAAACCACAGTATGTCACACCAAACGAGATCTATATGCTGGATGTCGTATCACAAAATCACAAGTTGAACACTTCCCGAGCGTCTAGGACTGTGTGATGTATTTCCGAATGGTGTGCGCAGATCCATGTCAGGTGGCCTTTTGCAGTTGACAGATTGGGATTTTGTCAATGTTTAAGGTTTCCAGATGCCGGCTGAGATCTTTTGGCACAGCACCCAGTGTGCCCATTACCACTGGGACCACCTGTACTGTTTTATGCCAGAGCCTTTGCAGTTCAATTTTGAGGTCTTGATAAAGGTTGAGCTTTTCCTGTTTTTCCAGAATGCGACTGTCACCTGGTATGGCGACATCAATAACCCCACACCTTTTTTCTTTTCCACAATCGTGATGCCTGGTGTATTGTGTTCCAAAACTTTGTCAGTCTGAATTCGAAAGTTCCACAGGAATTTTGCGTGTTCATTTTCCACTATCTTTGCGGGTTTATGATCCCATTACCAGTTCTTTACTGCTGGCAGGTGGTACTTGTGGGATAAGTTCCAGTGAATCATTTGGGCATTATTATTATTATTATTACTATTACTATTTGTTTTCTCTCCAGTATTTGGAGTAAAGTCAGTGTGGCTCTGGCTCCCCGATCACCGGCCCCGTCCCGAGCCTCCCCTTCCTTTCTTTTTCTTGGCTTCAGGCAATAACTGCGAAGGGAAAGGCAATCAGTTACTGATATCCAATCTCACCGGCGGCGACTGGGGCTTGGACGCCTTGGAGGGGAAGGCCGTGGGAAAAGGCCTGCGCTGTTGGCAAACCCAGGTGAAAAATAACATCGGTGGGTTGGAGAGAGGAAGCCAACGGGCTCTTTCTCCGACATTCAGGGAGACAAAGTATATCCAAGGGAGAGGAAAGAATTTGCCCGTAGAGAGTGAGCCAATTGCCAGAGTCTTGAGAAATCCGGCTTTCCTGCTGCATGCACAAGTGAATGCAATGTTTCTCTCTGCAAATGAAGCCTGGATCTTCATTGACATATCATGTAGTCTGAAATATATATAGACCCATATATGGATCTATACAGCATATATGGATCTAAATATATTTTCAACTCTGGGACTTCCAAATTCAGACTGACAGAGTTTTGGAGCACAAGACTTCCGACATCACAATTGTGGAAAAAAGCAAAGTGTGTATCGCGTCGATGTTGTAATCCCAAGTGACAGCGGAATTGACAAAAAGCAACTGAAAAAGCTGACGTGATACAATGATTTAAAGATTAAACTGCAAGGACTCTGGCACAAGACAGTGAAGGTGGACCCAGCAGTGATCAGCACTAGGTCTGGTTAGGTTTTTCGAAATGCTATGAAAATCAGAATAAAATTGGAATTAATTCACTTTTGAAGCGTTTTTGAAGCGATGTAAGCAACCTGGAAGTGAATTCACCATTTTGAAGCTGCAGCCACCATTTTTTGGAAAGGAATCCACGGGTATACCTTCCCTGGCCTTCCCTTCTGTGTGCGGCTCTCGCGTCAGTTCTGTGCGGAGGGAACACATCGAAACAGTGCAACAGTCCACGAGCAAAAGGGCCTTCTTCCACCTGCGCCAAGCGAGACAATTGGTGCCTAGCTACAGTAATCCATGCCACGGTTACATCAAGGCTGGATTACTGTAACGCTTTGTATGTAGGTCTACCCCAGTCACTAACTCGCAGGCTCCAGATTGTGTAGAACGCAGCCGCCAGGCTTCTCACAGGAACATCGATGAGATGCCACATTAAACCTTCTCTGCAGCGCCTGCACTGGTTGCCCGTTGAGTACAGAGCCTTACACAAGACCTTGACCTTGGCTTTCAAAGCCCCTACGGGCCGGGCCCAACATACCTAAAGACCGCTTGTTGATGCCTGCTTACTCAAGGACCCCGCGGCCAGCAAACAAGAACCTTCTTCACGTACCAGGCTTGAAAGAGGCCCACCTGGAGACCACGAGACGGAGATCGTTCTCCGTTGTGGCCCCCGTTCTTTGGAACTCGATGCCACCGGACCAGAGAGCCTCCTCGACCTGCCCCAGTTCCTGACCGCTCTGAAGACCTGGCTATTTAGAAAGCCCATGGTTAATGCAGAACCAGGAACTCAAATACCGAGCCTGGCCCCTGCATTTAACCACTGAATATTTTAATCTAGTTTTAAATACTCTATTTTAATTGTGGAATTTGTTGTGTGTAAGTCGCCCGGAGCACTAACATGGAGGGCGACTCGGAAATAATAAAGTCAGTCAGTCAGTCAGTCAGTCAGTCAGTCAGAAACTGGGAGTTATTTATATGCACCACAGCCCATAGGATGCAAGAGACAGTGGCCCTGGTTAAAACCACTTTCCCCCATGAGATCCTATGTATACTATACACCAAATCCCATTGGATGCAAGAGACAGTGGTCCTGGTTAAAGCCACGTAAGGTCTAAGGCGGAGGGAAAGACATCCGTGTCCAACCCAGTTCTGAGCGGAGGGAAGGCATCGGCATCCAAACTGGGTGTTTAACCAATGCTGTTTCTTTCCTATTGCCAGTGCTGTTTCTTTCTTACTGCGCATGTGTGTCCGCCATTAATGAAGCCATTCCAAAATTTCGGAATTTTTCCGAATAACTTTCAATTTTTTGGGGAAAAATTTCAGAAGTCATTCAGATTCGAAGCGCCGGCGCCCCCTATATCCGGAATGAGTTTTGAACCATTTTTTTGATCAACAAGTGCCTAAAGATTGCACTTGAAAACAATCGATGCTGGCAAAATTGTCGCCTGTCAGCTGCAAAAGTCCACCTATTGGGATCTGCATGCATTATTCACCAAGACATCACATAGTCCTAGAAACCTGGGAAGTGTCCGACGTGTGATCCAATACAACAGCCAGCATAGTGATCTTGTTTGCTACGTACTCGCCTTGTTGTGTATCAAATAATAGATTTTGTTTCTACCCCATCACTATCTCCCCGAAGGGAACCAGGGCAGCTAAGAAAATACAGCAAAGTGCCGTACATAAACAATACATAGATCTAAAATGATAAAACCATGAAATTAACTATCATGCGCATACATAATTACATTATCTATATAAATAAAATGTAATGTTCGTTTGTGGGATTAACGTAACTCAAAAACCACTGGACGAATTGACACAAAATGTGGACACAAGACACCTATCAGGCCAACAAGTGACCGTCACTCATAAAACACTGAAAAACAACAACAACAACAACAACACCCCACTACAGCGCATGTGCAAAAATGACTGACCCCCCTGGCAAACAAAAGACACAATAGCATATCCACACTCTCTTCCGGACTACAGCTCCCAGCATCCCCTACACCAGGGCCTTTAGGAAAGGAGGAGGATCCAAATGCACTGCTTCCAAGATGCAAGCTTTCTTCTCCTTGTATTTTTTTGAGAGCATCCCAACCCCTGCATATTTCCAGTTTCCTATTCCTGGACTGCAACTCCCAGCAATCCTCCAGATAGATAAGATTGATAGATTAGATAGAGATAGGTAGGTAGGTAGATTGATCAGGAGGGCTGCTGGGAGTTGCAATGCTCCTTTGAACCTTTTCCAGCTTTGGAGCATCTGCAAAGTTGATCTAGAAAGTTTCTGGGAAATGTGGAGCCCCCAAAGGTTTGGGATGCGCTCTCTCTCTCTCTCTCTCTCTCTCTCTGGGTGTGTGTATCTGAACATCATCTGGAAATGTTGTACAACCTAGAAAGCCCAGGAATAGGCAGAGAAAGAAGAAAGGGAAAAAGAGGATGGGAAACAAAAGATTGGGGGGGGGAAGGGAAGAAGAAGAGAAGGAAGGAAGGAAGGAAGGAAGGAAGGAAGGAAGGAAGGAAGGAAGGAAGGAAGGAAGGAAGGAAGGAAGGAGAGAAAGAAAATAAAAAGGGAAGGAATGAGAGAAAGAAGTGGAAGAGGGAGAGAAGGTTGCCCACCTCAATGCATGGCAGGTACAGCTTGTAAAACATAAAATTCATAAACCGCAGCCATAGTAATCGATAAAACAGTTTGTTTCCAATTGAGATCTACCCAGTGCCAAAGCGATGCCAACAGTAAGTCCTCGGACTAACCCTTAAAATCTATGTAAGATCAAAGGCTTGTTTAAAAAGCCATGTTTTTAAACTGGACCAGAAGGCTTGAAGCGAGGGGGTGAGCCTGATCTCTCTAGGGAGGGCATTCCAAAGCCAGGGGGCCACCACCAAGAAGGTCCTCTCTCGTGTCCCCACCAACTGTACTTGGGCTAATAATAATAATACCCTTTATTTATATTTTGCTCTTCTCACTCCAAAGGGGACTCAGAGCGGATTACAGGTACACATACTTAGCAGACAATCCCTGCCATTTCCACATACACACATATAGACGAACAGAGGCAAACTCTGGCCACCAGGGGGAGCTGACGCACTCCTAATTTTCAGCGTTCCAGTGTCCCTTGTTCCTTCCGCGTTCCTGGAGTTCTTTAATGGCCTCATAACTCAGTCAAAATTTGCCTCCCCACTTAATGTGGTACCCTTATCTCCTACTTGACAGATGCAACTGTCTTTCGGGCTGCAAAGGTCAACAGCAGGCTACACTTAAGGTTGAGCACCCACCTCGACCCGGGCAGGCCTCAAACTCATGACCTACTGGTCAGAGAGATCTTATGCAGCTGACACTTAGCCAGCTGCACCACATTCCCGGTGCTAATGGTGGGACGGAGGGATGGGACTCCCCGGCACATTTCAGAGCCCACACTGGCGCATAGAATAAGATGTGGTCTTACAGATAGATTGGACCTGAAGTGTATAAGGCTTTATATCGGAAGTAAGTGGAGCTGCTTTAACAGGAGTGTAGTATGCTAAGTTAGCTACAAGTTTGGATTTCATTATACGGTTAGTGTAGATCCAGCCTCATTCATAGCTCATGGGCACAGCTTAGAATAATATTTGTTTGCACCACAACACCCAGAATTCGCAGCCATTCTAGCCAGAAGTCCCATTAGCTCCAAAAAAAACCTCTCCTCTTCTAACTTACGGCTCATGTTACCGTAGGACAGCCACGTAACCTTCTCTGCAGTGCTCTCAATTCATCTTCTTCCCCTCGTCATCGGCTTATTTAGAAAAATCAATTAATATGTGGGATTGATCCTTGCTTTCCAAATTGCTCCTTACATCAAAATTAACAGAATCAATGTGGATCTCAGAGAGGCGCTTCATTTCTTAATCAATTCTTGAAACGGGGAAAACTCTCCGAGCCAGTTTTTTTTTTTGTGCATATTCTGAAAAAAGGCATTGTTGGCTTTTCCAACTTCAGGAAGGAGGGAGACGGACGCCTGCAAAAGACATTCTTATGGGGATATTCTGTAGTTTTGAAAATTGTGGTTGTAACTGTTTTAAATTTTCCCATTATTGTGAATATTTTCCCAAATTTTTTTGAAGTTGCTTTGGGTCCCACACTGGGGGAAAAGTAACATACAAGTGCAATACATAAATAATAAATAAATACGCATTGGCTCTGGCAAATACATAAATAATAAATAAATATGCATTGGCTCTGGCAAACTATTTACTGAGTACAGCGGTTAACAAAGTGGCTATTGATACCATTTACATATTAAAACTTACAGATTATAAATGCTAAAAAACAATTAAACTTGGAAAGTATTTAAATTAACTACTTATATACTCGAAGATAAGGCTCGTTTTTCAGCTTTCTTTTTAGGCTGAAAAAGCTCTCCTTGGCTTATACTTGAGTCAAGATTATTTATTATTTTATTCTGTTGTTATTATTATTATAATTATTATTACATTTATTATTTTACTCTAATTATTATTATTACATTTATTATTTTACTATCTTGTTATTGTTATTATTACATTTATTATTTTACTCTATTATTACTATTACTATTATTATAATATTTCCATTATTTTACACTATTATTATTACATTTATTATTTTACTCTTATTATTATTACATTTATTATTTTACTTTCTTGTTATGGTTATTATTATATTTATTATTTTATTCTATTCTTACTCTTCTTCTTATTATATTTCCATTATTTTACTCTATTATTATTACATTTATTATTTTACTCTATTATTATTACATTTATTATTTTACTTTCTTGTGGTTATTATTACATTTATTATTTTACATTATTATTATTCCATTATTTTACTCTATCATTATTAGATTTATTATGTTACTATCTTGTTATAGTTATTATTACATTCATTATTTTACTCTATTGTTATTATTATTATTATATTTACATTATTTTACTCTATTATTTTACTCACCTTCAGAGTGAGACGGGCGGCATAAAAATGTCGTAAATAAACAAATAAATAAATTATTATTATTACATTTATTATTTTACTTTCTTGTTATGGTTATTATTACATTTATTATTTTATTCTATTCTTACTCTTCTTATTATAATATTTCCATTATTTTACTCTATTATTTTACTCACCTTCAGAGTGAGAAGGGCGGCATAAAAATGTCGTAAATAAATAAATAAATAAAATTATTATTATTACATTTATTATTTTACTTTCTTGTTATGGTTATTATTATATTTATTATTTTATTCATTCTTACTCTTCTTCTTATTATATTTCCATTATTTTACTCTATTATTATTACATTTATTATTTTACTCTATTATTATTACATTTATTATTTTACTTTCTTGTGGTTATTATTACATTTATTATTTTACATTATTATTATTATTCCATTATTTTACTCTATCATTATTAGATTTATTATGTTACTATCTTGTTATAGTTATTATTACATTTATTATTTTACTCTATTATTATTATATTTCCATTATTTTACTCTATTATTTTACTCACCTTCAGAGTGAGAAGGGCGGCATAAAAATGTCGTAAATAAATAAATAAATAAAATTATTATTATTACATTTATTATTTTACTTTCTTGTTATGGTTATTATTATATTTAATATTTTATTCTAGTCTTACTGTTCTTCTTATTATATTTCCATTATTTTACTCTATTATTATTACATTTATTATTTTACTTTCTTGTGGTTACTATTACATTTATTATTTTACATTATTATTATTATTCCATTATTTTACTCTATCATTATTAGATCTATTATGTTACTATCTTGTTATAGTTATTATTACATTTATTATGTTACTATCTTGTTATAGTTATTATTACATTTATTATTTTACTCTATTATTATTATATTTCCATTATTTTACTCTATTATTTTACTCACCTTCAGAGTGAGAAGGGCGGCATAAAAATGCCGTGAATAAATAAATAAATAAAATTATTATTATTACATTTATTATTTTACTTTCTTGTTATGGTTATTATTACATTTATTATTTTACTCTATTATTACTATTATTATATTTCCATTATTTTACTCTATTATTTTACTCACCTTCAGGGTGGGAAGGGCGGCATAAAAATGTTGTAATTAATAATAAATATCAATATTGCATGTATTATTTTACTCTATTATTATTGGAAGGATACACAAGCACATTTACATTGAAGAAGGTTAGAATAATAGTATAACAGAGTTGGGCAGTCTTATCTTAAATTACCGTTTTATGTAAATATTCTGACATGTTTAACCTACTGATGCCTCAATTAATGAAAACTGTATTGGTATCTATTTTTATTTTGAAATTGACGACTAGCTTCTGCATTTCCCACCCTCGGCTTATACTTGAGTCAGTCTGTTTTCCCAGTTTTTATAGTAAAATTTGGTGCCTCGGCTTATATTCGGGTCGGCTTATACTTGTGTATATAGGGTAGTTAAGTAACTGCGACAAAAACAGAGGGTCAACAACAACAGATTTAGGACCTCATCACACTAGAGCAGTGTTTCCCAACCAGTGTGCCGTGAGCGATCATCAGGTTTGCCGTGGGAAATTGGAACCTCCCATACCCTTTCTTCCCCCTCCAGCTGAACACTTTTTTTTCTCCACTCGGGCTCCCTTCTTCCCAGCCTCACTCTGCTCGCTTTGCTCTAGGGCGGGTCTGCGCAGTAGCGCCCGCACGGGTCACGTCTTCCTCCCTCCCCCCTCCCCTCCTGAACACGCTCACGCTGCCCCCTCGGATCAAAATGGTGGCAGAAGCGGCAAGAAAAAGTAAGTGTTCTGCAGGAGGGGGAAGAAAGGGCGCGAAGGGGAAGGGGGAGGAAGAGGCCTCTGTCGAAAGCTGGCATGGGCAAACTTGGACCTTCCAGGTGTTTTGGACTCCAACTCCCACCATTCCTAGCAGCCTCAGGCCCTTTTCCTTTTGCCCCCTCAGCCACTCAAGTGGGAAAGGGCCTCAGGCTGTTAGGAATGGTGGGAGTTGACATCCAAAGCACCCAGAGGACCAAAGTTTTCCCATGCCTGTTTTAGGGGCCTTAAAGTGGTGAGCCTCCTTCCAACATTGTGATTCTAGATATAAAACAAACAACAACATAACATAACATTGTTTGAGTCCACAGTGCTCTCTGGGTGTAGGTGAACTACAACTTCCAAACTCAAGGTCAATTCACAAGCAAACCCTTTCAGTACTTTCTGTTGATAATGAGAGTTCAATGTGCCAAGTTTGGTTCAATTCCATTGTTGCAAGAGTTCAGGATGCTCTTTGATTGGAGGTGAACTATAAATCCCAGCAACTACAACTCCGAAATGCCAAGGTCTATTTCCCCCAAACTCCATCTGTGTTCACATTTGGGCATATTGAGTATTCATGCCAAGTTTGGTCCTGATCCAACGTTGTTTGAGTCCACAGTGCTCTCTGGATATAGGTGAACTACAACTCCAAAACTTAAGGTCAATGCCCCCCTCCCCCGGCTTTGGCACTCCCAGCAGCATCTCCAGCCTTGAGGGGGCAGTGCCAAGCCAGCATTGTGCTGGCTCTGGCACTGCTGGCTTGGCACTGCCCCCTCAAGGCTGGAGAAGCTGAGGGAGAGCTGAAGCCGGGGGGAGGGGGCGGGGCATGGAGCAGCCTGGCTCCGCCCCCTCCCCAGCTTCGGCACTCCCAGCAGCTGTTCCCAGCAGGCCACCAACCCGCAGCCGTTCTTTACTGTGTTAGAGTGTCATTTTGGTTGGTGGTGTGCCCCCGGATTTTTTTAATGTGAAAAATGTGCCGCAGCTCAAAAAAGGTTGGGAAACACTGCACTAGAGAATGAATCCACTTTAAATCCGGGTTCTGCCTCCTGCAGAATTCTGGGGTTTGTAGTTTAGTGAGGGTGTTAAAGTAATTCCATTAAATCCTATTAAAATACATAAAACACTACACAACATCCCCATCTCAATCTTTAAAACTTTCTTCTTTAATAGCCTGCCTGAATAGAAAGGTTTCTGCACTTTGGGGGGCAAGCAAGATGAAAGGTAAACAACAACAACAACAACAACATCCGGCACAAACCGGATTTAAAGTGGATTCATTCTCTATATAATGAATTTTAATGTTTTCAATTTTTTTAATGTTTATGTATGTATATAATGAATTCATGTCCCGGCATTGAATATTTGCCGTTTGTATGTTATGCTCCGCCCAGAGTCCCCTTCGAAGTGAGAAGGGCGGAATAGGTTGAGGGTGAATCCGGCGAAGACGGAGATCTTGTGGCTGGGCCGCCCGGGCGGGGTGGGTGCCCGGCTTCCGACCCTGGACGGTGCGGCGCTACACCCGGCGCCGTCTGTGAAGAGCATGGGTGTCCACTTGGACTCCCAGCTGACCATGGAGGCCCAGGTCTCTGCGGTCAGCAAGGCTGCTTTTTTCCACCTCCGCCAGGCAAGGAGGCTGGCCCCCTACCTCTCCCGGAGCGACCTGGCCACGGTGATCCAAGCCACGGTCATCTCGAGGCTAGATTACTGTAATGCGCTCTACATTGGCCTTCCTATGTCGTCGATCCGGAAGCTCAAGCTGGTGCAGAACACTGCCGCCCGGCTCCTGTCTGGGGCTACAGCAGGCTGCCATATAACACCAATCTTGCAGGATCTGCACTGGCTGCCTATTGAGCACCGGGTCGCCTTCAAAGTGGTGGTTCTTACCTTTAAGGCCTTACACGGCTGGGGGCCAGCGTATCTGAGGGACCGTCTCACTCCATATTGCCCATCGAGATCACTACGGTCTGAGGATGCCAACTTCCTGGAAATACCATCAATAAAGTTGGCGCATCGGACATCCACCCGCCGGAGGGCGTTCTCGTTATAGACCCCACGCTATGGAACGCCCTCCCGGCCGGAACCAGGGCCCTGAGGGACTTACTCCCGTTTAGACGGGCCTGCAAAACCCAGTTGTTTAGGCAGGCCTTCGGTGAGTAGGCCCGCGTGTTTTTATATGCTATACTGCTGCATTTGCTGCTGCTCTGCTGTTTTAATGTTATTGCTATTGTTTTAACTGTTTTATGTTTTAACCCTTTGTTTTAACCCTTTGTTGTCATGCCTTTGGCTCTGTGAGCCGCCACGAGCCCCCGGGAGTCGGCGGCATAGAAGCCTCAATAATAAATAAATAAAAATAAATAAATGTTTTAAGCAAACAAACAAACAAACAAACTATATGCGTCTATGGTTGAGTCACAAAGTACAGTCGTTCCAATATATAAGGAGGAGTCCATAGTAAATGGTGCAAGAAACCTTGAGCAGGGAAATTGTGATTTTCCATCCATGCTGATCCAACTGCAAACACACCTGGGTGGCCATCTGTCAGTAAGGTTTGGATTGTGTATTTTTGCATAGAAGAACGAGGTTGGATTGGGTGGCCCTTGGGAGGTCTCTTTGAACTCTAGGGTTCTAGGAGTCTGTAACGGTGCCTTCGAGTTGTCCTTTGATTTATGGGTAAATAAGCCATTTTATTGATGGCCTCCCACCCAAAGATTAACCAAAGCTGTAACTGCTTAGCATCCAAGAGAACATGAGATCTGGGGCCTTTTAGGGTACTTAGGCTCTCCATAGGGGCAGAATGAGAAGGATGTAGGCATTTATGGGAGGCGAGTCTGTACAAATGGAGTGGAGATGGATGGGGCAGAGGAATGGAGTGACAGGAGAGGACAAATGAGTAAGGGGAGGAAGCCTCTCCTGGATCTCTGCACGTCAAAAATGCTGCTCCCCAGGTGCCTGATCTCCTCTCTCTTTTGGCAGCTGAGACAAAAATCCCTGTCAAGCAGAGTGATGAGAGGAAAGCCGGTTTGCGCTGGGAGGACGGGGCCTCTCGTTCACCTGGAAAGTCACCGGCCGGCCTCACCGGCAAGAGCCCAGAAGGAGCGGCACCTGCATTTGTCATGTCCTCAGCGAGCTCCGGGCTCCTTCTCATGCCAAATCAATCTTCTGGAAAGGTTCGGGTTGACGTCCTGCTGTCACCAGAGCCATGCCGTAGAATTAGTAGCAGTTTGGCTCTGCTTTCAGTGTTATGCAGGGAAGGGGATTCCACCTGAACATTAGGAAGAATTTTCTGATTGTAAGAGCTGTTCAGCAGTGGAACTCTCTGCCCCGGAGTGTGGGGGAGGCTCCTTCATTGGAGGCTTTGAAACAGAGGCCAGGTGGACATATGTTGGGGGATACTTTGAACACAATTGTCCTGCTTCTTGGCAGAATGGGGTTGGACAGGATGGCCCATGAGGTCTCTTCCAACTCTATGATTATGCAGTCCTGTGAGCTGGGGTTTTACAAGGTCTGCTGGTGCTTCCACAACTAAAACTCACAGGATCCCATAGCGATGAGCCCTGGTGACTAGTTGGGACAAACTGCATTGGTTTTACAATTGAGCCTCTAACTTTGAGAGTGTGACAGACAGCCTGGATGGGCATCTGTTGGGAGGGCTTGGGTTGTGTCTTCCTGTGTGACATAAGAGAGTTGGACTGGATGGCCCTTGGGGTCCCTTTGAACTCTAGGATTCAGCATGTGATATGGAAGGGAGTTCTTTTCTCAAGGAAACCTTCTGTTGGAGCTCAGCCTGTGGTTGTGTTTCAGGGTCAGGGTGCTTTGGATGCGGAGAGTGATGTTAATGACTTTCAAGATGGCAATGGTTTGGTCAGGGATATTGATGCAGAGAATGACCAAGAGAGTGTAGTTTCCCATGAGAATGTCACCGAGGGGTGTGGGGATGATGGTGTGCTTTCTGAATTGTTATCAGAGAGTTACCATGAGAGAGAACATGAAAACAGCTCGGCACCTGGCCCAACTGTAGAAATGAACGAGCAAATAGATAGACGAGAGGAGATCAGTCATAAGAACATAAGAACATAAGAAGAGCCATGCTGAATCGGACCTCAGCCCATCTAGTCCAGCATTCTGTATCACACAGTGGCCCACCAGTTGTACACGGGGATCTCGAGCAGAAGGGAGGGCAAAACCCTGACCTGCTCCCGACCCCCACAACCAGTACCCAGGGAAATCCTGCCTACCTCAACCAACTCCGAGGTGGCACTTGGATGTCCTTTTCAGTAACTACCGATACACTTGGTATCCATGAATCTGTCTAATCCTGCCTTGAAGCTGTCCAGGCTGACCGCTGTCACAACCTCCTCTGGAAGTGAGTTCCATAACCCAATGACCCTCTGGGTGAAGAAATATTTCCCTTTATTACTTCTAATTTTCCTACCTTGGAGCTTCAGGGAGTGCCCTCTAGCCCTAGTGTTTTGTGACAAAGAAAATATTTTTTCTTTATTCACCTTTTCTATCCCATGCATGATTTTATACACTTCGATCAAGTCACCTCTTAAACGCCGTCTTTCAAGGCTGAAAAGACCAAGGCGTTGCAACCTGGTTTCATAAGGAGCCGCTCCATCCCTTGGATCATTCTTGTTGCCCTTTTCTGTACCTTTTCCAGTTCCGTTATATCCTTCTTAAGGTGCGGAGACCAGAATTGTACACAGTACTCCAAATGTGGCCTTACCATCGATTTGTAGAGAGGCAATACAACATTTGCCGACCTATTTTCGATTCCCTTTCTGATCATGCCTAGCATAGAATTTGCTTTTTTTCACGGCTGCTGCGCACTGGGTTGACATCTTCATTGAGCTGTCCACCAAGACCCCAAGATCCCTTTCCAGGTGTGTCTCGGAAAGCGTTGACCCCATCAATTGGTAGGTGTATTTGGGGTTCTTTGCCCAGATGTGCATGACTTTACACTTGTTTAGGTTAAAATCCATTTGCCACTTCGTTGCCCATTCACTCAATTTCGAGAGATCTTTCTGGAGCTCTTTACAATCAGTTTCATTTTTAACTACCCTGAACAATTTAGTGTCGTCTGCAAACTTTGCTACCTCAGAATTCACTCCTACATCCAGATCATTAATGAATAAATTAAAAAGTAACAGACCCAAAACTGAACCTTGGGGTACGCCACTTCTCACCTCTTTCCACCCAGTCAAAACAGGAGAGCCGAACAGTGGCTTTGGCGTACTGCTAGGCTCCGACAGAAAAAGATAAGAAGTTCTCAGCTAAAGTGAAACCAATTTCTGAGCACTAGTGACATAGCTAACGAGGAGATAAAAGTCCCAAGTTTAGGATATGTAGTCAGATGACGCAAAGTTTGGAATCAAGCTAAGTTCTCAGTCCTTGTTTCAAGGAAGCCTTGCTTGGAAGATTTATTTATTTATTTATGTAAAACTTTTATTCCCCGGCCTTCTCACCTCCGAAGAGGGACTCAGACCGGCCAACAGCAAGTATTCAGTGCTAACATTTAAAATCTAAAAGCATCATACATTTACAATAAAATTTACAATAAAATACAATACAATAAATACATTTTAAAAGCCTTTCGCCAAAGTAAAATCAAGTCCAACTTAACCCATATGTTCGGTCCGTATCAAGTGGTTAGCGACTTTAGTCGCCTTGCGATCTCCTCCATTCTGTGAAAGCCTCATTGCACAGCCACGTTTTCACCCGCTTCCTAAAAGTCAGGAGGGAGGGGGCGGATCTAATTTCATTTGGGAGGGAATTCCACAGCCAGGGAGCCACCACAGAAAAGGCTCTGTCCCTCGTCCCCACCAGATGTGCCCGCGAAGCTGGTGGGACCAAGAGCAGGGCCTCTCCAGACGATCTTAGCACTCTTGGCGGTTCATATGGGAGAATACGTTCGGACAGGTAAACTGGGTGAGAACTGTATAGGATTTTATAGGTCAACACCAGCACTTTGAATTGTGCTCGGAAGCTCATTGGCAGCCAGTGGAGCTGGTGCAACAGGGGAGTTGTGCGCTCCCTGTACCCCGCTCCCGTTAGTAGTCTGGCTGCTGCACACTGGACTAATTGCAGCTTCTGGGCAGTCTTCATAGGCAACCCCACGTAGAGAGCATTGCAGTAGTCTATACGGGATGTAACCAGAGTGTGGACCACCGTGGCCAAGACTGACTTCCCAAGATACGGGCGCAGGTGGCCCACAAACCTGAGCTGTGCAAAAGCTCCCCTGGCCACTGCCAAGACCTGGGGGTTCCAGGCTCAGCGATGAGTCCAGGATCACTCCCAGACTGCGATCCTGCGCCTTCAGGGGAGTGTAACCCCGTCAAGCACAGGCTGTAACCCTATACCCTGTTTCATGCTTAAATACTTCTTGTTTCATGGTTTTGATTCTTGGATTTTATGATTGCCTGCTCATGCCTTGGATTAATGTTTCCTGGTTTTCTAGATTTTATTAGTTAAGTGTGGACTTTGTTCTCATGAACTTTGCTGAACTTTACCCTGGACTAATTTGTTCCTGCTTATCTTCTTACCTAATTGGATTTACCTATTTCTTTAAAGTGCTTTCTACTAGGCCTGTTGGATCAAGGAAAAAAATGGTCCGAAACTCGTTTCGGATGTAGGGGGCACTGGCGATTCGATTTTGAAATGATTTCTGAAATTTTCTAGGAAAAAAGTTCAAAATTTCCAAAATTGCTTCGTTAATGGCAGACAAGCATGCGCAGTAGGAAAGAAACAGCACTGGCACTGGGGAAACTTCTGGGGATTGTCCCTCCCTCATTTTTAGACCAATCGTGATGAAACTTGCTACAGTGGGTAGAACACATGGATCACTGCTAGCTCACCAAATTTCATAACTTTTGACTTATCAATGGATTTTTGGCAATTTTTCAAAGTTTTTATAAAAAGTTTTTGTAGACTGACCCAGCTTAAATGCAAGTTCTGCTTTGGTTTTACTACAGGGCTAGCGTGGCTCAGGGACAGCGTGGCAGCCTCATAAGCAGAAGGACCCGGACCATGGGTTCGATCCTCTGCCAAAGACCGTGGCTGCCGATCCATCTCTGAGCCCAATTCAAAGTGCTGGTTTTTACCTTTAAATGGTTCTGGCCCAGCTCACTTGTCCGAATGCATCTACCCCTACGTCCCACCTCGAAATTTAAGATCATCCGGGGAGGCCCTGCTCTCGCTCCCGCCAACAACTGAAATGCGCCTGGCGGGGTTGAGGGACAGTGTAGCACAGCAGTTCTCGTTTGTGCCTGGGGGGCAGGGGACAGGACCGGGGGTCCCATTGGCATTGGGGCCTGCAGCAGCGGAAATGGATTCTGAAGAGGATTTTGAAGGGTTAGCAGAAGGAGAGTTTCCCATCACTGGGCCTCCTTCTCCCACAGAAAGCTTGGCTTGGGATGAAGGTTGGCCTGACCCTTACGACGAGACAGATAACCAGGTGCAAATGGAAAGCAGTGATAGCGAAACTTATGAACGGCCAGGGGGGAGAGGTTCACAGGTTCCTTTGAGTGAAAACATGGAAGAGAGCGGCTGGGAAGAATCTAGGGAGGAGAGCTCTCACGGAGATAGGGCAGCAGATGTTGGGAGGCAAGGTCGTGCTTTCAATAGGAGACGGGACATCGAGACTAGCAGGAGGGGCTGGTACCATAGCCTAGACAGGCCGAGGTCCGTCACCAGAGATTGGAGACGACGAAGCCTAGACCGTCGGGGACCTCGGCAGAAAGATTAAGTATAGGATCCGTGGGAACGGATCCTCAGTACTTCGGCCACGTCTCATCTGAGCAGACGTGAAGCGAAGCTGGTCCACGGAGCTAGGTTGGCTAGTGGCTATTCAAGTCTTGTTTTGCATCTTGTACCTTGCCTTGTTCCTGAATCCGCATTGCTGTGCGGAGCCTTGCCAAGTCTTTTGGATAGAGTTGTTTTGGACAATTGATTGTCTTTTGGGATTTGCTTTTCCTATTTTTATGGACAATATACCTTTTGAACTGTTTTTATATACTCAATAAAGTAGTTAGCCTTCAGTCCGTCTCTGTGTGTGTGATTAAGGGGCCGGTCAAGTCCGTGCATCGTGACAGTCAGAGCCTTCTCAGCGGTGGCTCCCCGGCTATGGAACACACTCCCAACAGACATAAGAGCGATCTCTTCTCTCCTAACTTTCCATAAGAAAGTGAAGGCTTGGCTCTGGGACCAGGCGTTTGGTTAATAGAAGTAGCACCATCCTAAAGGGATAAATCTGGACTGATGTGAAGACGGATGATGAGGCTGGTGTATGTTTTTAATTGATGACTGTATTGATTTTAATTATGATGTTTTATTGGGTTGTCTATTTGTTATTGGGTTGTCTATTTGGTGTGATTTTATTGTATCTGTTGAAGTAGCCTCTTGATGGGGCTCAATTGTAAGCCACCCTGAGTCCGCCTTCGGAGGTTGAGAAGGACGGGATAAAATGCAGTAAATAAATAAATAAATAAATAATAAAGAAAATTTTTATTTTTTTTAAAAATATTTTTTTTAATAATAAAAAAACATGTTCTTGGTTTCAATTTTGAAAGTGTTTTTCCTGTTTCTTTGTGTGGTCTTTACTTTGAAAGTAGTTGTTCTACTCCAGAAACTTTGTTGAACACCCAGTTTGGATGCGGATGTCCTTCCTTCCCTCCCGTGTCAGACCTGGGGCGAGAGCCGCATCCAAACTGGGTTAAGCACGGCTCTCACCCCAGGTCTGACACGGGAGGGAAAGGAAACAAAGGGAATCCATCTACACTGGTTTGAAAAGCTGAATAATTTCCAACTCACGTACTGATTCATAAGAGAAATGGTGGAAAAGGCTTCAAAATGGCAAGGATACTTCTGGGTTCCCAAATCGCTTCAAAATCGTTTCAAAAAGGAATTTGATCCGAATTTATTCCGAATTAAGAAGATTCCGAACAAATCTACCCAGCCTACTTTTGCTGTTTTTTAAAAAAAAATATCTTTAACAAAAGGGTTGTTTTTCCTATTCAACGTGTGGTGTTTAAAGTCAGAGGGCTTTTCCTGTCCAAAACAGACCTATGGCCAGTGAGACAAGGAGGAGCATACTTTGTGAAGCCACTGCAGAAGACTCACAAAGTTGTTCCCAGTGGGGCCACCCCTTTTGCGCACTGCCTGACATAAGATACAACCATTGCAAGGATGGAACTCACATCTTCCTGCAGCTCCTGTGTCCTGGGCAATCCATCTTGCCTTCAGTTAAGGTCTCTGAAGGAACATCAGCCAGGTTTCCTGGAGTGCTAGCACACACAACACACACATACACACAAACACAGAGCTCTTTCTTGGCAAATGAGAGCCAAGATACAACTGGGCTGGGGAAATGGCTGTTGAAGGATGCATCCTCGTGAGCCTTGTTTCTGTTTTGCCTTCCTCCCAATGACATATGATGTGATGGACTGTGCATTGCATTCCGCTCTGGAATGGGACTTTGGGGACACTCATAGAAAGGCTAAGATGTATCTGGTTCTGGAATGCGCATTCCCCACATCAGCCCTCCTTTGTGGGACGGGAGTGGAGGGAGATAGGAGGAGGGGGAACTCCCCGGGAGATTTGTCAGAACCGTGTCACCGGTACAAAAGGTTTATCGTCTCTTTTGCAAATAGGATTCCCTGAGTTGAAATGGCTGGCCATCTAGTCCAACACTAATCCATTAGGCAGGGAATCATAGGAACAGATACTGGAAAGTCCATAATCTGTTGGAAATTCCAGTGCACCATAACCTTATTGCAAAGGTAAAAATGATGTCACCTCACAACCTTTGAGGATGCTTGCCATAGATGCAGGCGAAACATCAGGAGAGGATGCTTCTAGAACTTGCCCATACAGCCCGAAAAACCTACAACAACCCGATGTCACCTCTGTTTGGCAAATGTGAATCTCTGTGAACATAGAGACCACTTGAAAACCACAAGTCAAGAATGGTGTGACCTTGTTAGAAGTCAAACCTTAAGACAAGTGATCTCTCTCTCTGTCTCTGGCATTACTTCGCGAACGAAAATTCTTAGGAAGGACTCATCCCACACTTTCTACAAGCGCATTGATGACTATTCAGAGGTTGGATGTGTCCTTCGAGCCTGTGCAATGGATTTTTCTGGTGGAGCGCCGTGTGCACAAAACTGGCCTCACCCTTTAAACCAAAGGTTCATCTGTCGGGGCCTAGCAAGCTTAGGACAGTGGCAGCGAGGTCCTCAGGTCATAGGTTTGAATTTTCTTCTCTTAGATGGTTGACCTTACTGGGTTAAATGAGCAGCATCTGCCCGTGTTTGAGATCAGAGTTTCCCTTCTCCTGGGATGGTTGCCAAAAGGCTAGAAGCCCATCCTGCCCTTTGACGCTCTTTGTCATTCCCTTCGGTTGTGACCTGTCTGGCATGGGAGGCCCTACCGGGGGCTTTTATGCCACCACCAGCATAGCTCACAACTTCATTAGGGTACGCAAGCCCCTCCCCCATGACAAGGGGGTGCCAATGGAGAAGAAGACAAGTGATATTAATAAAGCATTGATGTAATAGCACACAGGTAGCAAGAGGGGTCTCCAAAGACAAATCATATTATTTTCCGTTGGTCATGAAGGTTCTGTGTGGAAAGCTGGGCCCAATTATGTCATTGTTGGAGTTCAGAATGCTCTTTGATTGTAGGTGAACTATAAATCCCAGCAACTACAACTCCCAAATGTCAAAGTCTATTTTCCTCAAACCCCATCAGTGTTGACATTTTGGGCATATTTATTTATTTATTATTTTGACTTGCTTAATCGCCCTTCCCGAGGCTCAGGGCAGTTTCCAACATACTGTATAAAAGTACATAAAAGATTAAAACATCATAAAACATCATAAAAACACTATAAAACAATCCTAACCAGTCATACATCAATCACAGCGGGTCAGAACAAACTGACTCGTACAAAGGGCAGAGGCAGCACAGCTAGATAGGAGGTTGTCAGTTCAGGCACCGGTCAGTCGCCAAAGGCGCCTTGGTCTTTTCAGCCTTGAAATACGGCGTCTAAGAGGTGACTTGATCAAAGTGTATAAAATCATGCATGGGATAGAAAAGGTGAATAAAGAAAAATGATTTTCTTTGTCACAAAACACTAGGACTAGAGGGCACTCCCTGAAGCTCCAAGGTAGGAAAATTAGGACTAATAAAGGGAAATATTTCTTCACCCAGAGGGTCATTGGGTTATGGAACTCACTTCCAGAAGAGGTTGTGACAGCTGTCAGCCTGAACAACTTCAAGGCAGGATTAGACAGATTCATGGATACCAAGTGTATTGGTAGTTACTGAAAAGGACATTCAAGTGCCACCGGAGTTGGTTGAGGTAGGCAGGATTTCCCCTGGGTACTGGTTGTGGGGGATCGGGAGCAGGTCAGGGTTTTGCCCTCCCTTCTGCTCGAGATCCCCGTGTACAACTAGTGGGCCACTGTGTGATACAGAATGCTGGACTAGATGGCTGAGGTCCGATTCAGCATGGCTCTTCTTATGTTCTTATGTTCTTAAAGGCCGGCCTGAACAACCAGGTCTTGCAAGACCTGCGGAAGGCCACCAGGTCTCGCAGGGCTCGCATCTCGGCTGGGAGCGAGTTCCACAAAACCGGAGCGGCCACAGAAAACGGCCTCTGCCGTGTGCTGGAGAGCCTGCAGAGCTTCACACTTGGGACTTCGAGTATGTTAAGACCCTCTGAAATATTGAGTATTTGTGCCAAGTTTGGTCCAGATCCATTATTGTTTGGGTCCACAGTGCTCTCTGGATATAGGTGAACTACAACTCTAAAATCCAAGGCCAATGCCAATCAAACCTTTCTGGTATTTTCTATTGTTCCTGGGAGTTCTATGTACTAAGTTTGGTCCAATTCCATCACTGGTAGAGTTCAGAATGCTCTTTGATTGTAGGTGAACTATAAATCCCTACAACTCCCAAATGAAAAAAAAAAATCAATCCCCCCAACCTCAACAGTATTCAAATTTGGACATATTGGGTATTTGTGCCAAATTTGGTCCAGTGAATGAAAATACAACCTGCGTATCGAATATTTACATGACGACTCATAACAGGAGCAAAATTACGGTTGTGAAGTAGCAATGAAAATAATGTGATGGTTGGGAGGAACTGGATAAAGGGGTTGCGGCATTGGGAAGGTTGAGAAACACTGCTCTAGGCACTATATTTCTATGGATGCAACCTAGAATAGCATTGGCTTTTTAGCTGCTGTGTCACACTGTTGACTCATGTTCAGCTTGTGGTCTATTCAGACTCCTAGATCCCTTTCACACAGGCCGCTGCATTGAATTCTTGAATTACAGCATGCCGAACAAGGCGTGGGATTATTCCAGGTGAAATCTGACCAAAGTCGTACAGAGTGGGGTTAGGACTTCCTTTGATATTCCTATTATTGCAGCCCTGAATGGCTTTGGCACACACAAACCCTCCCTAAGAACAGAGATGCCTCTTCAACCAAGGACAATCGGCAGAGCCATTCTGACACATCCCTGGCCCTATTCATTGCCCATGTGGCCTGTGCCGCTTTGGGCCACTCCGAGGATGAAGTGCCTCTTGATTGAGAAAAGGAAGAAAAGGACAAATGAAGTGAGCCTGATATGCAGGTAAAAAGCAATAGGAGGGTATTTTTGATAGGTTTAGTTCTGCTTTTCTCTTCTCTCTTCCATCACTCTGACTTTATGCTATTTCTGAATTTCATTGAGCTGAGTCTTATTCGAGGACTGTCTCTCAGCAGCAGTGTTTCGCCTCAATGGAAAGCTGGCTCACCTCATGCAAAATTTCAAATATCAAAGTGCTCTCCGCCCGTGAGAAAGGAATCCAACCCGGGGCTCATGATGGAACCGACTCAGATTTCAGCTCCTGGAATCCAATCCCGTGCAATATTTCGGGAAGGTTTTGTGTGCCACAATTGTGGAAGACTCTGGTGTGGATAGAGCCCCATTTGGTTGCCTTCCAGAAAGGAAATTGCAGGGCTGGAGAAGGTGCCGAAAGGGGACGACCCCCCACCCTCCAAAGGAAAGGCTTTCATACCCTCCAACCGTTTCACAGATCAAAACCAGAAGCGGGTGATCAAGGCTTTCCAAATTTGAATTTCCATTTGCAGCAATGGAAATGAGTTGAAGATGAAAAGAGAAATAGGGCAGAGGGTGGAGAAGCTGGGATATTTTGGAAGCAACTGAAAAAGTGGGAAGGAGGAGGATTAGTGGAGGCGACCCCTGCCACATCAGCACACACATTTCCACACTGTGCAACAACCAGTCCAATCGGCACACACATTTCCACACTGCGCAACAACCAGTCCAATCGGCACACGCATTTCCACATTGCACAACAACCAGTCCAATCAGTACATGCATTTCCAGACTGCACAACATCCAGTCCAATTGGCACATGTATTTCCACACTGCACAACCACCAGTCCAACTGGCACACTCATTTCCACATTACGCAAAACCAGTCCAATCAGTACATGCATTTCCAGATTGCACAACATCCAGTCCAATCGGCACACGCATTTCCACATTGCACAACAACCAGTCCAATCAGTACATGCATTTCCAGATTGCACAACCACCAGTCCAACTGGCACACTCATTTCCACATTACGCAAAAACCAGTCCAATCGATACATGCATTTCCACGTTGCACAACATCCAGTCCAATCAGTACATGTATTTCCAGACTGCACAACATCCAGTTCAATTGGCACATGTATTTCCACACTGCACAACCACCAGTCTAACTGGCACACTCATTTCCACATTGCGCAACAACCAGTCCAATCAATACATGCATTTCCACGTTGCACAACATCCAGTCCAATCAGTACATGTATTTCCAGACTGCACAACATCCAGTTCAATTGGCACATGTATTTCCACACTGCACAACCACCAGTCTAACTGGCACACTCATTTCCACATTGCGCAACAACCAGTCCAATCGATACATGCATTTCCACATTGCGCAACAACCAGTCCAATCAGTACATGTATTTCCAGACTGCACAACATCCAGTCCAATTGGCACATGTATTTCCACACTGCACAACCACCAGTCCAACTGGCACACTCATTTCCACATTGCGCAACAACCAGTCCAATCAATACATGTATTTCCAGACTGCACAACATCCAGTTCAATTGGCACATGTATTTCCACACTGCACAACCACCAGTCCAACTGGCACATGCATTTCCACATTGCGCAACAACCAGTCCAATCGATACATGCATTTCCACATTGCGCAACAACCAGTCCAATTGGCACATGCATTTTACACTGCGCAACCACCAGTCCAATTGGCACACACATTTCCACATTGCACAACAACCAATTCGGCTCTCCATCTTCCAGAAAGGACTGCATTTCTGGATCTTCTACTAATCATGGATCTTTTCTGGATGACAATATCTGGGAATAGTCTTGCAGAAAGCAATTTTACAAACTTTCATTTGCACACCAGCTCCTAAGACTGAATCCATTCCAGGGATGAGTCTGAGCAGCATTGGGCTCCAATTGAGAGGGGGACCAAGGTTCAAATCCTGGCAGTGATCCAAATTAACTCTCAGCCCTGTGCCATCCCTCTCTCAGCTGCTCCCTATCTCTTGGGTTTGTTGTATGGATTAAAGTGAGTGTGAGCCATCCAAATTCCCACTCCATTACACACATTTCTTCCCACTGAACACTGGCACCTCAGGTAGACAGGACTTTCCATGGAATCACAGAATCACAGATTTGGAAGAGATCCCAAAGGCCATCCAGTCCAACCCTCTTCTGACACAATCCAAGCCTTCCTAGCAGATGGCCAGCCAGACTCCAGAGAAGGAGACTCCACCACATTCCCAGGCAACACATTCCCTTGTCAAATGGATCTAGTCATTAGGAAGCTCTCCTGAATGTTTAGGAACACTGTCTTTTCCTGAAGTTTGAATCCATAGATCCATTGTGTCAGAGTTTCTGGAGCAGCAGGAAACCAGCCTACCCTTTGCTTCCTTTCAACTATTTAACCCTGGCTCTCATGGTCTCTCTCGGGCTTCTTTTCTCCAAGTCAGACACCCTCAGTTCCCAAAGCTGCTCCTCAGAAGGATTCAGTTTACACTTTGACCATTTCAGTGACCCTTTCCTGGGCACTTCTTCCACCTTGCCCCTATCCCTCTTGAGCGGTTTATTTCAAGTGAGGTCTCACCAAAGCAGAAGAGAGCGGGACTAAAACTTCCCACGATTTGGATACGAGACTCTTCTTGCTACAGCCTAGAATTGCATTCGGTTTTGTTAAGCTGCTCTATCATACTGTCGGCTTGTGATTGGCTCCTAGATCTCTTTCATGCACAGTGTTTCCAAGCCAAATGCCATCCATCCTGCACCTGTGCATTTCATTTGTATTGCAAAAGTGTGGCACCATATCGACTCAAATCTAATGCTTACCTTTTCAGCCAAATTACTTTCCAAAAATTAGGGTGTGCTTTTGATTTGTGTAATATGATGATCTTGGTTGAGTCAAAACCACTTCAGGATCACCTAGAGCTTCTATTTGAGGGATGTCACCTCTAATTTAATTGCCAGGGCTTGATACTATGCAATGCTGGGATTTGTAGTTTGGTGAGGCACTGGCATTCTTTGACAGCCCCCATGATCCCAAACTACAGCTCCCATGACCCCATAACATTGAACCAAGACAGTTTTTTTGGGCTTGGCCTCACGTTAGCTGCCTGAGTCGCCTTTGGGGAGATGGTGGCGGGTTATAAATAAAGATTATGATGATGATGATGATGATTTGAAAAATAACATATCTTGTTTACTAACAAACGTGTATATATTCCGTAAACATGCACATAGTCTTGAAAATGTCTTTAAGCATATCTGTACTCGTTAAAGTCCATGAGCACACACATCCACCTCCAAAGAAGTGTTAAGCGAGACTCACTACATGAACACACACCTACTGTACCTCATTGAAGTCCAAAAGCATACTGAGTTTGCACATGCTTTGTACAATCTCATCTCTAACTCCTTCCACATCAAAGAGGTATGTCAAGCTGGCAACTCAACATACACATAGAATGCAGGCTAACAACTCTATATACGTTAACACAGTGTTTCTCAACCAGTGTGCCGTGAGCGATCATCAGGTGTGCCGTGAGAAAAGCTCTCTGTCCCCCTTCCTTCCCCTCTCCTCCTGCCAAACTCCTGCTGCTTGGGGGAGGAGGAGGAAGGGCTGGGCGGCGGCAAAGAAAAAGAAGAAGGGGCCGGGGTGCCGCCTCCTTCAGCCGTTTCCCCAGCCAGCCTCCAATCCACCATGACTCTCGCCCCTTGCTCGCTGAAGCCGCGCGGAGGAGGAGCCCCGCCCACTGAAGCCCGTCCACCGCTCATGCCCCTCCTCTGTGGGAGAGCTGAAGCTGGGGGAGGGGGAGGAGCCAGGCCGTACCATGACCCGCCCCCTCCCCCCGGCTTCAGCGCTCACACAGCTTTGCCAGCCTTGAGGGGGCAGTGCCAAGCCAGCAGTGGCAGAGCCAGCACAATGCTGGCTTGGCACTGCCCCCTCAAGGCTGGCAAAGCTGTGGGAGAACTGAAGCCGGGGGGAGGGAGCAGGTCATGGCACGGCCTGGCTCCTCCCCCGGCTTCGGCACTCCCAGCAGCGGCTCCCAGCAGGCCACCATCTTCCAGCCGTTCTTTACTGTGTTAGAGTGTCATTTTGTGTCATTTTGGTTGGTGGTGTGCCCCCGGATTTTTTTAATGTAAAAAGTGTGCCGTGGCTCAAAAAAGGTTGGGAAACACTGCGTTAACAAACAGTGAGTGGAGGCTTGGAAGGTTGCTATTTCCAACACCAGAGAGTTGGAAGAGACCACAAGGACCATCCAGTCCAATCTCTTTCTGCAGTGCAGGAATACACAACCCAAGCCCTCCAAAAGAGGACATCTAGCCTTTCTTTCAAAACCTCCAGAGATGGAGACTCCACTGGATCCCCATGCAGCAGTCGATTCCACTTAGCCTTAGGAAATGCTTCCTAATGTTTAGGTGGAATCACTTCTGTTGTGGTTTGGATCCGTGGTTCTCTTGTGTCTGACTCTTTGGAGCAGCAGAGAACAAGTCGGACCCATCTTCCAATAGGGTATCCTTTGCAATATTATTTGAGTCTAGCCTTGGGTATCCGCCTAATTTTCTTCTCACTAAGCCAAATATACTTGGATCTCTCATCTGCTCCTTGTAGGAATCCAGACCTCTGGCCATTTTGGTTGCTTCTCTCTGGTTACCTTCCAGCTCATCCATATCTGTTCTACAACAGAGATGCACCCCAAGGTTTTCTTTTCCATTCTTGAAAGCTTTAGTGTTTGAACACTTTAGTTTAAAAAAAGGAATTCTACACATGCAGCAACTCAATTGCACACTTTTTTCCGGCCAAATTCCAAAGAGTCCACTTTTTCCTGCTGCGCATTATATTTGCCAGTAAATGCTTTTTAAAGTTTCAGGGTTTTGAGGTATGCATTAGATTCAGTGGTGCATTAGACTCAATTAATATGGTATCCTATATTTCTCATGGTTGGAATTCCTTTTTTTTGTTTTGGCCAAGCAGGTTGCTAAATATTTAGTGAATTTGGGCTCCTGACCCTGTCCTCTGGGTCATCGGCTCTCACTCCCAATTTGAGGTCATCTGTATATGGACTCTGAAACACTATGTTATTGAAGGCTTTCATGGCTGGAATGGCACAATGGGATGAACCCTTGTTCCGGCTGGACTGAAGATCGACAGGTCGGAGGTTTGAATTCTGGGGAGAGTGCAGATGAGCTCCCTCTGTCAGCTCCAGCTCCCCATGCTCGGACATGAGAGAAGCCTCCAGCATCTGGGCCTCCCCTGGGCAACATCTTTGTAGACGGCCAATTCTCTCACACCAGAAGTGACTTGGAGTTTCTCATAGTCGCTCCTGGCACGCACACACAAATCTGTATGTTTGGGGAGGGCCAACCATGCCACGTTTGCAAATATATCCTTTGCCCATTTGTCCGTTCAGAGCAAAGCCTGCGTTGTTCCCTCTCAACTTCAGAGCCGGCAGCCAGCGCTATCTTTGCTGAAGGAACCTTCCCTTTGCCTCCAGATTGCAAGCAGATGTGATCCCAAATTGCTCCGGCTTCTGAGGTGTAATAATAATATTAAGCACCGTTCTAGGACCTGCGCTGGGAAGGAAGCCCGGGGAGCAAGTGAGAAGGTGGAAGGGGCAAAGTGTCACCGTTGAGGGGGAACGGAAGGGGTTTCCTGTGAGGAGGTTTGGTTTCGCAGAGAGGAATAAATCACTGCTCTCGGCTTCCCAGCCCTAAAGGAAGAAAGACTTCTTTCTCCCTTCCCTCTCCCTGCATCTTGCATTTGAGGCTGGGAATTTCATAAGCAGCTCTCTTTTGCTCAAGCAACTCTGGAGACCCAGAATCAAGCTTACCTGGAACTTCAGGCAAGATCAAGGCTTCCCAGCTGAATATCCTTGCCCACTTGGTCACCAGGGATGGACTTTTGGGAAAGAATTGGGGCAGTGCTATCTAGTATCTGGGGCGGTTTCACAGGACTACATTCATTGGCCAACATGGCTCAGCTGCCATTGACCCCCAAGGTTCTCTGGCCAAACTTGCTGGTCATTGCTCCATGGAACACAAGCAAAGGAGAGCAAAGGGTGCACCAGCATTGTAGAATGAATGCAGATTGACAACACTTCAACGGTTCTGAGTCAATGCTATGGAGCCTGGGATCTTGGAAAGGTCATTAGCTTTCTCTAAGCTGGCCCCTCACTAACCTAAAACTCCCAGGATTCCAAAGCATTGAGCTGCGGCACCAGAATTGGTGTCAAAGTGCATTCAATCTATGGTTCTAGAAAAGCAAACACTTGGCTGGGAAGCTGAGAAAAATCCTAGCAGATTCCAGGCGTCTCTACCAACTTCCTCACAACTGCTGTTTATCAATCAAGGTCCCACCACAAATTCTGGAAAGGATGGGCGAAGCTTGAAGAAGTTCCTGTTTTTATATATACAATGGGCTCTCTGTGTCTCCAGGACTACCAAAATGCATGGATGTTCAAGTTCAAGGGCAACTGTAAGATATTACACTTCTTCTACCCTGCCCTTCTCACCCCAAATGGAGACTCAGGGCTGCACCCAAAGGAGTCTAGTGCCCAGATCGATGGAAGCTTCTCTATTCGGCGTTGGTCAGGCCTCTTTGCCTGGAATCACCACTGGAGACATTACACTGTTTAGCCGGTATTGCACCACCTGACATCCGCTGGGAAGTAGCAACCAATAGTGAAAGGACCAAGCCAGTGACATCTCTGGCCCATCATCCCCTGTTTGGGTATCAGCCAGCACACCAATGACTTAAATCAAGAAATAGTTTTCTGAGATCTACAGAGACACTCGCTGGAACACCTCAGCAAGCGAGAGTCCAAAAGTGGCAGGCTAAAACCCAGAACTCAAACCATGACTGATACCAAATGAGAGACTCCCTCCTGGGCACACAGAAGACTGGGAGACTTGGAAGGCACTGAACAGATTGCGCTCTGGCATTACGAGATGCGGAGCCAACCTTCAGAAATGGGGCCACAAAGTGGAGTCCATGACATGCGAGTGTGGAGAAGAGCAAACCAGAGACCACCTACTGCAATGTAGCCTGAACTGTGCAACATGCACAATGGAGGACCTTCTCCACACCACAGGCACTCCAAATGGCCAGCTACTGGTCAAAGGACATTTAGTATAATGCCAAGTTTGCAAACTTTGTGGTTTTTTTTTTAAAAAAGCAATACAACTGTTTGGGTCGCTCCTGACACAATAAATAAATAAAATACCTGGAATCACCACACTGTGTCCAATTCTGGGCCCTACAATTTAGAAGAGAGGTTGACTCAAAGCTGGCAGGTGTTCAGAGGAAAAGGATGACTAAAAAGATCCAAGGTCTGGAGACCATTAATCCCTCTGAGGAGTGGCTTAAAGATCTGGGACTGTTTGCCCACAGAAGGGCATGAGGAGACATGAGAGCCATGTATAAATATGGGAAAGGATGCCATAAGGATGAGGGAGAGGCTTCCTTTCTGCTGCCCTGGAGACTGGGGCTCAACGGAGCCGTGGGTTCAAATGGAAAGAAAGGAGATTCCACCTGAGAATTAGGAAGAACTTCTTGATTGTAAAAAGAGCTGTTCAACAGTGGAACTCTCTGCCTCTTTGGAGTCCAGTGGAAGCTCCTTACTTGGGAACTTTTAAATTATTATTATTATTATTTATACCCCGCCTCCATCTCCCCAAGGGGACTCGGGGCGGCTAACATGAGACCGAGCCCAACAGTTACAACAAGGCAAAACGAACCCAATATACAATCATAAAATAATACATAAAATAAAATATGATGAAATATATGAAAATAAAATGATACAAAATAAACACAGGGTATAACATAATAACAAAAAAAAATAGAGCTGAGTGGGCAGGGCCAAGTACAACAGATAGGGGTTTAAAACCCTGAGTGAAATGGATAAATAGGGTCGTGTATCTGGTGGGAGGTTCGGATGGGATGCCCAATGGGGTTTAATTTCAATTGAAGGGTGAGATAAAGTGCATCAAAGGACATTTTGTACTTAGTTCGTCAAGGTAAGGGGATTTGTTGTTCATTCCTGGAAGGCACACTGGAACGGCCAGGTTTTTAGGCTCTTCCTGAAGGCTGCCAGGGTGGGCACTTGCCTGATCTCTCCGGATAGCGATTTCCAAAGTCAAGGAGTCACCACAGAGAAGGCCATCTCCCTCATCATCACAAGTCATGCTTGCGATGGAGGTGGGAGCGAGTGGAGGACCTCCCCGGATGATCGAAGGGGTCACGCAGGTTCATAGAAGGAAATATGGTCACAAAGGTAGGCGAGTCCCAAACTTTTCAGGGCTTTGTAGGTGATAACCTGCACCTTGAATTGGGATCAGAAAATGAACGGCAGTCAATGGAGCTCCTTAAAAGGCCATTCCACGAGAGCGGTGTCTACATTGGTGGCTTTATGAGGGACATTCCGTTAGATGTCGTATGCCATGCCGCCACCTGGTCTACTCCGCTTACCTTCATGTCCCACTCCAAACTGGACGTGATCTCCAGAAAGGAGGCGGAGTTCGGAAGGGCAGTCCTCTTCTCTGCGGTGGCATGACGCCCACCATCCAAGGTTAGTAGCTCACTAGTCTACCATATGTACGATTCACAGTGACCACGCTGGAGAAATTATAGGTTGCTTACCTGTAACCGTAGTTCCTAGAGTAGTCACCTGTGAATTCGTACATCCCGCCTGTCCTCTCTCTGTCATGCCTCCTCCTTCTGGCTGCGTCCTGTGGCGGAAGAGAACTGGAGGCTATAGCCCCTCCCACTGGCTACTTAAACAGACAGGGGAGCATTGGCGGGGCTACAGTCTAAAATGTTTTAATATCTTCTAGAAGGTTCCAAAGTTGCTCTGCGCAGGTGCAGGAATTAAGCCGCCCCGAGTCCCCTTTGGAGAGATGGTAGCGGGTATAAATAAAGATTATTATTATTATTATTATTAAACAGGGGGATAGACTGCTCCCTGTAATTCGCTCCAGTTAATCAGAGGCTGGAAGGCCATCTGTCAGGGACACATGGCAGAAGGGGGTTGGACTAGATGGCCCATGTGGTCTCTTCCAACTCTATGATTCCATGACTCTGTGATTCCAGAGGCCGAGCCGTGCAAAGGAGAATGAGGCAAACTCTTGCAATTCCTTTTACAGGTGTAGTGACCGGCCCCTTTCGTCCTCCCAAAACCCAGACCGACATTTCCCTTTAACCCGTCTCCATTGAAGTAGCAGAAGGCAAGAGGGTTTTACGAGTCCACGCGGACTCTTCTTCTTCGATGAAAAAGAGGAGAGACGGAGCCAAGACTGAGCAGAATGGAGGGACCAGGGATGCTTAGGAGCGAAGAGGATGAAGTAGTTTTGGAACAACCTAGAAAGAAATCCAGAAGATGGAAAACTTCTGTCCCGCTTCCCTTGTGAAGAGCTTTGCGTGTTTCCTAATGCCTTGCCCAGTCCTGGGGTCTGCAAGAGGATTATGGCTCCCTTTGGAAACTGCAGAGCCTTCGGTAAAAACACCCGGCTCTTCTGGGATGGACCGGAGGCAGGAATTTGAATTGTTCCAAAGCAGATGGGAGGAAAGCAGCAAAGCGCCTTGGTCCGGGCTATGAAATCCTCCTTTATGCTGGTCTGGAGACAATGACAGAGAGCAGCAGACATCGGGATGCAAAATGTGTCCCTTTACAGGGCTCCAACGTGGTCCTTTATAGGATTCCGGTGTGGCCCTTAAACCTTCACCAAATTGTCCCCCTGCCTCCTGCAAAGCCCTGGAATATCCCCTTGAAAGAGCGGAAGAAACTTTAAAAAGTACTTAAAGACCTTGTAAATGCAGTTTTGCGGGTCCCCAGCCTTCAATGGCAAAACTCAAAGCAGTCAGGTTGTTGTTAACTGCCTTCAAACTGCCTTCAACTTATGCTGACCCCACAAATGGGAAGCATCAAAAGGCGCATCTACACAATGCAGCATTGATACAGATTGTCATTACTTGGAGTTGCAGTTTGCTGGGAGTTGCAGTACCTGCACCCTTTGGGCAGCGAAGGATTTGACCTTGCAATACTAAAATATCCATAGGATGGGGTTAATAGAGTTAAAGTGCTTCAAATCTACATTGTAGATCAGTGGTTCTCAACCTTTCTAATGCCCTGACCCCTAAATAAAGTTCTTCATGTTGTGGTGACCCCCAACCATATTTTCGTTGCTTCTTCATAACGGTCATTTTGCTACTCTTATGAAGCATAATGGAAATATCTGATATGCAGGATGTATTTTCATTGTTCTAAATTGAATATAATTAAAGCATAGTGACTGATTACAAAAACAATATGCTTGGAGAGTATGGACAATGGATGATGGGATTTGCAGTACCTTCAACCGATTCAGCTCCACCTGGTTCTGCCCCTCCTGAGCTCGGCAGGGGTTGAGTGCCGGGCAGCCATGGCACTCCATGGATGGCCAGGCCACGCGGGCACCCCTCTGCCTTGCACCCACGCCCTTCCCAGCTGGGAAGAGCATGGGGCCATACGGAAAGGCTGCCCAAATGACAAGGTAAACCTTCTTCCCGCGCACTTCCTCTTGACACCCCACAGCCCTGTGGGAAGAGCAGGAGGAGGAGGAGCTGACCAGAAGTGCTAGCTTTTTGGCTGGCACAAGGGGTCGGCAGCCACTTTGGAGGGGGCAGGACAACCAAGGCAGCTTCGCGACCCCCCCAAAATGGCCAAACAACCCCCCTGGGGGTCACGACCCCCAGGTTGAGAACCGCTAGTGTAGATTTTTTTAAATTCAGTTTTATATTCCGCTCCTCCCTGCAGGCTCGGGGCGGATCACAGCAACATTCGATAAAAACAACAGAGTACAACAGTATTAAAACCACAGGTTACAGGGTTACAAATTCTAAAAACTCAACACATGGTCATATAAAACATTTCCAGGAATTAGCCAAAAGATGCACCCTGAAACAGCATTCTGCCTTGGAGTTACATATTTATAATAATAATAATAAAAAAAATAATAATAAAAATAAATAATAAATCTCGAAGTTGGACTACTGTAACGCTCTGTACATTGGCCTTCCTTTCTCTGTGATCCGGAAACGCAAGCTGGTGCAGAACGCAGTGGCCTGACTCCTGGCTGGGCTCCCGGTTGGCTGTCACATCACGCCAATTCTGCGCGAACTGCACTGGCTTCCGATAGAATGCCGGATCACCTTCAAGGTGTTAGTCTTGACTTTTAAGGCCTTACATGGTCTGGGGCCAGTGTACCTGCGGGACCGCCTCATCCCATACCGTCCCACTAGACCTCTGTGCTCAGAAGAACAAAACCTCCTGGTCATCCCTAGTGTTAAGACCTACCGCTTAACTGCGACTCGTCGGCGAGCTTTTTCGATCGTGGCTCATTGTCCGCCCACGTTTGCGCCATCCATGGTCTCCTCCCATTCAGGAAGGCCTGTAAGACTTTGCTGTTCCAGCAGGCCTACGGAGCTGGATAACCTGTGGTTTTTTCGCCATCTTGTGCTATTGTCTGCCATCACAATGCCTAATGCGCGACCTATTGTGTTTTAGATGCTGTTTTTAATCATGTTTGAACTTTATTGTGTTTTTATTGTGCTTTAGATATACTCTGTTTTATTATGTACTCATTGGACCTGTTGTGAGCCGCCCCGAGCCTTGGGGGGGCGGTAGACAAATGCGAATAAATAAATAAATAAAATATTTACAAGCTTGAGTTACAGATCTAGATCTGATTTGCTTTCTATTTAACTTTTCCAAAAATCAGATTTTTAAATTTTTTTCGTAGAACCATAGAATGAGTTGGAAAAGACCTCGTGGGCCATCCAGCCCGACCCCATTCTGCCAAGAAGCAGGAAAATCAAAGCACTCCCGACAGATGGCCATCCAGACTCTGCTTAAAAGCCTCCATAGAAAGAGTCTCCACCACACTCCGGGGCAGAGAGTTCCACTGCTGAACAGCTCTCACAGCCAGGAAGTTCTTCCTAATGTACCTAATGTGGAATCTCCTTTCTTGTAGTTTGAAGCCATTGTTCCATTGCGTCCTCATCTCTTTTCTGGCCAGGTTGGCTTGCTTTGTCAAGAAATGTAGAATCCATCAAGTATGCCGCCTCCTTAGCTGCCATGGCTGAATGCTATGGAATCCCAGGAGTTATAGTTTTACAAAGTCTGTAGCCTTCTCTGTCAAAGAGTATTGCTGCCTCACCAAACTACAACTCTCAAGTTTCTATTGCATGGTACCATGGCAGTGAACATGGTGTCAAACTGCATTCTTCTACAGTGTAGACCAGGCCTGGGCAAACTTTGGCCCTCCAAGTGTTTTGGACTTCAACTCCCACCATTCCTAACAGCCTACCGGCTGTTAGGAATGGTGGGAGTTGAAGTCCAAAACACTAGGAAGGCCAAAGTTTGCCCAGTCCTGGTGCAGATGCACCCTTTCCTGATTCATTTCCCTTTGCTGTTTCCTGCTCAGTTTTACATCCGGGCCATCTTAAATTTAATTTCTTTGGCACTTTCCGGCAGATTTCTGCCTTAAAAGTGGAGAATGTGGCGGCGGAGGTGTGTTTCCTACATTGAGCCGAATGGATGAGAAACACATCACACGCTACATTGCAAACTTGGGACGTGGCGAAAGACTAACCCTGTCTACACATTTTGTGTTTCGTACTTTGAGTGAACCACAGTTTGGGAAATAACAAAAAGGCTCTTCTTGGGGAGGCAGAAAACGTTTGAAGGATTCAGTCTACAGGCCTGCCGTCTCCATCGAGGAAAACGGCTGGACTTGATGGAAAGAATATCCCAAAGGGTTATGGTTCAGAAGCATCTTTGCACTTTGGAACTTAGTTTGCATCTGCACTAAAGAATGAATGTGGTTTGACGCCGCTTTCACTGCCATGGTGGAAACAAACTGGTAAAAGAAACCCAAGAAAACCTGATAGTGTTTACATACAAGAAATATAAAACATATTTTTTTGTTCTGGGTTATAAATGTCATTTTCTAATTGGTTTTTTAAATCATAAAAACATGGAAAAAGTTTATTACACTGCAACAATTTTGTGTTTTTTTGGACACATTTTGCTCTAGTTTTTCAATGGATATCTCATAGAGTCTCAACCAATTTAGTATAGTTTGTGGCAGCCACAAAAACAAAGTTTCACATGCTATATTGCATGGGAAACATTTATTAAACTGCAAAAACTTTGTTTCTATGGGAGGGACATCATAGAATCATAGTTGGAAGGGACCTCGTGGGCTGTAATGAACGCTGAGATCATCTGTAAGGAGCTCAAGCTGGTGCAGAACACTGCAGGCAGCTCCTGTCTTGATCCCACAAGATTTATTCCAGGTATCATACCTTTGAAGCCAGAACTGGCTTCAACAGGAACAAACACAACTTATATACAGAACACACCCCCATCACCTGTCCATCATCCCAAAGGCCCAACCCCCCTGGCATGCAATGCCTAGCAGAGGTTGCATCATCTCCCCTTTGACCCAGTAGTTCCAATGTCCAGTGGATATTTCGTCATATCCTCCCTGAGTCATGCTACCAGTCATTGCCATTCATGTTAGTGTGGTGTGGCCCAAGGCTCATCCTCAGCACTGTGCCTGCTTCCAAGGTCACACCTGTTCAGGATTATTTCTGTTGGAAGGATCTAAGATAAGAGCACTCTCTGCTCTAATCGACAGATCATTACAGTGGGCCATCCAGTCCAACCCCATTCAGCCAAGAAGCAGGACAATCGCATTGAAAGCACCCCCGACAGATGGCTATGCAGCCTCTGTTTAAAAGCATCCACCACATTCCAGGGCAGAGAGTTCCACTGCTGAACAGCTTTCACAATCAGGAAGTTCTTCCTAATATTCAGATGGAATCACCTTACTTGTGGTTTGAAGCCATTGTTCCGCATCCTAGTCAAAGTGCTGGTTTTGGTCTTTAAAGCTCTAAATGGTTCTGGTCCAACTTACCTGTTCGAACCCATCTCTCCCTATGAACCACCAAGATGCTTAAGATCATCCGGAGAGGCCCTGCTCTCGGTCCCACCTGCTTCACAGGCACGCCTGGCGGGAACGAGAGACAGGATCTTCTCAGTGGTGACTCCTCGGCTTTGGAACTCCCTTCCTAGTGACATCAGATCGGCCCCCTCCCTCCTGACATTTCATAAGAAAGTCAAGACTTGGCTTTTCAAGCATGCATTTGCAGACGAACTTTAATCGAGATCAAGGATTAATATGACGACGAAACGGAAACTGATTTTAAGATTGTGGAGCTGAGATTTGTATTTTGTAGTTTTTAACTGTTAATTTTATATGTTTTATATGACTGTTTTTATCTTGTGATGTATTGTATATGGGCACTTGTTGCCGCTTGTTCACCGCCTCGAGTTGCCTTCGGGCTGAGAGAGGTGGTATAGAAGCATGGCAAATAAATAAATAATAGTCTCCAAGGCAGCAGATAACAAGCTTGCTCTCTCCTCCCTACGACTTCCTCTCACATATTTATACATGGCCATCTTTATTTATTATTTTTTTTAAAAAAATATTTATTCATTTATTTATTTACATCATTTATGTTCCGCCCTTCTCACTTCACAGGGGACTCAGGGCGGATCACAATGCACATATACAGGCAAACATTCAATGCCATTTGACATACAACATATAAGACAGACATAGAGGCAATTTAACATTCCAGCTTCTGGCCACCAGGGGGAGCTGTTGCATACCTTCATTCTTTTTGTGTGTGTGTAAATTTCCTGGAGATTTTATGATCTCATAAATCAGTTAAATTAAGCCTCCCCACTCAAGTGGTACCTAAATTTCCTACTTGGAAGATGCAACTGTCTTTCTTGTAGCAAAGGTCGACAACAAGCTACACAATTGGTTGAGTGCTCACCCCAAACAGGGCAGGTCTCAAACTCATGACCTTCTGGTCAGTAGAGATCTTATGCAGCTGACACCCAGCCAACTGCACCACATTCCCGGTGCTATCATGTCTCCTTTCAGCCTTCTCTTCTTCAGGCTAAACATGCCCAGCTCTTTAAGCCGCTCCTCATAGGGCTTGTTCTCCAGACCCTTGATCCTTTGAGTCACCCTCCTCTGGACACATTCCAGCTTGTCAATATATCTCCTCAATTGTGGTGCCTGGAATTGGACACAGTGGGATTCCAGGTGTGGTCTGCCCAAGGCAGAAGAGAGCATGGGGAGCATGATTTCCCTGGATCTAGACCCTATACTCCTATTGAGGCAGGCCAAAATCCCGTTTGCTCCGATTGATGCAAGCCAAAAATCATCCTGCAGCACATTTTGCTCTAGTTTTCCAATGAATATCTCATCATTGAGCCTCAAACAATTCAATATTGTTTGTGGCAGCCACAAAAACGGAAGTTTCTGAAGTAGAACAACTACTTCCAAAGTAAGAACTGCACAATTAACCAGGAATAACACTTTAAAACCAGAAACAGAAGTTTGTTGAATGTTGCGTTATTCACAGATTTACTTACTATGAACTCTCTTGGAAGCTTTGGATGGATCTGAGTCACACCGGAGAACCTACAGACTTCTCTTGAGGTGTTTGTGGGGTCCTTCAGCATGATTCAACCTCTGACAGAAGCTAGCCATATAGTTTTCCTGGATGACTCAGAGATTCCCAGGGATGTGTTCTCTCAGAGGAAACAATGACAGACATTTTCATTCATGGTTTCCCCACTTCCATAGGGGTCCTGTGCCCCTAACCCCACTAACGTAAAGGGTGGACTGTGGAGCCATGGTTTCCCCACTTCCATAGGGGTCCTGTGCCCCTAACCCCACTAACATAAAGGGCCGACTATGGAGCCATGGTTTCCCCACTTCCATAGGGGTCCTGCGCCCCTAAATCCACTAACGTAAAGGGCCGACTGTGGAGCCATGGTTTCCCCACTTCCATAGGGGTCCTGCGCCCCTAACCCCACTAACGTAAAGGGCCGACTGTGGAGCCATGGTTTCCCCACTTCCATAGGGGTCCTGCACCCCTAAATCCACCAACGTAAAGGGGGCCGACTGTGGAGCCATGGTTTCCCCACTTCCATAGGGGTCCTGCGCCCATAAATCCACAAAGGGTCTGGAGCCATGGCCCCCATTTCCATAGGGGTCCCACCCCTAACCCCACTAATGTAAGGGCGGACTGCAGAGCCATGGTTTCCCCACTTCCATAGGGGGTCCTGCCCTAACCCCACTAACATAAAGGGCCGACTGTGGAGCCATGGTTTCCCCACTTCCATAGGGGTCCTGTGCCCCTAAACCCACTAAAGTAAAGGCCCGATTATGGAGCCATGGTTTCCCCACTTCCATAGGGGTTCTGTGCCCCTAACCCCACTAACATAAAGGACCGGCTATGGAGCCATGGTTTCCCCACTTCCATAGGATTCCTGTGCCCCTAACCCCACTAAAGTAAAGGCCCGATTATGGAGCCATGGTTTCCCCACTTCCATAGGGGTCCTGTGCCCCTAACCCCACTAAAGTAAAGGCCCGATTATGGAGCCATGGTTTCCCCACTTGCATAGGGGTCCTGTGCCCCTAACCCCACTAACGTAAAGGGCCGACTATGGAGCCATGGTTTCCCCATTTCCATAGGGGTCCTATGCCCCTAATCCCCCTAACTTAAAGGGCCGACTATGGAGCCATGGTTTCCCCACTTCCACTGGGGTCCTGTGCCCCTAACCCCACTAACGTAAAGGGCTGACTATGGAGCCATGGCTTCCCCACTTCCATTGGGGTCCTGTGCCTCTAACCCCACTAACATAAAGGGCCGACTGTGGAGCCATGGTTTCCCCACTTCCATTGGGGTCCTGTGCCCCTAACCCCACTAACGTAAAGGGCCGACTGTGGAGCCATGGTTTCCCCACTTCCATAGGGGTCCTGTGCCCCTAACCCCACTAACGTAAAGGGCCGACTATGGAGCCATGGTTTCCCCACTTTCATAGGGGTCCTGTGCCCCTAACCCCACTAACGTAAAGGGCCGACTATGGAGCCATGGTTTCCCCACTTCCATAGGGGTCCTGTGCCCCTAACCCCACTAACGTAAAGGGCTGACTATGGAGCCCTTGATGGAACATCCTTGATACTCCTTCTCCTCCTCTGCAGATGGGTAAGACAAGGCAACCTTCCGCTGTCTCTTGCACCTCCCTCTTTACCTTTCTTCCGTCCAAAGACAAAGCTGTCTCTAGTGGCCTCCGTTTACTAAATAAAACCCACCTTGAAGGCCACCTGAAATAACACCGGCACGCTGAAACTGACATTCTCCCGGCTTCCCGTCGGCCTTGGTGTTCTTTGTTTGTGGATTAATAACGTCGACGCTTGGCTGCGTTATCGATTGCCCGTTGCTCCGCGCAAGAGCAAAATGGTAAAATAAATTAATGAGCAGATGATCACACAGCTCTGATGAACGGGGAGGGCATCCTGGGGTCGATCTCCGAAATAGGAGCCGGTTTTGGAGGGAAGAGAAGGAGGCGGAGAGGCAAGGAGGGATTGGCTGCACCAAGGTGTCCCAACTCCAGCCAATGTGGGCTGCAAAGGGAACTTCTCCACCCTCGCAGAATATTCATGGGTCTACTACGCCAAGACCCGGACCATTTTGCCCATGGATAGATGTGTGGTTTGTGCCGTATATACAAATTCCTTAAGTAAGTGGTTGGACATTTTGGTCAGATGAAGGAAGTCAACTTCCATTTCAAGATTGTGAAAAGAGAGGAAACATGGGCACAAAGAAAGACCCCAGGTGCCCATGCACATTCTGCTTGGATTAACATGGCACATGGTGTGTGGATGTGCTTTCCATTTCCAGTGTTTGCACCAATGTATCTGCTGCATTGGTTGCTATATTGCAGTGTTTCTCAACCTTCCTAATGCTGTGACCCCTTAATATGGTTCCTCATGTTGTGGTGGCCCCCAAACCTAATATATTGCTACTTCATAGCTGTAATTTTGATACTGTTATGAATCAGCATGGAAATATCTGATATGCAGGATGCATTTTCATTCACTGGACCAAATTTGGCACAAATAGCTGATATGCCCAAATTTGAATACTGGGGGGTGGTGGTGGAGGGGATTAATTTTGGTACTTGGGAGTTGTAGTTCTTGGGATTTATAGTTCACCTACAATCAAAGAGCATTCTGAACTCCCCCAACAATGGAATTGAACCAGTCGTGGCACACAGAACTCTCACGACCAAGAGAAAATACTGGAAAGGGTTGGTGGGCTTTGGAGTTGTAGTTTTGGAGTTGTAGTTCACCTACATCCAGAGAGCACCGTGGAATCAAACAATGATAGATCTGGACCAAACTTGGCATGAATACGCAGTATGCCGAAATGTGAACACTGATGGAGTTTGGGGGGAAATAGACATTGACCTTTGGGAGTTGTAGTTGCTGGGATTTATAGTTCACCTACAATCAAAGAGCATTCTGAATTGGCCCAACTTCCCACACAGAACTACTATGACCAACAGAAAATACTGTGTTTTCTGATGGTCTTTGGCAACCCCTTCGACAACCCCTTGCGACCTCCCTCCCCGGGGTCCTGACCCCCAGGTAGACAAACTCTGTTCTATTGAATGCATTTCAATTCCCCTTGTTCAATTGTAAAATATTGCCATTCAATGCGAAAACTGGACGAAAATATGGGAGCGTAACTCCCCACGAAGGAATACTTGCAGTCATGCGCCCTTGAGGTAACCTCTCACAGCTTGCCACTGGCCACAGATTAACAATCTCCAAATTTCCTCCCCATTGCCTCTCTCTTTTCATGTTTATTCTCTTGGCCTTAAACATTTCTTCTCCTTTTTCTCCATTCATCTTTTCTCCTCTAAGTATGGGCTGCCTTTCTCCCAAACCTGGCGCTTCCCAAAATTAACTCCTGATAAAAGCACGCATGGAAACATGAAAAAAAATTAAACTGCCCATAGAATTTTAAAAGTCTATTAAAGGGCTGAAAGATAAAAAAGTCCATACAACAATTGTGCTATTAAAAACCCTCGCTCTCAGCTCCTCCAAGCCCGGTGGGAAACAAAACTTTTAGTTGCTGAGAGGAGGAAGAGGAGGAGGAGGGAGTAGCATCCCCAGAAACAGAATGGAGCGGTGCACCCACACTATAGAATTAATGCAGTTTGACACCACTTCCAGTGCCATGGCTCAAGGCGATGGAATCCTTGGACGTGTAGTTTTACAAAGTCTGTAGCACAATGTTTCCCAACCAGTGTGCCGTGGCACACTAGTGTGCCGTGAGCGATCATCAGGTGTGCCGTGGGAAATTGGAACCTCCAATACCCTTTCTTCCCCCTCCTGCCCACAGTGCTCTCTGGGTGTAGGTGAACTTCAACTTCCAAACTCAAGGTCAATTCCCAAGCAAACCCTTTCAGTACTTTCTGTTGGTAATGAGAGTTCAATAGGCCAAGTTTGGTTCAATTCCATTGTTGCAAGAGTTCAGGATGCTCTTTGATTGTGTGTTAACTATAAATCCCAGAAACTGTAACTCCCAAATGTCAAGGTCTATTTTCCCCAAACTCCATCTGTGTTCACATTTGGGCATATTGAGTATTCATGCCAAGTTTGGTCCTGACCCAACATTGTTTGAGTCCACAGTGCTCTCTGGATATAGGTGAACTGCGACTCCAGAACCCAAGGTCAGTGCCCACCAAACTCTTACAGTATTTTCTCTTGGTTATGGGAGTTCTGTGTGGGAAGTTTGTGTCTTTCTGCCATTCCTGCCAGGATATCTATGTAGTGTTCATCAAAACAGGCCCAGGTTTCACACTGAGTGTATAAATACATTAAAAAACATATTAACTATATCTATTACTGTGTTAGAGTGTCATTTTGTGTCATTTTGGTTGGTGGTGTGCCCCAGGATTTTGTAAATGTAAAAAATGTGCCGCGGCTCAAAAAAGGTTGAAACACACTGCTGTAGCCTTCTCTGCCTAATAGTTCAGGTGCTTCACTACATTACATATATTCTTTAATGTGCCAAAACATTAGGAGATGGCACAGGCGCATGGTTTGTGCATTGGACAACAACTTTGGAGATCTGGGTTCAAATCCCACAGCATGACCCCAGGCCAGTCACACCCTTTCAGCCTCCAATAAATTCTATGCTAAAACCTCTTCTGTGCAAATTGTGTCAAAATATCCCAGGATATGGTCGCCTTAGGAGTGTCATAGATCAGAAATGACTTGATGCCACAAAACAGCAAAACAACAACAACAAATCCTAAAGACACCAGATACCATTTGATCTCTTTTTGAACTTGGAAGCTAAGCAGGCTCAGCTTTGGCTAGGACTTGGATTTATTTTTTATTATTTATTTATTTACGATATTTCTATACCTCCCTTCTCAGCCCGAGGGCGACTCAGGGCGGTTTACAATTTATTTATTTATTCGTATTTGTCTGCCGGCCCTCCCAATGGCTTGGGGTGGCTCACAACATGTTCATAAATAACAGCAGAAACACAGCTAAAAAGTTAAAAACACAATTAAAACAGCAGATAAAATGTCACAATAGGCCGCACATTAAAACAATTGTGGCGACAAAAGATAATGCAAGATGGCGATACATAAAAAAAGACTGCAGTTCACCCGACTCCGAAAGCCTGCTGAAACAACAGGGTCTTCTTGCAGGCTTTCCTGAATGGAAGGAGGCTCTGGATAGCATGAACGTCGGTGGGCAACGCGTTACAAAGTATTGGAGCCACGATCAAAAAAGCCCGGCGACGGGTTGCAGTTAGACAATATGTCTTAGAGCTAGAAACGACCAGGAGGTTTTGCTCTTCAGAGCGCAGAGATGTAGTGGGATGATATGGGATGAGGCGGTCCCACAGGTACACTGGCCCCAGACCATGTAAAGCCTTAAAAGTCAAGACTAACACTTTGAAGGTAATCCGGCATTCTACGGTAGCCAGTGCAGTTCACGCAGAATTGGTGTGATGTGACAGCTTACCGAGACCCCAGCAAGGAGTCAGGCTGCAGCATTCTGCACCAGCTTAAGTTTCCGGATCACCGACAAAGGAAGGCCAATGTACAGAGCGTTACAGTAGTCTTGCCTTGAGATGACCGTAGCTTGGACCACTGTGGCCAGGTCGCGCCGGGACAAGTAGGGGGCCAGCTTCCTCACCTGGCGAAGATGGAAAAACGCACTTTGCTGAAGGTGGAAACGTGAGCCTCCATTGACAACAGAGGGTCCAAGGTTACCCCAAGGCTCTTAACAGAAGATGACAGACATAGTGTCACGCCGTCCAGGGTCAGAAGATGAACATCCCCACAGCCCGGGTGACCAAGCCACAGGATCTCCGTCTTAGCCGGATTCACCTTCAACCTACTGGCTCGCAGCCATCCAGTAACGGCCTCAAGGCAGCGATGGAAATTATTGGGTACGGATTCGGGCCGGCCATCCATCCTCAGGATCAGCCGGATGTCATCAGCGTACTGATGACACCCAAGCCCGAAGTGAATTGGCAACAATTTAATGCCAGAACTAATATAACAGTTAAAACAACTATAAAAAGCAATAAAACATGTAACATACAGTATAAAATATTAAAATTTAAAAATATTACAAAATACTAAAAATTGTACAAGGCTTAAAAACATTATCATGAGCATTACCATGTCGTGTCAATTTCATTGTGAGGTCGTTCTGTGAATTCGTAGAGTTATGCTGTAATGGAAAAGCCTGTTCAAAAAGCCAGGTTTTCACCTTCCTTCAAAAGGTCAGGAGGGAGGGGGCCGATCTTATATCCCTAGGCAGGGCATTCCACAGTCAGGGGGCCACTGCCGAGAAGGCCCTGTCTCTCATCCCCACCAAACACATCTGTAAGGAAGGCAGGAGCGAGAGCAGGGCCTCCCCAGAAGATCTTAACGTCCTAGATGGTTCACAAGTTCATGCTGTACTTGTTGTTTTATTATATGTAAGTCGCCCCGAGCCAGCTGGGAGTGGTGATGAATAAATTTGAATAAATAAATAAAAATAATAAATAATAAGGAGAGATACGTTCGGATAGGTAAATTGGACTGAAACTGTTTAGAGCTTTGTAGGCTAAAGCCAGCACTTTGAATTGTACCCGGAAGCAAACTGGCAGCCAGTGGAGCTGGCACAACAGAGGAGTTGTGTGCTCCCTGAGTGCCACTCCTCTTAGCAACCTGGCTGCCACACGTTGGACCATTTGAAGCTTCCGAACAGTCATCAGAGGCAACCCCATGTAGAGCGCGTTGCAGTAGTCTATATGGAATGTAACCAGAGCGTGGACTACTGTGACCAAGTCAGATTTCCAGTCAGACTGGATGGGAGACTGCCAATGAATCCAAAGTGCTGTAAGCTCTACTATAGAACAGTGCTGTCCAACTTCTATAGGCCCAAGGGCCGGACGTGTGGTGGCTGACCACCTGGCGGGCCAAAGCGGGGGCGGGGCCAATCGCAGGGGCGGGGCCAATCGCAGGGGGCGGGGCCGATCCCCGGAGTGATGCTGTAGGAGGGAGGGCGGAGCAAATAGGGGTTTCCCTTTGCTCCTCCCTCCTTCTACAGCGTCAACTGGGCAAGAGGCACGGCGATTTTCGCCATGCCTCTTGCCCGGTTTGACGCTGTGGAGAAGGAAGGGAGGCGCAGAGAGGGAAAGGCACGGCGCCCGGGAAAGAGGAGGAGGGAGAGCAGAAGGCGGCGCCAAGGGCAGCGCGTCACAGGCCTGGCGTGACGCGCTGCCCTTGGCACCGTCTACTCCTCCTTTTTGGCGGCTCCCCCGCCCTTCCTAGGGAGGGGAGCCACGAAAGGAGTAGGCGGCGGCAGGGGGCAGCGCGTCACGCCAGGCCTGTGACGCGCTGCCCTTGGCGCCGCCTACTCCTCCTTTTCGGAGCGGAGAGAGGGACGGAGGGGGCGGTGCAAGGAGGAGGAGCTAGCTCTCTTCCTCCTCCCTGCCCCGCCCCCCCCCCCGGCCGCCATTTTAAAAAAAAAATTAGATTTTTTAAAAAAATTAAAAAATGGCGGCTGGGGGCATAGCTGGGGCCGTGCCCAACAGGCTGGGGGGACGGATCCGGCCCCAGGGCCGCCAGTTGGACAGCCCTGCTATAGAAGAAGCAACTGGCAAAACTACCTCTGAGTCCTCCTTGACTAAGAAAACCCTGTGAAATCTATGTCAACAGGCAACATGAATCCATGGGCTTGTCAAGAGTTAGCACATGCAGACACCACTGAATATCCTAAAGACACCAGTTCCTGTCTCATCTGGGATGCTAAGCTGGGTTAGCCCCGGTTAGCACTTGGATGGGAGACCATCCATCCCAGGTTCTCAAGGCTGAAAGAACTGACAAAACCACCTTTGAGGATTCCTTTAAAATCCCTAAAAAGCCCATAGGGTCAGCTTAGGCCAGCAAGTGACTTAAAGGAGCATGCATGTACAATAAATGTAAATAGCTTTAAAGTATCAGATCTCGTTGGATCTTGGAAGCTAAGCAGGGTCCGCTTTGGTCAATACATGGGTGGGAGACCAGCAATGAATGTTCGGCTCTGTACGTGCCATTTCAAAGGAAACCAATGGGATTCCTTGCCTAAGAAAATCTCATAACAGCTTATGGTGGAAGTCAAGTGGAGGCTTGGAGACATATGGACACAAACAAGAATTTTCCGAAGACATAAGGCCAGCGGTGGACCGGCTCCCAAGCTTCCCCCTTGAAGTTATTTAAAGCACCTTGGGCTTGTTAATTAACTCTTCTCCCCTGGACCTTTTGAGATTTTACAATCCCCGTGTTTCACTTTGGGGTCTTGTGAAGTTTTATCCGGTTGTAATATTTTACATTGCCTTTGATTGCTCGGCCTTACATTCTATTTTGCATTTAAATTGTGTTTGTAAATGTTTATGCATCGCGTGCTGCCCACTGAACGCCGCTTTGGGCCGAAACGCAGCGCAGGCAGCCAAATAAATAAAAGGAGAAATATAGGTCTGTTAAGCTGTTGGCCCCAGGAGGTGGGAAAGGCTGTCCGGAGGCCCACGCTTGGATGGAACACACCCTCCAGCCCCCAAAACGGGGTCCTTCCTTTCCAAAGGAGCCTTCGACGCCGCATGTTTCCTTCTGCGTTCAACTTAACCGTGATGTTTATTTCATAAACTACAGATGTTTCCGAAGACAATAAAATCCAAAGCCGCAATACCTCTGTTGGGCCAGCTCCAAAGCAGATATTTCTTGTTTTTATTTATTGTGTTCATAGGCTGCATTTCTCCCAAGGCAGCCTTGGAAATAGTTTTGAAAATTCACAACAAAAAAGGGAAACAATTAAATATCCATAATTGCGTGTGTGTGTATTAGCTGTACCCGACACGCATTGGTGTTGCCAACCTTCCCTCCCTCTTTCTCTTCTTTCTTTTTCTCCTTCTGTTCCTCCCTCCCTCTTCCCTTCCTTCACTTCCCTTCCCTCCCTCCCTCCCTTTCTCTCCTTTCTTCCTTCTCTTCTTCTTCTCTTCCTTCCTCCACCTTTTCTTTCCCTTCCCCTTTCTCCCCTTTCTACCTTCTCCAGCTTTTCTTGAACTGCAACTCCCAGCAGTCCTCCTGGTTGATCTACCTACCTACCTACTAGGCATGTTTTAGAATCCTAAAATGGCGATTCTTATATCGAATTTCTTACGATCCTAACGCAAATTGTTGGCCTCAAGAACCGTAAAAGGAAGTCTACTTCCTCCAGCGATACTTAAAACTCAAAAGTCCCATTACATACGAATCTCTTAGTCCTTTTAATTTCCGTTTCATTTTTCTCATGCCTACTACCTACCTAAGTATCTATTAGGTCTGGGTAGGTCCGTCAGAATGCTCGTAAAATTGGAATGAATTCGGATTAAATTCACTTTTGAAGTGGTTTTGAAGCAATGTAACCAACCCGGAAGTGAATTTGACATTTTGAAGCCACTGCCGCCGTTTTCGGAAAGGAATCGGCATTAGATTCCCGCCCCTCCTGTAACCCTCATTGGCTGTTTAACCCAGTTTGGAGGCGTATGTCCTTCCCTCCGCGTCAGAACTGGGGTGACAGCCGCGTCCAAAGTGGTTAAACACGGCTGTCGCCCCAGTTCTGACGAGGAGGGAAGACATCCCCATCCAAACTGGGTGTTTAATCCAGTTTGGATGGGGATGTCTTCCCTCTGCTTCAGAAAAGGGCCTGGTCTAGGGGATGCTGGGAGCTGTAGTCTGGAAGAGAGTGTGGATATGCAATTGTGTGTTTTGTTTGCTGGGGGAGTCGCTTCCAAGCAGTCTTCAAAGGGAACCCCACATAGAGCTCGTTGCAGTAATCTATACGGGATGTAACCAAAGCGTGGCCCACCGTGGCCAAGCCAGACTTCCCAAAACTTACCAAGAATGAAAGAGATGGAAGAGACCCCAAAAGCCATCCAGTCCAAGCCCCTTCGGCCATAAAGGAAGACACAACGGTGTCCAGTTCCGGGCATCACAGTGCAAAAGAGACATTGACGAGCTGGAAGATGTCCAGAGTAGGGCAACTAAAATCATCAAAGGTCTGGAGACGATGAATAATCCCTCTGAGGAGCGTCTTGCTCTCGATCCCACCGGCTTCACAAGCACGTCTGGTGGGGACAAGGGACAGGACCTTCTCTGTGGTGGCCCCGTGGCTGTGGAACTCCCTGCTCAGAGGTATCAGATCGGCCCCTTCCCTCCTTACCTTTTGAAAAAAAACTGAAAACTTGGCTCTTCGAACTAGTGTTTGAAGCTTCAGCTTAATCAGACAAACTTGAATCGGATATGACCCTAGGAACTGTTAAGCTAAACAAGTGTAAAGTCATGCACATCGGGGCAAAGAACCCCAACTACACCTACAAATTGATGGGGTCAAAGCTTTCCGAGACAAACCAGGAAAGGGATCTCGGGGTCTTGGTGGACAGCTCAATGAAGATGTCAACCCAGTGCGCAGCAGCAGTGAAAAAAGCAAATTCTATGCTTGGCATGATCAGGAAGGGAATCGAAAATAGGTCGGCAAATGTTGTATTGCCTCTCTACAAATCTATGGTGAGGCCACATCTGGAGTACTGTGTACAATTCTGGTCTCCGCACCTCAGGAAGGATATAACGGAACTGGAAAAGGTACAAAGAAGGGCAACAAGAATGATCCAAGGGATGGAGCAGCTCCCTTATGAAATCAGGTTGCAATGCCTTGGTCTTTTCAGCCTTGAAAGACGGCGTCTAAGAGATGACTTGATCGAAGTGTATAAAATCATGCATGGGATAGAAAAGGTGAATAAAGAAAAAATATTTTCTCTGTCACACAACACTAGGACTAGGGGGCACTCCCTGAAGCTCCAAGGTAGGAAAATTAGGGAAATATTTCTTCACCCAGAGGGTCATTGGGTTATGGAATTTACTTCCAGACAGCTTCAAGGCAGGATTAGACAGATTCATGGATACCAAGTGTATCGGTAGTTACTGAAAAGGCCATTCAAGTGCCACCTCGGAGTTGGTTGAGGTAGGCAGGATTTCCCCGGGTACTGGTTGTGGGGGGTCGGGAGCAGGTCAGGGTTTTGCCCTCCTTTCTGCTCGAGATCCCCGTGTACAACTGGTGGGCCACTGTGTGAAACAGAATGCTGGACTAGATGGGCTGAGGTCCGATTCAGCATGGCTCTTCTTATGTTCTTATGTTCTAAGCTGACGGAACCGAAATGGACTGAATATGACGACATAGTTTTTAATTTTTTGTAATTGTTCATTGTTTTGATGCTTGTGATGTTTTTAGATATATTGCAATGAGGTGTTTTTATTGTATTGATGTGTGTTTTATACGGCATTGAATTGTGCCTATTGTTCGCCGTTCTGAGTTGCCTTCGGGCTGATATGGGCGGGGTGGAAATGATATAAATAAATAAATTCTAGGTTCAACTCTTCTGAAAACGCCTGGCAGAGGCATGCCATAGATTATATCCTGGAGGACCTTGAGATTCTTAGAGAGGACATGTTTTCCCAGGTAGGAAGGACTTGCAGGAACAGGGATCATCCTGAATGGCTTTATGGTGAATAATATCACCTTGAGAAAATGCTTGGAGGAGAAAGAGGCAAACCGCGTGAGTAAAACGGAATGGGATGATGTGCGAAGGACACAGGAGGGCCGTGTTTGCTGCAAAGTCTATTCGAGGCGCCCCTTCTGTAAATCTGTCAGGGTTTCCGCTTGTAAATCCTGTCATTTCATCCTTCTCCTTGCAGCAGGAGGCCCCTTGCAAACCCAGGGCCTGCTGAGCCCGCTCTCCGCACAGCCGTCATATTCCAGCTACATGAGCTAACAGTGGGAGGCTGCCACTAAAAGAGCCAATGGGACTGTTGTGCCGAGATTCAGGGAAGTCATAATAATCCCACTCTATCCACCTTTGGTCAGACCTTAGCTGGAATAATCACCCTGTGTCCCGTTCTGGCCATTCAAGATCATAGAACCCTAGAATTGGAAGAGATGTCATGGGCCATCCAGTCCAGCCCACTCCCAAGAAGCAGGAAAGTTGCAGTCAAAGCATCCCCGACAGATAGTCATCCAGCCCCTGCTTCAAAGCCTCCAAAGAAGGAGCCTCCACCACACTCCGGAGCAGAGAGAGAGTTCCACTGCTGAATGGCTCTCACAGTCAGTTCTTCCTCATGTTCAGGTGGAATCTCCTTTCTTGTAGTTTGAAGCCATTGCTCCATTGCGTCCCAGTCTCCAGGGCAGCAGAAAGGAAGCTTGCTCCTTCTTCCTCCCTATGTCTTCCCCTATCATGTCTCATCTCATCCTTCTCTTCTTCAAGCTAAACATGCCCAGCTCTTTAAGCCGCTCCTCATAGGGCTTGTTCTCCAGATGCTTGATCATTTTAGCTGCCCTCTTGTGGACACATTCCAGCTTAGAGTCACCATCTCCCTTCAAGTGTGGTGCCCAGAATTGGACACAGTGGGATTCCAGGTATGGTCTGACCAAGGCAGAATAGAGAGCATGGGCAGCATGACTTCCCTGGATCTAGACACTAGACTCCTATTGATGCAGGCCAAAATCCCATTGGTTTTTTTTGCTGCCGCATCACATTGTTGGCCCATGTTCAACTTGCTGTCCACGAAGGCCTCTGAGATCCTTTTCACACGTACTGCTCTCGAGCCAGGCATCCCCCATCCTGTATCTTTGCATTTCATTGCGGAGTCTCTTGCATTTGTCCCTGTTGAACTTCATTGTGTTAGTTTAGGCCCATCATCTCTCTCATCTGTCGAGATCCCTTTGAATTCTGTTCCTGTCTTCTGGAGTATTGCCTCTCCCTCCCAATTTGGTGTCGGCTGCAAACTTGATGATCCTGCCTTCTAACCCTTCATCTACCATATTTTCTGGCCTATAAGACTAGTTTTTAACCCAAAAAAATCTTCTCAAAAGTCAGAGGCCGTTTTATACGCCGGGAGTCATCTTATAGAGTGGGAGTTGACTTATATGCTGGGTGTTATCCTACAGAGCGGGTGCTGAAACTTCCAATCTAGATTGGAGAATCTGTGGTTGCCGCATATGGTGGGGGGAGCTAAAAAATGGCAGTGGCCCCGTCCCTGCCATATGCAATGACTGTTTGAAAACATTAAGTGTGACGCTGTACAAGGACGGTAGAAGAAAATCCATTCAGCAGGATTCATGGACTTAATGCGGTCCTGATGGTAAGGCGAAGGGGCGCCTCACCGGGAAGGTGTAAGTGAAGGGCGGAGCAAGCTGCAGGCGTCCAGGGCTCCCGGGGTATGGAAAGAAGAGATAGAGTGCCTCTGGGCCCAGAAAAACACACCTCTTTTACCTGTCTAGCCCACCTTGTATCCTATGACCATACCTCCTCCTCTGCCTCTCAGATCTTGCTCCTGAAGACGGCAGTGAAGCGGTGCAGGTGCGCAGGTGCGAGATCTGAGAGGCAGAGAAGGAGGAACAGTAATAGGAAAATTAACATGTTGATATCAAATCTGATGCTTTAAAATTTTTTATTTGGTGTGCGTTGGAAGGGGGGTAGTCTTATATGGCGAGTATATCCCAAACTATATTTTAACTGGAAAAGTTGGGAGTCGTCTTATACGCCCGGTCATCTTATATGCCAGAAAATACGGTAAGTCATTAATAAAGATGCTGAACAGGCTGGGCCCAGGACAGAACCCTGCGGTTGCTCCAGACCCTGGGACAAGGAGCAATGGGTCCAAACTCCAGGAAAAGAGATTCCATAGAAATGCTGCATTTCTTCCATTCTATGATGCTCTTTTTGTGCCAATATAAACATCTCCCAAAATGGGGCGTGTCTTAGCATGGCAGGTGCATCTTATGCATTATTGTTGGTGATGATAGTACTGAAATTAGGGTGCATCTTACAATCGATGACTGCTTCTTGGCTGAATGGGGTTGGACTGGATGGCCCACGAGGTCTCTTCCAACTCTAGGATTCTATGCCTGACAATCGAAGCAATATGGCATTAGGAAGAACTTCCTGATTGTAAGAGCTGTTCATCAGCAGAATCGGTGGCTGCCTGGGAGTATGCTGGAATCTCCTTCTCTGGAGGTTTTCCAACAGAGGCTGGATGGCCATCTGTTGGGAAGGCTTTGATTGCATGTCTCCCTGCCTAGCAGAAGGGATCATACTAGATCAGTGTTTCCCAACCGCTGTGACGGGGCACATTAGTGTGCCAGGACGGACCTCCTGCTGTGCCGCGGGAAAACCTCTCTGCCCCCCTTCCTTCCCCCCTCCTCCTGCTGAACTCGTGCTGCTTGGGGGAGGAGGAGGAAGGGCCGGGCAGTGGCAAAGAAAAAGAAGAAGGGGCCGGGGCACCGCCTCCTCCGGCCCTTTCTCCAGCCAGCTTCCAATCTGCCTTGACTCCCACCATGACTCTCGCCCCTCGCTCGCTGAAGCTGCGCGGAGAAGGAGCCCTGCCCACTGAAGCCCATCCACCGCTCATGCTCCTCCTCTGTGGGAGAGCTGAAGCTGGGGGGAGAGGGCGGGGCATGGCTTCGCCCCTGGCTTCGGTACTCCCAGCAACTTCTCCAGCCTTGAGGGGACAGTGCTAAGCCAGCATTGTGCTGGCTCTGCCACCACTGGCTTGGCACTGCCCCCTCAAGGCTGGAGCAGCTGTGGGATAGCTGAAGCCTGGGGGAGAGGCGGGGCATAGTGTGGCCTGGCTTCGCCCCCAGCTTCGGCACTCCCAGCAACTGCTCCAGCCTTGAGGGGACAGTGCTAAGCCAGCATTGTGCTGGCTCTGCCACCACTGGCTTGGCACTGTCCCCTCAAGGCTGGAGCAGCTGTGGGATAGCTGAAGCCTGGGGAGAGGCGGGGCATAGTGTGGCCTGGTGCACTCCCAGCAACTGCTCCAGCCTTGAGGGGACAGTGCTAAGCCAGCATTGTGCTGGCTCTGCCACCACTGGCTTGGCACTGTCCCCTCAAGGCTGGAGCAGCTGCTGGGAGTGCCAAAGCCGGGGGTGGGGCATGGTGCGGCCTGGCTCCACCCCCTCCCCTGGCTTCAGCACTCCCAGCAGCTGCTCCCAGCAGGCCACCATCCCCCAGCTGTTCTTTACTGTGTTAGAGCAGTGTTTCCCAACCAGTGTGCCATGGCACACTAGTGTGCCGTGAGCGATCATCAGGTGTGGCGTGGGAAATTGTAAGTTCCAATACCCATTCTTCCCCATCCTACCGAACACTTTTTCTTCTCTACTCGGGCTCCCTTCTTCCCAGTCTCGCTCTGCTTGCTTTGCCTCGCTTTGCTCATGCTGCCGCTTCTGCGGGAGGGAGGAGGGAGGAAGATGTGACCCGTGCGGGCGCTACTGCCTCCCTCCCCTCCACAGTGCTCTCTGGATATAGGTGAACTACAACTCCAAAACTCAAGGTCAATGCCCACCAAACTCTTATAGTATTTTCTCTTGGTTATGGGAGTTCTGTGTGGGAACTTTGATTCCATTCCATTCTGAATTCTGGTGGAGTTCAGAATGCTCTTTGATTGCGGGTGAACTATAACTCCCAGTATTTTCTCTTGGTTATGGGAGTTCTGTGTGGGAAGTTTGTCTTTCTGCCATTCCTGCCAGGATATCTATGTTGTGGTCATCGAAACAGGCCCAGGTTTCACACTGAGTGTATAAATACATTTCAAAACTTATTAACTATATGTATTACTGTGTTAGAGTGTCATTTTGGTTGGTGGTGTGCCCCAGGATTTTGTAAATGTAAAAAAATGTCGCGGCTCAAAAAAGGTTGAAAAACACTGTGTTAGAGTGTCATTTTGGTTGGTGGTGTGCCCCTGGATTTTTTTAAATGTTAAAACTGTGCCGCGGCTCAGAAAAGGTAGGGAAACACTGTACTAGATGACCATTGAAGTCCCTTCATAATCTAAAATGGTCTGCCTCGGAGTCTGGTGGAGTCTCCTTCTCTGGAGGTTTTCCAACAGAGGCTGAATGGGTTGGGAAGGCTTTGATTGTGTCTTCCTGCCTAGCGGGAGGAGGTTGGACTAGATGTCTCCTGGGGGTCTCCTCCAACTTTAGCCTTCTGTGACTTCTCTGCACTTTGATGGCCTGTGGCTACCAGCCATTCCACATTGCTCAGGTACAGCATATCTCCCCATTCAGTCATTTCCTAATCGGTTCCATCATACAAACATGGAAAAGGTTTATTACACGACAAAAAAACCCTTCATTTTTGCAAGGATAAAAATGGCATTTTTTCATTAAGGAAAATTACAAACCAAGTGCCAAGATGGAAGGAAATAATAGTACTACATTCAACCACAAAAACTAAGTTTCTGGAGTATAACAACTACTTTTGAAGTAAACACCACACAATTGAACAAGGAATCACAATTCCAAACCAGGAACAGAACATTTTTCAAATTTTGTTACATAGTGTTCTCTTGTGTAAGAGTTGCAAAGCCTCGCTCCAAAAATGGTTTATAAAAGACTGACCAGGATTAGCTTATTGTTGTCAGAAGTCATGCTTTCCAATGGCTTTTTCAAAACAACAACAACAACATCAACAATTTTGAAGGCCATTTTAAGACACATTTTGACATTTCCTGCCTGCTTTATGCCACTTTCACTCTTGGGGGAGGACTGCTGACCGATAGGTCGGCAATTCGAATCCAGGGAGCGGGATGAGCTCTCATCTGTCAGCTCCAGCTCCCCGTGCGGGGACATGAGGGAAGCCTTCCACAAGGATAGTAAAACAACAAACATCCAGGGATCCCCTGGGCAATGCCCTTGCAGATGGTGAATTCCCTCATATCAGAAGTGACCTGTAGTTTTTCAAGTAACTCCTGACATGGGGAAAAAAATACTAGGAGAGGTTTTAAGCTAAAAGTGGAAGGAAGGAAGGAAGGAAGGGAGAATGGAAGGGAAGGGAAGGAAGGGAAAAGAGGAAAGAAAGAAAGAAAGAAGGAAGGAAGAGAAGGAGAGGGAAGAGAAGAAAGAAAGAAGGGAGGGAGAATGGAAGGGAAGGAAGGGAAAGGAGGAAAGAAAGAAGGAAGGAAGAGAAGGGAAGGGAAGAAGGAAGGAAAGAGAGTGGAAGGGAAGGAAGGGAAAAGAGGAAAGAAAGGAAGAAGGAAGGAAGAGAAGGAGAGGGAAGAGAAGGAAGGAGGAAGGAGGAAGGAAAAGAGAATGGAAGGGAAGGAAGGGAAAGGAGGAAAGAAAGAAAGGAAGAGAAGGGAAAGGAAGAAGGAAGGAAAAAAGAATGGAAGGGAAGAAAGAAGGAAGGAAAAGAGAATGGAAGGGAAGGGAGGGAAAAGAGGAAAGAAAGAAGGAAGGAAGAGAAGGGAAGGGAAGAAGGAAGGAAGGAAAGAGAGTGGAAAGGAAGGAAGGGAAAAGAGGAAAGAAAGGAAGAAGGAAGGAAGATAAGGAGAGGGAAGAGAAGGAAGGAGGAAGGAAAAGAGAATGGAAGGGAAGGAAGGGAAAGGAGGAAAGAAAGAAAGAAGGAAGAGAAGGGAAAGGAAGAAGGAAGGAAGGAAAAAAGAATGGAAGGGAAGAAAGAAGGAAGGAAAAGAGAATGGAAGGGAAGGGAGGGAAAAGAGGAAAGAAAGAAAGAAGAGAAGGAAAGAGAAGGGAATGGAACATAGGAAAGAAAGAAGAAGGAAGGAAGGAAGTAAAAGGGAAGGGAAGAGAGGAAAGAAAGAAAGAATGAAAGAGGAAGGAAAGAAAGGAAAGGAAAGAAAAGGGGAAAGAAAGAGAAGCGAAGGGAAGAGAGGAAAGAAAGAAAGGAAGAAAGGAAGAAAGAAAGAGGAAGAGAAGGAAAGGGAAGGGAAGGGAAGGGGAAGGGAAGGGGAAAGGAAGGGGAAGGGGAAAGGAAGGGAAGGGAAGAGAGGAAAGAAAGAAAGAAAGAAAGAGGAAGGGAAAGAAAGGGAAGGGGAAAGGAAGGGAAGAGAGGAAAGAAAGAAAGAAAGAGAAATGCTTATACTGAAACACACCAACTCCCTGAACACTTTCTACTGTTTTTGATTTAGTTAAGTTTTCAAGGTTTTTCAGTAGCCGATAAACCTGCTGACAGCAGAGAAGTAAAAAAGGCACTCCGTCACTTTATTTTCCAAAAAGCCCACTGTAATGAATGGCAGCAAGAAATAATTTCTCAAAGACGGCAATGAGTAATGGGCACAAACTACCCCTTTTTGGACGAAAACGGAAATAAATAACTGCAAGGACTGGAGAAGATGGGGACATTATTTAATGCGCTGCACATTTACAGGAACTTGGAGAAGAATACTGACATTGCGGCACAACTTTAACTGCTATGATTTAATGCGATGGGATCCTGGGATCTGTAGTTTGATCAGGCACAGAAGACTAAAGGCCTTGGAAAACTACAACTCCTGTTCATCATGAATTCCCCAGAAGATGTCAGTCAACAGGATTTCTCTATGAAGTTAATATTTCAAAACTTCCCAAACAACAAATGCCAAAACCTAGTTTGTCAAGTACAATAGACTCTCAATTAACTGCAATTAAAGCAACCAGGACTTCCAAGCAACCAGCAAAACATCAAAGCAATAATACGTCAAATAAAAATGTAAATAAAATCCATTTTCAGTACCATTTAACTAAAATTACATTCACTAAACAGTTTTTATAATACAGGAACAATGTGCTATATTGTGTTGCGTTTGTCATTATTTCTCTTAATTGGTTTTTAATGACTGTATTTCAAGATTAATAAGTTAAGTCAATACAGAGTTGATGGCGTGGTATTTTCGTATTTACTTACTTGCTGTGTTTTTTTTATCCTGCCTTTCTCCGAAGCATAAGGACTCAAGGCAGGCAAACAATAAATATGACACAATGCAAATTAAAGCAGTAAAAAAGTATTAAAATACGAGGAGATAAAAAAGTTAAACCCTTTGTTAAACATAAAAATATTAGAGTAGGTCAAAAATACTACACGGCTGCCCCCAAAATCCCATTCATAACACACAGCTTTCTATCCCAACATGCTGTCTATATATTTTATTTATTTATTTATTTATTTAATTAGATTTATCAACCGCCACTCCCAATTGGCTCGGGGCGGTTTACACTCAGAACAATGCAATACAATAAAAGCGATAAAAAACAGTTACAATAAGATACAATTTAACCTGTGTATTAGGACTCGAAAGCCTGCTTGAACAGAGCGGTCTTACAGGCTAGCAAAACTCGTAAAGCTCGAGTCTCAGGGGGTAACGCATTCCAAAGAACTGGAGCAATAATGGAGAACGCCCTTCTCCGAGTTGCGGTCAGATGGTACGCTTTCACACTGGGCACAACTAGGAGGTTCTGCTCTTTAGGTCGCAGTGATCTCGTGGGACAATATGGGATAAGGCGCTCCCTCAGGTACTCTGGCCCCAGACCATACAAGGCCTTGAAAGTCAAGACTAGCACTTTGAAAGTGATCCGGTACTCAATTGGAAGCCAGTCCAGTTCCCGCAGAATAGATGTAATATGGCAGCTCATAGGAACTCCTGTGAGCAGCCGGGCTGCGGGCTTCTGCACCAACTTGAGTTTCCGGGTCACCGTCAGAGGCAGGCCAATGTAGAGAGCGTTACAGTAGTCTAACCTTGAGATGACCGTAGCTTGGATCACCGTGGCTAGATCGTGCCGGGACAAGTACGGGACCAGCCTCCTAGCCCGTCGAAGATGGAAAAATGCCGCTCTGCTGACAGCAGAGATTTGAGCCTCCATTGACAGCAGAGGGTCCAAAAGGACTCCAAGGCTTTTTACTGATGATGATAGTGCCACGGCATCCAGGATTGGAAACTGGACATCCCTACCACCCGGACGATCCTGCCAAAGGATCTCCATCTTTGCTGGATTCACCTTCAACCTACTGGCTCACAGCCTTCCAGTAATGGCTTCAAGGCAAAGATGGAAATTATCGGGTATGGATTCGGGCCGGCCTTCCATCTTCGGAATGAGCTAAGTGTCATCAGCGTACTGGTGTCACTCAAGCCCAAAGCTACGCACCAGCTGAGCAAGTGGTCACATATAGATATTGAATAAAGGCTTTCATGGCCAGAATCATTGGGTTGCTGTGAGTTTTCAGGCTGCCTGGCCAAGTTCCAGAAGCATTCTCTCCTGACGTTTCACCCGCATCTATGGCAGGCATCCTCAGAGGTTGGGAGGAGGTCTGTTGGAAAATAGGAAAATGGGGTTTATATATCTGTGGGATGATGTCCAGGGTGGGAGGAAGAATTCTTGTCTGTTGGAGGTAGGTGGCCAATTAAAACATTCATACTCTAACAAACAAGAGTTTTTTCTCCCACCCTGGACATTGTTCCACAGATACATAAACCTCACTGTCCTATTTTCCAATAGATCTCACAACCTCTGAGGATGCCTGCCATAGATGTGGGCGAAACGTCAGGAGAGAATGCTTTTGGGACATGGCTAGACAAGCCAAAAAACTCACAACAACCCAATGCTGTCTATAATTTTTTTTTTAAAGGCACAAAATGCATCTTAATTTGTAGACAGACTTTGAAGTTGCAATTTTAGGTTAATTTCTCTCAGAAATAGGAAATTCATTCATTCTTATTTATTTTTATTTATTCGTATTTGTCTACCGCCCCTCCCGATGGCTCAGGGCGGCTCACAACATATTCATAAAAACAGCCAAAAAATACAGTTAAAAGCAAAAACCACAATTAAAACAGCAGATAAAATGTCACAATAGGCCGCGCATTAGAGGGCATTGCGGCAGCAAAAGATAGCGCAAGATGGCGATACACAAGAACTGCAATTCATCCGACTCCGAAAGCCTGCTGAAATAACAGTCTTGCAGGCTTTCCTGAACGGGAGGAGGTTCTGCATGGTGCGAACGTCGGCGGGCACCGCGTTCCAAAGTATTGGAGCCACGATCGAAAAAGCCCGGCGACGGGTTGCAGTTAGGCGAAAGGTCTTAGGACTGGGAACGACCAGGAGGTTTTGCTCTTCAGAGCGCAGAGATCTGGTGGGATAATACGGGGTGAGGCGGTCCCGCAGGTACACTGGCCCCAGACCATGTAAGGCCTTAAAAGTCAAGACTAACACTTTGAAGGTGATCCGGCATTCTATAGGTAGCCAGTGCATTCTTGACATTTAATTTAATTTAACATGAGGAGAGAAGGGTAAGAAATATTATTATTATTATTAGAGACATAACAAGATTAGTATACAGCAAACATGATCACTCTGCTGGTTGTTGTTGTATTGGATCTGTTGTAGTTGAGCAAACTGAGCCTGTAGTTGCTACAGGTGGTGGCTCGGAGGAGGATTCTGTGTTGGACATGTCACTGGAAGAGGGAGGTTTGGGCAGAATGACTGCAGCTGGGAGGAAAAGGGCTGCAAGTGCTGAGAGTTTGGAAGAGGCAGAGCACAGGAGAAAGGTCCGACAAATACTTAGGGAGCCTACCAGTGAGGATACTTTTGAGGGGTTTGACGTAGAGTTACCTTCAGAAGAGAGTGATACTGAGCTGGACTCAGCACTGGTGCAAGATGTCAGGGATGGGATAAATGCTGAGTCCAGCGAAAGCTCCTTTTTTGGTTTTTCGAGTGACCCTGCTTGGCCTAGTGGGGATGTTGAATCGGACTGGGGTCCTTTAACTGCTCAGCAAAGGTGGGAAGATTGGAGGAACACACCCAGTGCTGCAGCTGAGGGGAATGGGGCAGAGTTGGGTGGGGAGTCTGATGACTCTGATTTGTAAGGGTATTAAAGTAAGGCCTGGGGATTTGGGACTCTGCGGTCGGCCAAGGTGTTGCTGGTGGGTTGCTGGTTCTTGTATTTGGTGCTCTTGTTTCTTGTATCGCAGTTCCTGATTCCCAGCAAGCTGTGAGTATTGGGCTGTCTTCCATGCTGGGTTCTGGGGGAGCTGCCATGGCAGCTCTAGCTGAAAATGTTGTATGTTGGGGGTTTGGGGTTTTAATGTGTGTTTGAGCTTTTCCTGTGTTGCTGTGAGTGTCTGTCCCTTAATTGGTATCGTATTTGGGTGGAGGGGAGTTGCTGTGGGATGCGGGAGCTTTGATGTGTTTGTTTGTATACTTAGCTCCTGGAATTGGAGAAGCACTCTTCCTTTCCTTTTCTGGACGGGTCTTCACATCGCAACAGACTTCAAGCCGGAATAAAGCCAAGGATTTCAAGAGACGGACGTCTTCATTGTTTTTGTTTACAGGGCTTTTTGTGGGTTCCTTTTATGTCGGACTGTGGCTGTGTTTTTGTTCAAAATAAACTGTAAATACTTTTACTAGCTTGGCGTGTCTTTGAGCCATCTGTGGGGGGTTTCGACAGGATCACACCTTGGACACTTCCCAAGTGTCTAGAACTATAATAATAATAATAATAATCTTTATTTATACCCTGCCACCATCTCCCCGATGGGGACTCGGGGCGGCTCACATGAGGCCAGGCCCAAACAACTATGTGATGTGTCAGTTGGCTTTTCTTCGCAAACGAAGATTCAGGAAAGATTCATCCCACGCTTTCTACAAGCGTGTTGATGACTATTTTGGAAGTCTACGCCAGGTATGGGCTGTTAGGAATTGTGGGAGTTGAAGTCCAAAACACCTGAAGGGCCCAAGTTTGCCCATGCCTCGTCTATATTGACCATATAATGCAGTTCAATCACATTATAATGGCAGTGTAGAGAGGATTCGAACCCAGGTCTCCAGAGCCTTAACCCAAGGCTCAAGCAGTGATGCCTTGCTAGGTCCCCAGTGGACCCTTTGCAAATATTTATTATCTCCAGAAGTGCTCTTCCCTCTTTCTTCTGCCAATTGCGCTCTCTTTTCATCTGATGCGCTTTTCATCTGTGTTTGGAGATTTCTGTGCCTCTCCTGGCGGAATTGTTCACCCTTTAAAAACCCAAAACATAAAGCAAATAAAGGATGCCTTTCAGCCTCGGCTCCCCTGCAACCATCAAGCGGGAAGTGTGCCATTTCCAGACCGGGCAGGCCCTCGCCAAGCAGGAGGGGAATTAGCATGGGTTTGAATGCCGAACAGCTCATCATCCTGGCTCTGACGGTGAAGCTATAATTACACTACGTAACACTGATATCGGAGGTGACACCCCCCCCCCCGAACTTTGTAAAAGATAGTTCAAAACCAAGGAATTCATAGTTTTACTAAGAACACCAGGCTGGAATGATCCCATAACCCTCTATCCCTCCCCATGTGGAAACCTAAGGCTCTTTCCATGGTCCCACATGGCAATGCCCCTGTAACCCACTCTTATGGACTTTCTATGGACTTTCTTGTACTTTTATGGGACTTTTGCCAACTTTTAAGGACTTTCAGAAACTTTTTAGAAACATTCTTTTGTTCAAACCCCATGGACTCCAATGGACTTGGGGGTTTGGGGTGGTGGTGGAAGGGGCTAGTATGAGACATGGCTCCTATATCTCCCTAACTAAATGTATTCCCTTCCCCTTGTTCCTATATGAAATATAAAGTATGAAATGTCACCTCTTCGTGACCCCAGCTCATCAAAACCTCAGGGAATCCTCCTACTGCCTGGGTCAAGTTAATCCCCTGACACTGGACTTATCAAGGGACATTTTGCATGAACAATAGCAGTGGACGTGTCCTTTCAAGCTTTGGAGTTGGGCCACTTGTATAAGATATGTCCCTGTAGGCATACCTTATTGGATTTCGGAGCAAGCCCGTCTGATAAGTATCCCCATGGTGATTCTCCCCTTATCCACAAAGGTGACATCTGGCCTTTGAAAAGCTAGAAAGTCGCAATCTCTTTTGTTTTCATTCCCCTGGCCGTAACCAATGACCGATACCATCAACTGACCCCATATCCAGGATAAAGGGGTTTGGCAACCATGCCAGACTCAGATGTTTATTTAACTCACTAAGGATAATACAGAAAGCCAGCTTGAGGACATTTTTGTTATCGCCGGCGCTTGAACAAACACTTAAGTCATTAATCCATTCACCTAGGCAGGCGCAGCCAGAACCCAGGAGCAAGGACCGCCAGAGCAGGCGTAGACACCGAGGTCAGAACAGGAAGCAGCAGCGACGATTTCCAGCACTTGAGCCCCCGGGTGCTCTCCCTCCCTCCTTAAAGGAGGGAGATTCGAAGAAGGCGGAAGGACCTTCTGAGAGGGTGGAGCCAGGACATGATGACTCAGCCCGGCCTGCTGCCACGCCGGGGGTGAGCGAGAGAACTACCGATGGTCACCAGGCTGACCGGCCGGGACCCTCCAGGTTGGCTAAGAGGCGGAGGAGGTTCCGCACCAGGACTTTCTGGAACGTGAGTTCCAGGAGCTGGGAGCGCCCTCTGGTGAGTCCCCAGCCCTGGAAACAAGACAACTTAACAGGCAAGAGAACGATCTCTAAGTCATTGGGACCAAAAGGCAGAGATGGTCCACCCCCCCCCTCCCGGGACTAGTGACTTGTCATGTTCTTCTGGAAGCTCCACAGCTCCCCTCTTTCGATGGTGTAACAGACGTCACTGCTAGACGACCCCTTTGGCAGCACATCAGTCTGCGTGGGACCTGAGTTAAACCCCAGACCTACGTGTCGCTACTGATTCCTTTGAATGTCGTGCTTTCCCTTTTTTTTCTCCCCCCTTCTGTCTATGTAATTCACTTCTCTACTTTGTCTTGCTGTTGTCTGTTATGTGTCAAACTATGTAAACCGCTCTGAGCCCTCGGGGAGTGGTGGTATAAAAGTTTGAAGCATAAATAAATAAATAAATAAAATCTTTCCTTCCTGGTTCATTGTTTCCTGCTCAGCCCACCTACTCAGCCCTCATTGGCTAAGCGACGAAGCAGCACTGGCTCTCTGATTGGCCAAGGCTCGGCTAATCCAGCAGCGCCGCCCAGCCAGCTGATGACTCCAACCAATCAGCATGAAACCGGCTGAGGGGCGGCGGCGGGTGGGGGGGGGATGTTGATTTTGAATGTTGACAGCTCTGTCTGCCTTTTAAAAGTCATGTTTTTGTGTTGCCTTCTCCAGGCTAGCCCCTCTTAAATTCCTGCTTGACATCAACACTATTTTTGTTCCTGGGTTATAAATGTCATTTGTTAATTGGTTATAGCATAAAAACATGGGGAAAGTTTAATAAATTGCAAAAACTTTGTTTGTGGGACATCCTGCAATAGCACATTTTGCTGTAGTTTTTCAATGGATCTCTCACAGTCTCAACCAATTTAACATGGTTTGTGGCAGCCACGAAAACAAAGTTTCTGGAGTAGAACAACTACTTTCCAAGTAAGGACCGCACAGTTAAACAGGAAATAACACTTTCAAACCAGGAACAGAATATTTTTTTCAAATTAAGTTATATAATGTTATTCTACCCTAAAGTCTTCTCAAAGGCTGGCTCTACACTGCAGAATTAATGCAGTTTGGCACCACTCTAACTGCCATGGCTCAATGCAGTGGGATCACAGGAGTTGTAGTTTGGGGGGACACTCGTCCCTTTTAAAGGCTATTTAAAACTACAACTTCCATGATCTCAAAGCATCGAGCGATGGCACTCTACGTGATTCCAAACTGCATGAATTATATAGTGTAGAGCAGCCATGGGCAAACTTGGGCCCTCCAGATGTTTTGGACTTCAAATCCCATAATTCCTAACAGCCACCAGAGTTGGACATGCGTAGATGTAAAGTCGAGGGGAAACCTTTAAACACTCACACACACACACAGGACACTGAAAAACACTTCTGAAGCACTGCTGTTTTTATGCACTGGCATAAATCTTGTGTTTTCCTAACAGATCAGAGGTAACAGGTTATTCAGTCTAACAACTGAAAACACAGCCTAGCATAATTATATCTGGTTGCATACCACAAGAAAATATTCTACTCTCAAGGGTTTTTAACTCTTCTCTGAAAGGTCATGCTTTTCTAAAAAGCTATGACATCCAAAAGGTGTTTTCCAAAAGGTTATAAATGCCAGTTTTGCAATGCAATCAAGTGTCAGTTAACACCTCCCAAGCAGAGGTTGCCTCCAGGCAACAACAGTCAACAAATACCCTCACCGATTGACTTTGCAGCTTCCTGGCTACTCAGTGCTTGTTCAAGCTTGCCAATTGCAACATTCATACTTGCGTTCAGCAGACAAGGGTTTTTTCTCCCACTATGGACATTATTTCACAGGTATATAAACACTCCACTTGCCTCATTTCCAACAGACCTCTGAACAAACCTCTGAGGGTGCCATTAGCCACAGATGCAGGAGAGAATGCTACTGCAACATGGCCAGACAGCCTGGGAAAATGAGCACAACCTACCTCTCAAATTTTGTGTTTTGGGGAAAGTCATTTTTGAAGAGGAGACTAAATATTCAGCTGCAACTCTTGTGCCTCGGGGGTTGCAAAGCATTTCCTCCCGTCGCGTGAAAGATTGCGTTTGCGAGATAAATCTGTCCTCTCATCAATATCCCCGCAATGGAAGCGAACCACAAACTCCTTTTGGAGGCAGGGACATAAAAATTATCTCAGAGCCCATGAATAACCCATATTGATTGGCTTAAGTGCAAGTCCAGGCGCAGGCATAAATTACGCAAAGAGGATCAATACAGTTTTACACTCCCCCCAATTGAATGGTGTTATTAAATTTTTCCTCCCTAAAATTATAAATACTGGGCGACAGAGACCCCTGCCAATTGATAAATACGGTGTCGTCTCCCCTATTGTTTCTCGAGTCTATTACAAGCGAATGGGTGCTTTAAATCACGTTAACAAAGATGTAACTCCCAAATAAATCCTCCGATCAGAACTAGTTTTATTGGATTTCATTAGAATAGCAATCTTACGGCTGCTCCTGAAGGCGAGGAACACAATTAGTAAAAAAAAAATTATATTGTATCCCCGACAGGGAAATACATGCTTCCTGGTTACAGAAGTTGGAAGTTACTATTTGGAAAAACATCCAACAACTCGCTATAAAGTAATTTATTACTTCTTGCGGTGTATTACTAAATACGTTCCATTCCATGAACTCATGGCTTTTTTTAATTAAAAAAAACATTAGGAAGGATAACAAAGTGGCACAAAACCCAATAAAAAAGAATCAAAATGTAACTCTTTTAAACTATCTTTTAACAGTTACTTTGAAAATATGAATGTTAGTCTGTGATTTTTTTTTGGAGCACAATAAAGCAATGTTGTTGTTAGGTGTTTTGGGTCTCATAAAAATAATAAATGCAATAATAGTAATAATAATAATAATACAAATGCAATTAAGGCCAGGATTGAAAAATCAGCTGTTGACCCAAATTGCAGACTGTGCAAGGAAGCTGATGAAACAATAGAGCACATCCTCAGCTGCTGCAAGGAAATCCCACAGACTGACTACAAGCAGAGGAATAACACCGCTGCTCAGATGATGCATTGGAACTTGTGCCACAAAGACCACCTGCCTGCGACAAAAAACTGGTGGAATCACAAGGCTGAAAAAGTTACATAAAATGAACACATCAAACTAAAACAACAACAACAAAACGGACACAAGCGTCCTGAGAAGGGAAGGACAACTCCCCAGTAAGCAGTTATTTAAAATTAGATTAGAAATCAGTATAAAATATATTTTAAAAGACAGGATATTGTAACAGGTATGGAACCGAAGGGGGAGGGGAGAGATTGATGAGAGAGGTCAAAAACACTGGTGGGGGGCACTAAAGGGGAAGGGAGGGGCACACTGCGAATCTAGTAGCATTTCAGCTGTAACATGCTGCTCTAACTGCATTCCCAGCAGGGTGTTGCCTTACAGCAGGGGTGCTCATTATGGTGATCGGGAGCACCTAGGTGATCTTCGGCCCTCTTCCAGGTGATCTTCGGGCCTCACCAGCCGGATGGCGCGCTCCTGCCATGCCATATCTGGCTGGAGCGCTGGTAGGTGCGCCTTTAAATACCTTCCTGCTGCGTGCGCGGGAGGGGCCTGCTGTGCATGCAAGAAGCAGGATGGGATGGGGGCTTCCTGCTTCATGAAAGCACACAGCAGGAAGGAGGAAGGCAACAAAGACATTAAGAGAGAGCCCGCGCACAGGCAAGGAGGATCCCCTTCCCGGGTGCACGCGGCAGCGAGTTCATGGGCAGGCAAGAAAGAAGCCCCGCACAGACGGAAGGCTGCAGTAGGAGAGTACGCGCGCGTGTGCGCGCACACGCTCACATGCACAACAGGTGATCTTTTCAACTTGTTTGTTCATATAGTAGCTCGCATGATGAAAAAGTGTGGGCACCCCTTCCTTACAGTGTCAATTATCGTCCGTCTGATTTTAAGAGCAGCAGCACAGAACTTAGCAACACTGTAAGTTATTGTAGTGTTAGAGTCCGAAAGCAGAATAATATTTTTCACTGCGCCCCAGGTAGTTTAAAAGCCATGGTCTAATGAGATTGGATACAAGATCTCTGTAGAACATGCATTGAAGAAGCAAGTGCTCAGTTGTTTCCACATGACCAGATTCACAGGGGCACAGTCTCTGCTTGAAAGGGGTCTTCTGTTACCTCCCCTCCAATACAGCTGATGGGAGGGCATGGCATCTTGCCAGGGTAAAAGTCCTTTGGAATTTGGGCACCTCCAGGTCCGTTAGGTATGCCATGGGGGCAGTGAGGTATCTAGTGGCTTCCCTAACAATGAAGACTGGGGAACAGGCCAGGTCAGATTGGCGCTCTATGTCCAGTATTCTTTGCTTAATGAGATCCTTGGCTTGGTCCCATCTCATGCTTAGCAGTTGTCCTTGGGAGAAACCTAGCGTTGCGATCTTTGCTGCTACTTTTTTAATTCATGTGGACTGGAAGTTGTCTCTCATGATTAGGGGGGCAATACCACATGGGGAGAAGCATAGGTGTAGCCAGTTATTGAGAATAGCTGTCCATATTCTCGTCAAACTACTCTGGGACTTCCGAATTCAGACTGACAAGAGTTGTGGAGCACAAGACTCCTGACCTCACGATCGTGTTAAAAAACCAAGTATGTTGCAATCCCAGGCGACAGCAGGATTGAGCAGAAACAACTGGAAAAGCTGACACAATACAATCGAACTGCAAAGACTCTGGCACAAGCCAGTGAAGGTGGTCCCAGTGTCTAAAGACATTGGCCTGCATTTAAACACAATCAGCAATGACATTACCACCTGTCAGCTGCAAAATGGCCACCCTACTGGGATCTGCACACATTATTTGTCGATACATCACACAGTCCTAGACACTTGGGAACTTGGGAAGGGTCCGACGAGTGGTCCAATACAACAACCAGCAGAGTGATCTTGTCTGTTGTGTACTAGTCTTGTGTTTCAAACAACAACAACAACAACAACAACAATTTTGGATTGTTGATGTCACCATACCAGGTGACAGTCGCATTGAGGAAAAACAACTGGAAAAACTTAGCCATTGTCAAGACCTCAAAACTGAACTGCAAAGGCTCTGGCATCAACCAGTACAGGTGGTCCCAGTGGTGATCGGCACACAGGGTGCCATGCCAAAAGATCTCAGCCGGCAATTGGAAACAATAAACATTGACAAAATCATGATCTGTCAGCTGCAAAAGGCCACCTGACTTGGATCTGTGGGCATTATTTGAAAATACATCACACAGTCCTAGATGCTTGCGAAGTGTTCGACTTGTAATTTTTTGTTACGAAATCCAGCATATACCGTATTTTTCGCACCATAAGGCGCACCTGCTGATAAGACGCACCTAGATTTCAGAAGAGGAAAATTGGAAAAAAATATTTTGGGCCAAAAAGGGCCCCGGCGCTTGCCTGCTTGAAGCGCGGCCTGCCCACCTGGAAGGGTGGACCCTCCTCGGCGCCTCCGCCATCCCTAAGTTTTTCCTTGGCGCCTCCTCCTCGGTCCCGCCTCCTCCTCCGCTTCCTCCTCTGCCTCCGTCGCCGCCAGCCCGCCGCCAGCTCCCGCCGCCGCCCGCTCGCCTCTCGCCCCCGCCTACCTCTGCCTCCCTCGCGCCGCCGCCAAGCGCTGCCTGACGTCTGACGTCTTGACGCAGGCGCCTGGCGATTGACGCAGGGCGCCTGGCGCTTGGGCCTGCACGCGCATGGGCAGTAGGTCCCGAGCGCGCCAGGCACGCCTGCGTCAGCGCGCCAGGCGCCTGCGCCAGCACACCAGGCGCGCCTGCGCCAGACGCAGGCGCGCGCGCGACGGGCGGCGAGGGAGGGAGGCAGAGGTAGGCAGCGGCGGGCGGAGGCGGGCGGGCAGAGGCGGCGCGGGGGAGGCGGCGGCGGGCGGCGGAGCCGGGCGGCGGCGGCGGAGCCTGGCGGCGGCGGCAGGCAGCGACAGAGGCAGAGGAGGAGGAGGCGGGACCGAGGAGGAGGAGGCCAAGGGAAAGGCTTACTATCGCCCCCTCTTCGCTCCATAAGACGCGGCTGATTTTTCCTACTTTGGGAGGAAAAAAACTGCGTCTTATGGTGCGAAAAATACGGTAGATCTTGTTTGCTGTGACATACTGTGGTTTTGTGTCAGTAAAATAAAAGTATTATAATAATAATCTATATAAATAAAATGTAATGTTTGTTTGTGGGAGTAATATAACTCAAATACCACTGGATAAATTGACAACAAATCTGGACACAAGATACCTATCAGTCCAACAAGTGACTATCACTCATAAAAACGCTGGAAAACACAGCAGAAGAGACTTTAAAAGCAAAAAACCCCAAAAATACATTGTAACACATGTGCAAAACCACATATATACGCAAACACACATATATACACATCTACACAAATATACACACACATGTGCACATATATACACACACAAAACACATATACACAGACTGGGCCACAGCAATGTGGGGCAGGGGAGGACTAATGATAATAATAATAATAATACAATGCAGAGCAGAAGAGAAAACTAGCAAAAGCAGGCTCTCTTTGGAAGGTTCCTGGGAAAAATTGAGAGCCAAATGGACAAAGAAAAACATGGACGTGGGTCACAAATGGAACTTTGAAAAAGGAGACAAAGGAGGGCCTGATTATTTCAGCCCAAGAACAATCCATTAGATCAAATGCCATCAAAGCCAAAATGGAAAAGTTGAGAACAGATCCCAAGTGTAGACTCTGCAAGGAAGCAGATGAAACAATGGATCCCATCCTCAGCTGCTGCAAGAAGATCGCGCAGACGGACTACAAGCAGAGGCACAACACCATTGCTCAGATGATCCATTGGAACTTGTGCCACAAAAGACAAAGAACTGGTGTGATACAACGGTGGTGGGTCTTCTTATCTCTGAAGGGGATGCGTCTGTCTATCGGGATGAGGTGGATCGGCTGCTCTGGTGGTGCAGGGAGAATAATCTAGTTCTTCATCAGCGAGATCAAGGAACAGACCAGAAATCCAGCCCTTGTTCATAAATGGAGACCAAGTGGAGTGGGTGGCCAATTCTATTCCCTGGGTTTCACTGTAAAGGAGAATCTGACCATTCATATGGTGAAGAGGGTCCTGCAGAGACTGTATTGTTTGAGGCTTCTAAGGCAGGGTTTCCCAACCAGTGTGCCGGGGCACACTAGTGTGCCATGAGCGATCATCAGGTGTGCCGTGGGAAATTGGAACCTCCAGGAATGGTGGGGGGAGAGTCTAGTGTGTTGAAGTATAAAAACCCTAAGAAACCTACTTCAATAAAGGCACAAAATTACAAACACCCCCCTCCCCACCCGTTGTCTACTTGGTCTCTCCCTCTCCATGCATTGGGAAGGCCCGCCTCCCTTTTCCCAAGTAGAGACCTCCTCTTGCCTCCTGGGGGTTCTGTGTGGGAAGTTTGGCCCAGTTCTATCATTGGTGGGGTTCAGAATGCTCTTTGATTATAGGGGAACTATAAATCCCAGCAACTACAACTCCCAAATGTCAAAGTGTATTTCCCCTGAACTCCATCTGCGTTCATATTTGGGCATATTGAGTATTCATGCCAAGTTTAGTCCTGATCCAACATTTTTTGAGTCCACAGTGCTCTCTGGAGATAGGTGAACTACAACTCCAAAACTCAAGGTCAATGCCAACCAAACTCTTATAGCATTTTCTCTTGGTTATGGGAGTTCTGTGTGGGAAGTTTGTGCCTTTCTGCCGTTCCTGCCAGGATATCTATGTTGAGTTCTTTGAAACAGGTCCAGGTTTCACACCGAGTGTATAAATACATTTAAAAACATATTAACTATATGTATGACTGTGTTAGAGTGTCATTTTGTGTCATTTTGGTTGGTGGTGTGCCCCAGGATTTTGCAAATGTAAAAAGTGTGCCGCGGCTCAAAAAAGGTTGGGAAACACTGTTCTAAGGAACCAACAACTGGATGGAAAACTGCTGGTAACTTTCCAACACTGTGCTTTAGAGAGTGTCCTAACTGATCTCTCCACTTTGGAAGAACTTTATAAGGTCCTGCAGCCTTAAGAAAGCTTAGAACATTCTTAAGGATCCATCTCACATGGTGTATTCCTTATTATTATTATTATAATTGACATCTGGCAGATGGTACAGAGTGACAAAGACAAGGACAAACAGACTGAAGGATAGCTTTAATCCGAGACTGGTGGCTATGTTGAACTCCATGGCTTCACATTGATGTGGCATTAGGGGCTGTGGGCATGTGGAGGGATAGGTGTGTTGTTTTGTAGCGTATGCTGGGGTAAGCATTTAATGTTGTTGTGAAATAGCACAATGACAAATAAAGCTATTCTATTCTATTCAGAGCCCCCGGTGGCACAATGGATTAAAGCACTGAGCTGCTGAACTTGGTGACTGAAAGATCACAGGTTCGAATTTGGGGAGCGGGGATGAGCTGCTGTTAGCCCCAGCTTGTGCCAACCTAGCAGCTTGTGACAACTGTGCAAATGTGACTAGATCAGTAGATACCACTCCAGCAGAAAGCTAATGGCACTCCATGCAGTCATGCTGGCCGCATGACCTTGGAGGTGTCTACAGACAACGCTGGCTCTTTGGCTTAGAAATAGAGATCAGCACCAACCCCGAGGATCAGACACGACTGGACTGGACTTAATGTCAGGGAAAACCTTTACCTTTACATTTACCTCTATTCTATTCTATTCTATTCTAGAGTGCGCCTCGGAGTCACTTAGTCAAGACTCATTTTTGGGGGAATATTTCCAAATATAATTTCAGAGACAGGAAAAGAACGAGAGCACTAAACCGACTCGGCATTGATTTGCTATATTTAAATGCTCGTCTGTCAGTCAATAATCTCTGGTTTTGCTTAAACTTGTAAATATATGCATTTGGTATTAAACGCTGCCTGTAAAAATTTATCTCCGGCAGGAGTCCCCGAGCTTACCTTGAAAAGAAATCCATTCCCAGTTAGATTACAAAAGCACCTGATTTTGCTAAAGCTATTACATATTTTTCCCTGCGAATCCCATTCTCCTTGATCGGCTATTAAGCCGACTCTCAAATATTTCTGGGAGGCTGGAGAATTTGAGTTCAGCCATTTCTCCATCTCCGGATTTGTCTCCTTTCCATTTATCTCAGCAATTTCCAATCTCAAAAATCTCCTAAATAAAATAAATTGCGGCATACACGCACACACACACACACACACACACACGCACATAACTCATGCAGTTCAGGCAATGGATGATGTTGCTGTTGCTGGCATCAATCTTGCATTAGGCACAATTGTGTGGCTGTGTTCCTTCTCCTCAAGTGCATCTACACTGCGGAATTAATGCAGTTTGACACCACTTTAAATCGTCAGGGCTCAATGCGACAAAATATTGGGAGTTGTAGTTTAGCATGGCACCAACACTCTTTAACAGAGAAGGCTGAAAAACTACAACTCATAGAATACTAGAGTTGGAAGAGACCTCGTGGGTCACCCCGTTCTGCCAAGAAGCAAGAAAAATGCATTCAAAGTACTCCTGGCAGATGGCCATCCAGCCTCTGCTTAAAAGCCTCTGAAGGAGGAGCCTCCAGCACACTCCAGGGCAAACAGAGAGTTCCACTGCTGAACAGCTCTTCTTACCAGGCTTTAGCAAAGCTGATAGATCACCAGCAGTGATAAGATCAACCAAAAGGTTGCCAGTTTGAAGCCCAGGGTCAGCGTGAGCACCCGACTGTCAGCCCAGCTCACTGTTGACCTAAACAGTTTGAAAACAGCTTGGGCTGTAAATAGAGAAATTAGCTAAAGCAAGTGTGTGTGTGTGTGTGGGGGGGGGATTTTTACAATACCATGAAGAAAAAGATCAGAAAATGCCCAGCGACCAAAAGGAAGAAGTAAGTCCTGATGACTCTTTGTCATAGAGGATGGAGTGACAGCACACCCTTGTGGCTGGACACGAACACAACCTCCAAGGCACCAAAAAACCGGATGCTGACACAACATCCCTCCTTTCTGTTCCGTCTGTCTCTGTCGTGTCTGTCCAAAACAGCATTGAATGTTTGCCGTGTATGTGTACTGTGAGTCCCCTTAGAGAGATAGGGCAGAATATAAATAAAGTGTTGTTGTTGTTGTTACTACAGTTCAGGAATTAATAGGGATAGTGATTGGTTTGGTGGCTCCAATGGATTCTCTGCTCTGCGGAGTTTTCAAAGAGCATTTTAATGTCTTTTAAAAACACATTTTTATCTTGGCCTTATTATAATTGCTTTGTGTTTCTTCATCGCCTTGGGAGTTCTTGTGGGCCGGGAGGCGAGGAAAAACGTGTTAAAATAATAAAGGAATTTTTTTAAAGGCCAGGAGGCAATGTTCGACAGAATAAGGGATGCATCTGCACTGTGTAATGGGTGCAATTCAGTAACACTTTAGTTGCTAAGGTTCAATGCTGTGGAATCCTGGGAATTGTAGTTCACAGGGGCAGAAGGCTAGACCTTGTAAAACTGCAACTTTCGTCATTCCATAGGAGTACAAATGGCACCATTGTGCATTAAATTGGACAGTGTAGATGCACCCTTGGTATCTGCAGCAAGGGAAACCAAGCGTTTCCCTTCCTCAATGTGATATTACAAATATTTAAACTCTCATGTCTCCACTTCAGCTTCTCTTCTCCAGTTCAGATATTTCCATCTCCATAAGCTGCTCCTCAAAGGGATTCATAGTTTCCAGATCTTAGACCATTTTAGCCACCGTTCTCCATGTCCATGTCCACATCTTAAATTTTGATGACTGGAACTGGACACTAGGCCTGGGTAAGTTCGTCGGAATGCTCTTAAAATCGGAATGAATTCAGATTAAATTCACTTTTGACGTGGTTTTGAGGAGATGTAAGAAACCCGGAAGTGAATTTGACATTTTGAAGCCACCCTCGCCATTTTCGGAAAGGAATCGTTTGGTTGCGGATGTGCTTCCCTCCGCGTTAGACCTGGGGCGAGAGCCACACACTGGGTGTTTAACCCACTTTGGATGCGGATGTGCTTCCCTCCGTGTTAGACCTGGGGCGAGAGCCACACACTGGGTGTTTAACCCACTTTGGATGCGGATGTGCTTCCCTCCGTGTTAGACCTGGGGCGAGAGCCACACATGGCTCTTGCCCCAGTTCTGACACAGAGGGAAGCGCATCCGCGTCCAAACTGGGTGTTTAACCACTGCAGTTTCTTTCCTACTGCCAGTGCTGATTGTTTCTTACTGTGCATGCGTGTCTGCCATTAACGAAGCCATTCCGAAATTTCTGAAAAATTCGTAAAATTTCTGCAATTTTTTCGGTAAATTTCGGAAGTCATTCAGATTTGAAGTGCCACTGCCTTCTACATCTGGAACATGTTTTGAACCATTTTTGGGATCAAACAGGCTTACTGGACACCTATCTATTGGGTTTGCCGACAAGAAGAGGGAGCCATGCTTATGGAACACCTATGTGCCAATTTGGGCCCTCCAGGTGTTTTGGACTTCAACTCCCACAGATCCTAACAGCCGGGAATTGTGGGAATAGAAGTCCAAAACACCTGGAGGGCCCAAGTTGGCCCAGGCCTCTTATAGACACTTCAAAAAAAATTAAAAACAATACCCTCTTGTAACCTTTGTAACATCTCCTAATTGCCATTCTTTAGGGGCAGAGAGAGGGGCATCTCTTCCTTGGGTATCACGAAGCTGATAAATCAGCACCCGGCACGAATTTGGATAATGTAATCTCTCCCTTCAAAGTGCTGATCCTGGTCCATCTCTCCCTAAATGACTCCCATTAACAGAACAAATACTTTGCCAAGGCCTATTAAGCAGTCTCCCCTTCCCAATTCTTCTTCTTCTACTACTACCTCTCTCTCTCTCTTTTAAATAAGGGAATAAAAGACAGCTAATGCCACAGAACATTTATATCATAGCCTACTTGAAAGTGTGATAAGATCCTCTGGCATCGTGACATAATATGGCCGTGTCTTTGAATATTACAATGTCATTTGGCTCCGATTTGAAATCTGTGAAGTTTGGTTCTCCAAGCTCTCTAGGGTTGTGTTATCAAAGGCTTAGATGGCCAGAATTGTTGGGTTGCTGTGAGTATTTCGGGCTGTCTGGCCATGTTCCAGCAGCATTCTCTCCTGATGTTTTGCCTGCATCTGTGGCTAATGATGTTTTCAAAGGTCTGTTGGAAATGAGGCAAGTGGAATGCATATAACAACATAAGAAGAGCCATGCTGAATCGGACCTCAGCCCATCTAGTTCAGCATTCTGTATCACACAGTGGCCCACCAGTTGTACACGGGGATCTCGAGCAGAAAGGAGGGCAAAACCCTGACCTGCTCCCGACCCCCCACAACCAGTACCCAGGGAAATCCTGCCTACCTCAACCAACTCCGAGGTGGCACTTGAATGTCCTTTTCAGTAACTACTGATTCCCTTGGTATCCATGAATCTGTCTAATCCTGCCTTGAAGTTGTTCAGACTGACCGCTGTCACAACCTCGTCTGGAAGTGAGTTCCATAACCCAATGACCCTCTGGGTGAAGAAATGTTTCCCTTTATTAGTCCTAACTTTCCTACCTTGGAGCTTTAGGGAGTGCCCCCTAGTCCTAGTGTTTTGTGACAAAGAAAATATTTTTCTTTATTCACCTTTCTATCCCATGCATGATTTTACACACTTCGATCAAGTCACCTCTTAAACGCCGTCTTTCAAGGCTGAAAAGACCAAGGCGTTGCAACCTGGTTTCATAAGGGAGCTGCTCCATTCCTTGGATCATTCTTGTTGCCCTTTTCTGTACCTTTTCCTATATACTGTATACCTGTGGAAAAATGTCCAGGGAGGAAGAAAGAACCCTTGTCTGTTTGAGGCAAGTGTGAAGGTTGCAATTAGTAGGTTAGAATAGCATTGAATAGCCATGAAGCTGCAAAATCAATCAGTGGGGGTATCTGCATAGAGGTCATCTGGCTGTTGTTGCCTGGAGGCATCCTAAGTTTATGAGATGCTCTCTGGGGTTGCGGTGAAGCCCTGACCCAAATAGATACCCCTTCTTGGTTCAGAAGGAGCAGTGGTTGGAGAAAATGGTATTTTCTTTGGGGTCAGGATTCTGGCAAATTTACTCCCGAAAAAGAAATGTCTAGGGAAAATGGTGCAATGGAAAAGGAGGTACATTTAGTTATAAAGAGGCTGGATGGCCATCTATCGGGGGAGCTTTGAATGCAATTGTACTGCTTCTTGGGATGGCCCACGAGGTCTCTTCCAACTCTAGGATTCTATGACTCTACTAGACGTCCCCTACTGTGGACCAGTCTGTGTATATGTGTTTTGCGTGTGTATATATTTCAGTATATGTGTATATGTGTGTGCTTGTGAATATATGTGTGGTTTTGTGCATGTGTTGTAATGCATTTTTGGGGGTTTTTTTTGGCTTTTTAAGTCCCTTACGCTGAGTTTTCCAGTGTTTTTATGATAGATGGTTACTTGTTGGCCTGATATGTGTCTTCTTGTGTCCAAATTTGGTGTCAATTCACCCAGTGGTGTTTGAGTTATGTTGATCTCATGAATGAACATTACATTTGTATTTATATAGACGTGTGCTCCTTTATCCAGGAGCCCTTGATGGAGTTGCCAACTTTTGCCAATTTCTTCACTTGGCTACTCCATAGTGTTTTCCCCTCCTGGAACAGTATTACATCATAAAATAGGAAAGGAGACCCCCACCTAAACATTAGGCAGAACTTCCTGACAGTAAGAGCTTTTTGGGAGTGGAATATGATGCCTGGGAGTCTGGTAGGGTCTCCTTTGTTGGACGTCATAGAATCATGGAATCATAGAGTTGGAAGAGACCTGGTGGGCCATCCAGTCCAACCCAATTCTGCCAAGAAGCAGGAAAATCGCATTCAAAGCACCCCCAGCAGATGGCCATCCATCCTCTGCTTAGAAGCCTCCAAAGAAGGAGCCTCCACCACACTCCGGGGCAGAGAGTTCCACTGCTGAACAGCTCTCACAGTCAAGAAATTCTTCCTAATGTTCAGATGGAATTGCCTTTCTTGTAGTTTGAAGCCATGTGTTCAATTGCGTCCTGGTCTCCAGGGCAGCAGAAAACAAGCTTGCTCCTTCCTCCCTATGACATATCCCCCGCACATATTTATACATGGCCCTCATCATGCCTGCTCTCAGCCTTCTCTTCTTCAGGCTAAACATGCCCAGCTCTTTCAGCCGCTCCTCATAGGGCTTGTTCTCCAGACCTTTGATCCTTTGAGTCGCCCTCCTCTGGACACATTCCAGCTTAGGGTCAACATCTCCCTTCAATTGCGATGCCCAGAATTGGACACCGTGTGATTCCAAGTGTGGTCTGACCAAGGCAGAATAGAATAGAGGGGTGGCATGACTTCCTTGGATCTAGACACTAGACTCCTATTGATGCAGGCCAAAATCCCATTGACTTTTTTTTTGCCGCCACATGACATTGTGGGCTCATGTTTCACTTGTTGTCCACGAAGACTCCAAGATCTTTTTCACACGCCCTGCTCTCGAGCCATGCATCCCCCATTCAGTATATTTGCATTTCATTTTTTTTTCTGTCTGGAGTCTGGATGTCCATCTGTCTAGAGGGTTTGGATTGTGCTTTTCTGCTTGCAGCAGGGGGGTTGGACTGGATGGCCCTTGAGGTCTCTTCCAACTCTTGGACTCAATGAACTTGTCATCTTGGTCAGCTTGCTCCGACGCATGGTCTTCAGAGGAGGTTGTGTCAAGGGAGAATAAGCAGGACTTGCACACCCCATCTCGGTCCAACAAACAAACTGCACTTTCTCCTTTCCAACCAGAGGTACATCCCATCCATTGAGCAGTCCTTTGGCCACTTGGTTTGTTGTTGACAAGAGTTATAGTTTGGCAAGGGAGCCTCTGGCCCCTCTTGGGGATGCCAGAGTGACCTGCACACATTGACCTCGGAGGAGGCTGGCTGGAGCAGGGAGCACCGTTTGCAAACATTCCCCCAAGGAGTCATGTTGTGCAGAAAATAAAAACTACTTGACAAATTGTCCCCCTGGGTTCTTTGAAAAAAGCACCCCGTGCCCTTGCCATCTGGCTTTGCTTGTGTCCTTTGTAAACAGAGCCTTTGCACGGCCTTTGGATGCTCTTAACTTGCAGCAGAAGTGTCGGATTTAGATGCAACGATGGGCGCAATGGCCCAGGAGGAACGTTTGGGGCCGGTTTCCGTAGAAGAGCGGAAGACCAAGAAAAGAAGACGAGAAGGTTGTGCAATAATTAGGGACGGGATGAATACTCAGAAATACTTGGAAAATGATTGACAACTGCATTTCTCAAATTTCAGGAAAGCCTAGGACAATACTGGGAATCTTTACTTTCTGTGTATGTGCCTTCAGGACCTATAATGACCCCATGACTTTCACAAGCTTTTCTTGGTTTTGCCAGATCCTCCTTCTGAAACAGAGCCTGCGATTTGTTGGTGGTCTCTGTCCAAGAGTGCTTATTCTATGCCAGGGCTGTCCAACTTCTGCCGGCGCAAGGGTGACGCCCCCGGCCACGCGGCTCCGCCCCCTCTCCCAAAGCCCAAGCCTTGGGCGGGCATCGCCCACAGGAGGCTGCTGTGAATCTTTGGGAGAGACGTAGGAGCCACGGGGAGCCTTCCACGGCTTCGCCACCTCGCCCAAAGCATCCCAACAGCTGTTGGGACGCTTTGGGGGAGAGGGCGAAGCTGCGAGGAGCCTTCCGCGGCTCCGCCCCCTCGCCCAAAGCATCCCAACAGCTGTTGTGACGCTTTGGGGGAGAGGGCGAACCCGCGAGGAGGCTCCCCGTGGCTCCGCCCCCTCGCCCAAAGCTGGCGTGACGCTTTGGGAGAGAGGGAGGAGCCACGGGGGGCTCCCCCCGCCCTCCCAAAGCGGGCAAAACTGCGCACATGCACACTTTTTTGGGATTTTTTGGGGGATTTTTTTTTAAAAAATCTTTTAAATTTTTTTATTAAAAAGTTTAGGGGGCCATAGGGAAGGGGCTGGGGGGCCGTATACGCCCCCCCCCGGGCCACCAGTTGGGCAGCCCTGTTCTATGCTTGTAGCACAGCAGTTCTCGTTTGTGCCTGGAGGGCAGGGAATAGGTCCTGGGGTTCCATTAGCTTTAGGGCCTGCAGCAGCAGAAGTGGATTCAGAGGATGAGCTAGATGACTGGGGGGAAGCACAGGGCCCTTCGGATGGGCCTCGCTCGCCTGCAGAGAGCTTGGCATGGGATGAGATGATGTTTGGGCCCAGCATAGATTCCGATCACCAGGTGGAGATGGAAAACAGCGAAGGGAGTTATGAACACCCCGGGGGGAGGAATTCCCAGGAGTTTGAAAGTGTAAACATGGACGAAGCCGAATGGGAAAGTGCTAGGGAGGAAAGTTCTCAGGAAGATAGCGACACAGCTGCGGAGAGGCAAGGTCGCTCCTGCGATCGGGAGACGGGACATTGAATCTACCAGGAGGGCTTGGTCTAGGGTCCTAGACCGGCCGAGGTCCGTGAGCAGAGATTGGAGACGGAGAAGCCTAGAGCGTCGCGGACCTCGGCCGAAGGATTAAGTATAGGGTCCGTGGGAACGCATTCCCAGTTCTCCGGCCACGTCTTTCCTGGATAGGCGTGAAGCGGAGTGGGACCACAAGCTAAGCCGTGGTCATCAAGCCTTGCCTTGCCTTTGTTCCTGATCCACATAGATTTGTGGAGCCTTGCTTTTGTTCCTGATCCACATAGCCTTGTGGAGCCTTGCCAAGCTTCAAGCCTCTTTGCTACGTTCCTTGGGACAATACTGCTTATTACCTTTTGGACAATCTTGCTTACTATTATTGGACTATTGCTCATTATTGGACTATATACTCTTTAGAACTGTTTTTATACTCAATAAAGTAGTTAGCCTTCAGTACGTCTCTGTGTGTGTGATTAAGGGGCCCGCTACGTCCGTGATCGTGACAATGCTACAGAATTTTTTAAAAACCACCAGAATCAAGACAGTAAATAAGGAACACCTGTGAGAAACAGGGAACTCCAGAGAGTCAACAATCAAGTGCCAGTGAGCACCTCCCAAACAGAGATATTTACATTACGATTCATAACAGTAGTGAAAAATACAGTTGTGAAGTAGCAACGAAAATAATGTTATGGTTGGGGGTCAGCACAACATGAGGAACTGTATTAATGGGTCGCGGCATTAGGAAGGTTGAGAAACACTGCCCTATGTGTTGTTTTATGCCATGTATAATTTCAGTGTGGCAATGAAAATAGAGATGCATGCATGGCATTTTTCACCTTCATTCTGTGAACGCCTTTAATTCCAACTTAAGCTTAACTGGCAATTTAGCATCAGGGTAATAGTCGAGTTCCTCCTCCATTCGACATAAGTGTAATTGAATTAGATTTTTTACCTTATTAATGATTAACTAAACACTTCCAGGCTTTCCCACTCCACTTCCCTCTCTCTGCGCCCGGCTTTATCAAGGTGAGGAATATAGTGGCTATTCGTCACTTTTATTTCTCTCCAAGCATCTCTCTTTATGAAGGCGGCCTTCTCCGGCTGCATCTACACCGCAGAGTTAGTGCAGTTTGATGCCTCTTTACCTGCCGTGGCTCAAGGCTATCGAGTCCCGAGAGTTGCAGCTTTGCAACTACAGAAGTGGACTTGTTTTTGTTTGTTTGCATCCTATCAGCCCACTTGCTTTGAAAACATCTCCAAAAGACACCTTTCTGGAGAATTTAACATGCAAACTGTACTCGAATTTAATTAAAGGCGAGATTAGATCTACTGATTTTTAATGGGCTGATTGCAATAATAACAATTATTATAATTACAGTGACGAAACTACAACTCCCAGGATTCACTAACCTTGAGCCTCAGATGCCAAAATGGTGCTAAACTACATTAATTCAACAGTGTAGACCAGTGTTTTCCAACCAGTGTCCCGTGGCACACTAGTGTGCTGTGACCGATCATCAGGTGTGCCGTGGGAAATTGGAACCTCCAATACCCTTTCTTCCTTCTCCTGCCAAACACTTTTTCTTCTCCACTCGGGATCCCTTCTTCCCAGCCTTGCTCTGCTCGCTTTGCCTCACTTTGCTCTGGGGCGAGTCTGTGCAGAAGCGCCCGCACAGGCCACACCTTCCTCCTTCCCCCCTCCCCTCCTGAACACACTCACGCTGCCCCCTCAGATCAAAATGGCAGCAGAAGTGGCAGGGTAGAAGAAAAAGTAAGTGTTGGGCAGGAGGGGGAAGAAAGGGCACGAAGGGGAAGGAGGAGGTCTCTGTCGAAAGCTGGCATGGGCAAACTTGGACCTTCCAGGTGTTTTGGACTCCAACTCCCACCATTCCTAGCATCCTCAGGCCCTTTTTCTCCCCCCTTCCCCCAGCCACTTAAGCAGGAAAGGGCCTCAGGCTGTTAGGAATGGTGGGAGTTGAAGTCCAAAGCACCCAGAGGGCCCAAGTTTTCCCATGCCTGTTTTAGGGACCTTAAAGTGGTGAGCCTCCTTCCAACATTGTGATTCTGGATAGAAAACAAACAACAACATAACATAACATTGTTTGAGTCCACAGTGCTCTCTGGGTGTAGGTGAACTACAACTTCCAAACTCAAGGTCAATTCCCAAGCAAACCCTTTCAGTTCTTTCTGTTGGTAATGAGAGTTCAATATGCCAAGTTTGGTTCAATTCCATTGTTGCAAGAGTTCAGGATGCTCTTTGATTGTGTGTTAACTATAAATCCCAGAAACTGTAACTCCCAAATGTCAAGGTCTATTTTCCACAAACTCCATCTGTGTTCACATTTGGGCATATTGAGTATTCATGCCAAGTTTGGTCCTAATCCAACATTGTTTGAGTCCACAGTGCTCTCTGGATATAGGTGAACTACAACTCCAAAACACAAGGTCAATGCCCACCAAACTCTTATAGTATTTTCTCTTGGTCATGGGAGTTCTGTGTGGGAAGTTTGATTCCATTCCATCATTGGTGGAGTTCAGAATGCTCTTTGATTGCGGGTGAACTATAACTAGACTGACAGCTGTTGAGCAAGACCTTCATGTGTGTCTTTCTGCCATTCCTGCCAGGATCTCTATGTTGTGTTCATCGAAACAGGCCCAGGTTTCACACTGAGTGTATAAATACATTTTAAAAACATATTAACTATATGTATAACTGTGTTAGAGTGTCATTTTGTGTCGCTTTGGTTGGTGGTGTGCCCCAGGATTTTGTGAATGTAAAAAGTGTGCCGCGGCTCAAAAAAGGTTGAATAACACTCTCTCTGTCTTCTGCATTCTCAAATAATGAGGTCCCATCATTATCCTCATCATCAATATTATTATTTGAAGCGGAATCCAAAATATTTAAGGCCATACATTGCATTTATGAGTAGGTGCGTGCACACTTTGCGCACAGACACATCTGTAATTATGGAATAGTTTATTCAAATTCGCCCAGGCAGACTATCCCCTTTCCTCGCTGTAATTATAATAATTGTTATTATTGCAATCAGCCCATTAAAAATCAGTAGATCTAATCTCGCCCGTAATTAAATTCAAGTACGATTTGCATGTTAAATTCTCCAGAAAGGTGTCTTTCGGAGATGTTTGCGAAGCACGCGGGCTGGCAGGATGCAAACAAACAAAAACACATCCCTTTGCTAGAAAGTCCTTGGGAGGCCATTGCGGGCAATAACCACAACCAAAATAGCTTCTTCCCCCAAGGACATGAGGGACCGGACTTGACACCACTTAATAACAACAACAATTGTTTATTTATCTACACTTTTGCCTATATCTTTAATCTCTGGAGCGTCACATTCAGATTCTTGCATCTGGGAGTGAGTTTACAACTCTTGGCAGCAGATAAGCTCCGTCTTAAAGCATATGAGAAAAGGCCCCTGCTGCCTCCGAGGAGAGAGGTATTATTGGGCAGATAAAAAGGGCATTACCTTGATAAATAAAGGCCAATAAAGATGCTAATGGCGTTTTTTTAAAAAAGGTGAGCAATTCTTGGCTTCGACATCTCCAACTAGGGCTTTAACTCACAGCTGCAACCCAAAGTCATAAAAGGTAATGCAAGGTCTTGCAAAAGATGCCCATGGAATCGGGCATCGTATTTCCACTGCAGAAACGGGTGCAAAAAGGCGCAGAATGCATAGTGCCACCAGGATTTTCTCTACCACAATCACCGAGGAAATGAAATAATCATAACAACAACAACAACCACCCACTTTCATATCTTGGTTGAGATACAAAGCAGTCCCTGCTCTATCAATGGGTTTGTAATATATCTTTTCCATGGAGGATGCATGGAGGGCATCGTGCTTTGCACCTTAATCGGAAATGGAATAGTTCCTAGAGGCTACTGGACTCAAGGCATGTATGTATGAATGTATGCATATCTGTATGTATATTTATTTATTTATTTATTTAAAACTTTTATACCCCGGCCTTCTCACCTCCAAGGAGGGACTCAGACCGGCAAACAGCAAGTATTCAATGCTAACATTTAAAATATAAAAAGCATCATAAATTTACAATAAAATTTACAATAAAATACAATACAATAAATACATTTAAAAAGCCTTTCGCCAAAGTAAAATCAAGTCCAACTTAACCCATATATTCGGTCCATATCAAGTGGTTAGCAACTTTAGTCGCTTCGCGATCTCCTCCTTTATTCTGCGAAGGCCTCATTGTACAGCCACGTTTTCACTCTTGACGGTTCATAGGGGAGAATACGTTCGGACAGGTAAACTGGGCCAGAACCGTATAGGGTTTTGTAGGTCAACACCAGCACTTTGAATTGTGCTCGGAAGCTAATTGGCAGGGGAGTTGTGCGCTCCCTGTACCACGCTCCCATTAGGAGTCTGGCTGCTGCGTGCTGGACTAATTGCAGCTTCCGGGCAGTCTTCATAGGTAACCCTGTGTAGAAAGTGTTGCAGTAGTCTATACGGGATGTAACCAGAGCGTGGACCACCGTGGCCAAGTCTGACTTCCCAAGATACGGGTGCAGCTGGCGCACAAGCCTGAGCTGTGCAAAAGCTCCCCAGGCCACTGCCGAGACCTGGGGTTCCAGGCAAAAAAATATATGCAGCAATCAGGAGAAACAACAAAAAGGAGGTAGAGACAGTCCCCAGCTTATGACAGGCACACCGGGTCTGTGGCACAGCTGGCTGGGAGTCAGCTGCATTAAGATCACTACTGACCAAAAGGTCATGAGTTCGAAGCCAGCCCGGTTGGAGTGAGCTCCCGACCAAAATTGTGTAGCTTGTTTTCGACCTTTGCAGCCCGAAAGACAGTTGCATCTGTCAAGTAGGAGATTTAGGTACCGCTTTGTGGGGAGGCTAATTTAACTGGTTTACAAGGCCATGAAAATCTCCAGGAAGTATGTAAAGAATGAGGAAGCAACAGCTCCCCTTGTGGCCAGAAGCTGGAATGTTAAATAGCCTCTGTGTGTCTGTCTATATATGTTGTGTGTTTATGGCATTGAATGTTTGCCATGTATATGTAGATTGTTATCCACCCTGAGTCCCCTGCAGGGTGAGAAGGGCGGAATATAAATATTGTAAATAAATAAATATGAACAAGATAGTTTCTGTAGGTTTGCTCTTAAGTTGAATATGTATGTAAGTTAGAGCAGGTACATTTTAAAGTGCAATTCCGTCCGCCCATCTCTGTGTGTATGTGTGTATGTGTGTGTGTGTGTGTGTGTGTGTGTGTGTAACGGTGAAGGTTTCCCCTGAAGTCCTGTCGTGTCTGACTCTGGGACTGTGGTGCTCATCTCCATTTCTAAGCCAAAGAGCCAGCATTCTCCGTAGACGCCCCAAAGGTCATGTGGCCGGCATGACTACATGGAGCGCTGTTACCTTCCTGCAGAAGCGGTAGCTATTGATCTACTCACATTTGCATGTATTCAAACTGCTAGGTTGGCAGAAGCTGGGCCTAACAACAGGAGCTCACCCTGTTTCCCGGATTTGAACTGCCAACCTTTCGGTCAGCAGATTCAGCAGCTCAGTGGTTTAGACTACTGCACAGCCGGGGACTCCTAATATTATTCATTATTTATTTCAATTATTTATAACCCACCCTTCTCTACCCTCGAATGGGGACTCAGGGCGGCTAACAAAAGGCAACGATTCGATGCCACATGTACAATCAATAAAACAACAATCACATCATAAATAATACACTAAAATCAGATTAAAACCAATTAAAATACAAATAGTTAAAAAGCACACTTAGTCCGAATTCTGTATCACAAGTTTTCCGAAGCCAGTCCACAGTCCGTTTTCATAACACTGTCATTATTTTATTGTCCGCCTGCTGCCCAATATCTAACCAAATGCCTGGTCCCATAGTCACATCTTCAACTTTTTCCTAAAGGAAAGGAGGGAAGAGGTTGACCTAATATCGCTGGGGAGTGAGTTCCACAGGCGAGGAGCCACCACCGAGAAGGCCCTGTCCCTCGTCCCCACCAAACGTATTTGCAACGAGGGTGGGATCGAGAGCAGGGCCTCCCCGGAGGATCATAAATTTCAAGGTGGGACATAAGGGCAGGCCCGGATTGCCCATAAGGCCACCCTAGGCCATGGCCTAGGGGCGCAAGCCGGGGGGGGGGGCGCAGTTCACATGACCAAAAATATGTTGAAACAAAACCATAATGTGCGGCATGGAGATGACTCCTCTCTCTCTCTCTCTCTTGGGGGAGGGCGGGGGAGAGTGCTGCGAGGGGGCGGGGGAGGAGGGAATGGTGCCCCCCTTGCCATTGCCCCCGCCCCCTTGTCAAGGAAGGAGGGTGCGAGGAGCAGGTGGCAGAGGGAAGCCCCGCCTCCGGGCCACTGCCGGCCATGTGGAGCAGGAGGGTGCGAGCGTCTCTGCCTCCTCCACCATGTTCCTGGGTGACTTTCAAAAGGCGCAAATGCCCGGCAGCGGCCCCTGGATTGGGGGTGGGGCTTCCTCTGGGTGGAAAGAGGTGAGAACGCCTGGGTCCGTCCTGATCGTGAGGTAGGCGCCCTCCTTCCTTGAGTCAAGGAAGGACGGTGCGCCGTGAGGAGGAGGTGGAGGGACGTCCCGCCCCCAGGGCCGCTGCCTCAATGAAGGAGGGCACGTGGCGCCACGAGGAGGAGGAGGTGGGGGAGGGGTGCGGTAGAGGTTGGTTTGGGAGTATAATTCCAAAGTGTGGCCTAGGGCGCCAAAAGGGGTTAATCCGGGCCTGCATAAGGAGAGATACGTTCAGACAAGTAAGCTGGGCCAGCACCGTAGATAGGGCTTTAAAGATCAAAACAAGCACTTTGAATTGTGCTCGCAATTGGACAGGCAGCCAGTGGAGCTGACACAACAGGGGGGTGGTATGCCCCCTCCATGTAGCTCCAGTTAGTAACCTGGCTGCCGCCCGTTGGACTAGTTGAAATTTCCAAAGAGTCCCCAAAGGCAGCCCCACATAGAGTGTGTTGCAGTAATCTATTCGGGATGTAACAAGAGCATGGACCATTGTGGCCAGATCAGACTTCCCCAAGGTACGAGCGCATATATATGAGAATAAGAATAATAGCTTCCCCTGCTCCCCCTGCCCCTAAAAAACAATAATCATAAAGTAAAAGGCTAAAATGGACTTCCTAACTCCTTCCTTAAAGACTTACCATAAAAGTATTATTTCTATCCCACTTATTTCTCATCTTAAACAACCTCTTTATGTTTTCTCGCTATCTTAGTATGTTACTTAATCTTCCCAAATGGCAAGCAGTTCCACGTTTCTCCCCCCCCGCCTTTTGAAACGATAGAAATGTTTCCAAACCTTTTAAAACGTTTCTGGTGAACTTCTCATGGATCCGGCAAAACCAGTTCCATTTCTGACAGATCTAGAACCTTTGATCATCCCATTTCAAGGATAGATCCTTATTCTTCCATTTTGGCTGAGAAATGGAGATGAGCACCAACCCCAGAGTCAGAAACACGACTGGACTTAATGCCAGGGGAAAACCTTTACCTTTACCTATACATTTATAATATGAGGGCGGGTCAATAAGTCCGTGACTTTTTGAATGAAACACAGGTTTTTGGATAAAAAATCATTTAATTTTTCAACGTTGTCTCCTTTGAGCTCTATACACTTTGTCCAACGTTTCTCCAATGTTTTTATCCCTTCCAAAAAATAAGATTTGTCGAGGTCACCAAAATAGGTATTTGTTTGTGAGATGATTTCATTGTTGGAGTCAAATCTCTTTCCGCCGAGCCATTTCTTCAGGTTTGGAAACAAGAAATAGTCACTCGGGGCTAAATCTGGAGAATAGGGCAGATGAGGGAGCAATTCGTATCCTAATTCATGGATTGTTGCCATGGAAACTGCATGTGTGCACCCTTGCATTGCCCTGGTGCAAAAGAACTTTTTTCTTGGCCAAATGCGGTCGGGTTTTTCTCTCCAAATCCTCATTAAATTGACCCAATAAGTTGGCATAATATTCGCCATTGATTGTTTTACCCTTTTGAAGGTAGTCAATGTGGATTATGCCGTGTGCATCCCAAAACATGGTCGCCATGACTTTATTGGCTGACAAACCCACCTTGGCCTCCTTTGGTGCCGATTCACCCCGAGAAACCCACTGTTTTGACTGCTGTTTGGTCTCTGGTGTGTTGTGGTGGATCCACGTTCCATCCACGCTTACGAAGCAGCACAAAAACCCGTCCATATTGCGGTTGAACAACGCCAAACACGATTGCGTTTGTGGTCGATTTTGAGCAAACGCGGCACCCATCTTGTGGAAAGCTTTCTCATACCCAAGTGATCATTTCAAATTGAAACCACTGAGCCACGTGAGATGCCTATGGCTTCCACAATCTCTCGCACTTTCAATCTCCGATCGGCCAACACCATATCGTGAATTTTTTCAATTGTTTCGGGTGTAGAGACCTCAACTGGGCATCCAGAACGTTTGGCATCTTCCATGCTTGTACGGCCACAACAAAATTCAGTAAACCACTATTTTATCACTGAAATTGATGGTGCAGAGTCCCCATCGTATTGATCAAGCTTAGCCTTGATTTGAGTGATGGTTTTTTCCCGCAAAAAATAATGCTTAATGAGCACACGAAATTCAATTTTTTCCATTTTCTCCCCAAATCACGCGGTAATCTGCTATCAATGGCTGTGAAACACAAAGTAAATGGCGCAGCTTGTTCAAATTTTGACAGGAGTCGACTGACAGATGCCTGTTGACAGGAGCGGTGTTGCCCTTTCAGTTAAGAGGCGGGCAATTCAAAAAGTCACGGACTTTTTGACCCGCCCTTATTGACTTATTGACCCGCCCTTGTATTCATACCCTGCTTGATCTCTCCCGAAGAAGACTCAAAGCAGCTTGACATAAACGTATTAGCATACAACTTAAAATATACAAATGTGCCAACACAGTAAAACAAGTAAAATCCATTAAGACATATCCAAAGTTAGCTTTAATGGGTGTCTTGGTTATATAAGCAGTGTATTGGAAGATTACTGGCTTTGCATATTGGAAAATGATACTGATATCACTGAGCAAAATAAATAAATAAATATATAGATTAAAAGAGAGAGACGATACCTAGTCATCTCCTTTACGGTTTCCATTTATTTTTGTGCGCTTTGAGAAACACTTTTAGCACTTAGACGAGCCGTTCCTCAGCTTTCGTGCAGATCACAACAAATCCAAGTGGTTCTGTTTCTATCCAAAATGCAAATCTCTCTCTCTTGCTCGAACCTGGCACCGTAGACGGATGGCCCACCCTCCGCTAAAATATGTGCACACTTTCCATCTACGGTTGACTTTTGCAACTGAGGCAAGACAAAGACATCATAAGCACTCTCTCTCCCAGTCTCCTTGCAATATTTGCTGTGAGCGCAAAACTACTATTTTCTATGAGCAGACATATAGCTGGGGGGGGGGGGGAGGGGTGTGTGTGTGATGGGCTTCAGCCCCCCCCCCTCCAAAAATTCTCAGGGTGGTCCACGAAAAGGCCTTACTGGTACATTATTTAAACTGTTATGTGCATTCATATCATGATCTGATCACTATGCTCAATATATCCTATATGCATAGGGTATTGGGATAACAATACAAAAGGTTTGCTAGGGTAGACCCTCTCTCACTCAGCCCCCTCTCCCCCCGAATCTAACTCAGCCCCTCCTGAATAAAAATCCTGGCTAGGGCCCTGTCTACGAGCTACAGCAGGCGTGGACAAACTTGGGCCCTCCCTCCAGATGTTTTGGACTTCAACTCCCACCATTTCTAACAAAAGGAAGGGGCCTGAGGCTGTTAGGAATTGTGGGAATTAAAGTCCAAAATATCTGGAGGGTGGGTCCAAGTTTGACCATGCCTGAACTATAGTCATTTTAGGTGTAACTTATCCTATATGTGATCATCAAATATGATCCAACAATGTGATGCGGTGGCAAAAAATGCCAATGGGATTTTGGTCTGCATCAATGGCAGTCTAGTGTCTAGACCAGACCTGGGCAACTACCGGCCCTCCGGGTGTTTTGGACTTCAAATCCCAGAAATCTTAACAGCTGGTAAACTGGCTAGGATTTCTGGGAGTTGAAGTCCAAAACACCTGGAGGGCCGGTAATTGCCCAGGTCTGGTCTAGATCCAGGAAAGTCATGCTACCCCAATTCTATTCTCCCTTGGTTAGACCACATTACCTGGAATATTGTGTCCAATTCTAGGCACCACAATTGAAGGGAGAGGTTGACTCTAACCTGGAATGTGTCCAGAGGAGGGCGACTAAAATGATCAAGGGTCTGGAGAACAAGCCCCATGAGGAGCAGCTTAAAGAGTTGGGCATGTTTAGCATGAAGAAGCAAAGACTGAGAGGAGATATGATAGCCATGTATAAATATGTGAGAGGAGGGAGCAAGATTGTTTTCTGCTGCCCTGGAGATTAGGATGCAATGGAACAATGGCTTCAAACTACAAGAAAGGAGATTCCACATGGACATGAGGAAGAACTTCCTGACTGGCCATCTGTCGGGGGTGCTTTGAATGCCATTGTCCTGCTTCTTGGCAGAATGGGGTTGGACTCTTCCAACTCAACGATTCTATGATTAGCAACACAATCATTTCTATCTTCTGCAGAGTTCTGAGAGCGACAGGAGCCCTCTCCAGTTTACATTCTGTTTACAATCTTTCATCTAGCAGCATTCATCTCCTGCAAAGCTCATGGACCTTGGACACAACAGACAGAAGACGGAGATCCTTTGGCTGGGTCATCCGGGCGATAGCGAAATCCAACTGCCAACCCTGGATGGCGAGGCATTATGCCCGACATCATCAGTAAAAAGCCTGGGTGTCCATTTGGACCCTCTGCTGTCAATGGAGACCCAAATCTCCAATGTCAGCAGAATCACATTCTTCCATCTGCAACAGGCGAAGCGTCTGGCTCCCTATCTCTCACGGAATGATCTGGCCACGGTAATCCAAGCCACGGTCATCTCAAGACTTGACTACTGTAACGTTCTTTACATTGGCCTACCCTTGAATGTGATCCAGAAACTCAAGCTAGTGCACAATGCTGCAGCTCGGCTGCTCGCGGGGGAACCCACGAGCCGCTGTGTAACACCTATACTGCAGAACCTGCACTGGCTACCAATTGAATACCAGATCACTTTCAAGGTGTTAGTTCTTACTCTTAAGGCCTTGTATGGTCTGGGGCCAGTGTACCTATCAGCGGTTTTCTCCCATTGGGGGGATTTCTGAAGACAACATTTGGTAAGCACATTCTCCTACCCTGCCCATCAACCCTTCTATGCCTATGGGGGACTTATGTTGTGTTTGTTTCATGTAGTTGTGTACTTTTCCCGGTCGCGAATCGTCCTGAGGAAGCACCCGAAACGGGAAAGATCTCAGTACTTCATTCCGTTGAAGAGACGCCTCACCCATTGTGGGGTTTATTTTACGTTTGGGGACCTCTCCACGTCGCATTTGCCTGGACCGTTTTGCAACGCTCACTAGCATCCCTGTTCACGGAGTACTCTCCTCCTAGCCCCTCCTTTGGGTGGGCGGAGTCACGTCCCGCCTGACGCTCTGTTTACTACGTTCCTGCCCGGAGTTCTGGGTTGGCGGCTTTGCAGCCATAAGTCACTCGGGGGGCTTGTTTATGTTTTGTTGGGACTCATCTAGCGTCCTACAACCATATTGATTTATGGTCATCAGTACTGGGATTTCCCATCACTGTCTGTTTTACTTTATTATTATAAGAAACGGGGGAACTGTGAACAACGCTACGGTCTGTATTTCTTTGTAGAATGAGAGGTTTACACCTCATTATATCTTTGTTTAGATGCATGTGCATCGTAATGCTTTTGCATGATATATAATTTTGATTGATGTGTATAAACTATTGCATTGCATTGCCTCTTTGTTGCTTTTTTATACTCTTTGGAATACATTGCCAACGGAAATGCGGGCTCTCCAAAATTTGGTCACCTTTCGGAGGGCCTGCAAGACACACTTGTTCAGATAGGCCTTCGAAAGCTTGTAATTTTAGCTTGTGACTTTAGCTGCCTTTTATTTTGCTGTTTTACTTACTATTATATGTATGTTTTGCCCATTGTTTGTTTTATTGAATTGTGTTGTAAACCGCCCCGAGCCGCTGGGAGTGGCAGTGTACAAGTCCAAATAAATAAATAAATAAATAAATAAATAAATAAATAAAATTCCATAATATTTAAAAAGATGATTGAAAAAACAAACCAAAATTGAGACAATAATATTGTGCTTGGAAAAGAGACACGGGTTGGAGGGGTTGCACAAAAAATGAGGTAGGGTTATTGTCCCCCAAACAGCATCCATCTGATACAGTACTGTCCTTATTTTGGAGAAGAGAGGATGTGATAGCCATCTCTACGTATCTGGAGGAGTGAGCGTCCTTTTCCGATTCCCACCACAACACATACCAATTGCTCCCAAGGCCTGTTAATTTGCAAATAGATTTTTATCTGAAAAACGAGCTCCCCACCTGACACCGATTGATTTCCTCACCCCTGCAATTAAATTGTCACATAATTAATATGCACAGGGGACAAATAAGCAAATAAACAAAAGCCAACACATACCAGTATTGACCTGGACAAAGTACAAAAAGCTCTTGTTTGCCAGGTCGGCTTGTATTCCTAAATCAGCCCACGGATCAGATCCATCTGATAGATGGCTGCTGCCAACCCTGAAGGCAAAGATGGATCCAATGATGTCTGTCTGCGCATATGGGAGCTCGGCCAGTTTGCAGCTTGTCTAGAAGCAGAGAGGATCAGCAAGGAATGTGAAAGGGATCTAGGAATATTGGGCAGGAGTGTGACGCGGCAGCTCAAAAGGTCAATGCGATCCTTGGCTGCATCACAGGAGTAGGATATCTCAATCGAGGAAAGTCACAGTCCTATTCTCTTCTGCTTTGGTCAGGCCTCATCACCTGGAATAATAGACCTGTTTCCAGTTCTGGGCAAAGCAATTCAAGAAGGAGATGCAGAAAATGCAAAGTGTCCAGAGAAGGGCCACCAAAATACCGTATTTTCTGGCGTATAAGATGACTGGGCATATAAGATGACCCCCAACTTTTCCGGTTAAAATATAGAGTTTGGGATATACTCACCGTATAAGACTACCCCTCTTCCAACACACACACCAAATAAAAATTTAACAGCATCAAATTTGATTTCAATATGGTAAGTTTCCTGTTACTGGACCTCCTTCTCTGCCTCTCAGATCCCGCCCATACGCACCTGCACCGCTTCACTGCTGTCTTCAGGAGCGAGATCTGAGAGGCAGAGGAGGGGGTACGGTCATAGGATACAACGGCAGGCCAGACAGGTCAAAGAGGTGTTTTTTCTGGGCCCAGAGCCACCCTATCTCTTTTTTTCCATACCCCGGGCGCCCCGGATGCCTGCATCTTGCTCCGCACTTCACTTACACCTTCCCGGCGAGGCACCCCTTCACCTCACCATCGGGACCCCATTAAGTCCATGAATCCTGATGAAGGGATTTTCTTCTGCCATAATTGAATAGTGTCACTCTTAATACTTTCATACAGTTGTTGAAAACGGCAGGGATGTGGCTACTGCCATTTTTGAGCTCCGCCCACCATATGCGGCAACCACAGATTCTCCAATCCAGATTGGAAGTTTCAGCACCCACTCTATAACATGACTCCCAGCATATAAGATGACTCCTGGTGTATAAGTCTACTCCCGCGTATAAGACGACACCTGACTTTTGAGAAGATTTTCTTGGGTTAAAAAGTAGTCTTATACGCCAGAAAATACAGTAGTCAAAGATCTGGAAACTACGAAGAGCAGCTGAGACAGAAGGAGATGTTTAGCTTGGAGAGGAGAAGTTTGAAGGGGGAATGTGAGCCATGTTTAAATATTGGAAAGGTTGGCGCATTGAGGAGAAGGCGAGGTTTGCTTTCTCCTACTTTAGAGACTAGGGCACAAAGGAGCCATGGATTCACATCGAAGGAAAAGAGATCTCACACAAACTTGCTGCTTGGGGCTCCAGTGGATACTCCTTCCCTAGATTTTTTTAAAGCAGAGGTTAGATGGCCATCTGTCAGGAGGACTTGGATCGTACCTTCCTGCCTAGCAGAAGGGGTTTGGACTGGGGGGTCCTTGGGGTTTCTTTCGACTCTGTGCCTCAGGGATTCTGTGATCTTTTCTATAGCAAAAGCACAATTTCAGCCCAGCCGTGTTGCACCTCTGTCCAAACTTTCCCCAAATGCATGTAAATAATAATAATAATAATAATAATAACACAAACTCCAAATGAGAAGCAAGAGTGCTGCCTTCCTCGGCCTGTCACTTCTGCATCTCAAGCTGAGCAAAGGGGAGAGACAGAGCAGAACAGGAAGTGTGTTAAAAACTTAAGCCGCTTTGCAACAAGCAAATGTCAGAGGAAAGCGAGCAAGGAAGGATTAGGATCGGATATCGGGAGCTTAGCGGGCGCTGGGGGGTCTGGGCAGAATTACGCGTCCAAGGCCCTGGAGAGATAAGGAAAGGCCTGTCCGTTTGGATCTCCCTGGCAGAAAGGAAGGCTCTGTCCATCTCAAGGGCCTGAAAAGAAAACAAGATGCTGCGCTGATATCCTTTGGGCTTAAGCTGCCTCTTGGCTCTTTTCCACTGCAGGGAATCTGGAGGAGGATGTCGAATCAGAGAACCCTAGAGCAGCATTTTATGGTTTGGCCCATCCTCTTTCTGACATTTAGGGAGATACATTCAAGGCCCTCCCGACAGATGGCCATCCAGCCTTTGTTTCACAACTCACGGGCAGCAGGAGGTTCCACAGCTTTTACCATCAGCAGGTTGATTCCAATATTCAGGTGGAATCTCTTTTCCTGCTGTTTGTATCCATGGCTCCACGACATCCTAGTCTCTGGAGCAGCAGAAAACAAACCCACGCCATCTTCTATCGCCCTCTGAGGCCTTGGCAACCTGACCCCCCTAAATAAACCACACAGCAGCTGAGGTACAACGGGTTTTATTGAGAATAGGTAGGTATAGGAAAGAGGTTGGAGGCAATCTTTATAGTGTCTCCAACTAGCAGCAAAACAGGATTCAGCAGGGGTGTGAGTGCTCCGCAGCAAAAGGAGCATGAGCAGGAAAAACGGGAACACAAGCCAGATGCAAAAAGAGTCTCTTAAAATCCCAGCCGAATCAAGTCAGGCAGGGACAAGCTACTTTGAAGGTAAAGAGTTCAAAAGGTAATAAAGTCTTTTCAGGATCAATCACTGGGTCTCGACGACGAGCAGGAACAAGGACAATGCAGGAACAAGTCAGCCCAAAGCAGACTGGCTGGCAAGGCTTGGTGAAAGGCCCGACTGGCCTAACCCGCAAGATCCTCTCCCAAATGCGTTGTTGGTACAAGACACCGGCATAGGGGTTCACAGGGCAGTTATAGCGTTCCTAGGTTGCGTCGCACAACAAAAGCTAAGATTGATGATCTCCTGTATGTTTTGTGAACTCAGTAGTCTTGGAATGTGGTGCTCGTTAGCGAAGAACATCTGGGCCGAAATGGAGGCAAGCTCTCTGCTCCGGTAGCCCGCTTGCTCTATCAGGGAGGTGAGGTGGTACGGCCTTGAGAGGCCTTTGTTATGCTTCCATCACCTGCCTTCTCATGGAAAAGGCAGGGAGGCCCTGGACAGGGCTTGAGAGCAAAGCAAGCTGGCTTGGAAAGTACTTTCTGATTCTCCTGGCTGGAACTCTGTTCAAGCAAAAGTGATGCCTGAGGCCGTTGAGGTGTGACATCTTCATTGACCTGAGGTTCCAGAGTTCTAAGTCTGGAAAGATCGACCTCTACAGAGACGTAAGGCTTCTGTTTTCTTGGAAATCCATGGAAGTCGAAATCGGCGCTGCATACGAACTCAAATCTTACACGGAATCACCAACAACCTCCCTGTTTTCGTGCTGATTCACACACCTTCTTAGAGCGCTGTTCTCCCTCAATCTGTTTGATCTGTCTCTTTGAGTACCAGGGTCGAGGAACACCACAGTTCGAAGGAGGCGACTAGGTGGTCTGTATTATGTTTGGGATCCCTCTCGCTGTAGTCAATGTCAGTCAGGAGTCGGATAGTCCATGGACCAAGGCAGCCAGCCAACTGCCCCTGGAATTGGTCGCCCTTCACGATCTGATCATCCCGGATGAGCCCCCACAGGGACGAAGTGTCGGATTTATAATTCCTGAGATTATCTGTCACTGTCCTGTGTTTGCAGCTCGTCCTGGCGCACCCAAAAACAGTCTTAGATTGCTCAAAGAGAAACTCCTTTATTAACAGCTGTGAACGCGTACAGTATCCGCTGTAACTCAGCTCAAAGTGAACACCGCCGCAGACAAAACACATCCCTGGAGGGTTTTTATATCTCCTTGTAAACATCTCAGGTCACAGTTCTAGCCTAAGGTCAAGTTCCCCATATTTGGTCATGTTATAAAATCCTCTGCTTTCATTGGTTTAAGCTCCCCTCTGCATCCTAACAAATTAGGCACGACGAAAGATAAACAAAGAGACACCATACGTGTTGCTCCTTCCTGAATGGGAGGAGAGGGCACTCCTGCTTTTTCTAACTTTGGTTCCTTTAGCGAGAGGAACCAAGAAAACCATTTGCTCAACCAACTAAGGCAAACCATTGGCATAATAAAGCATACTGGTTGCAAGTTAAATAGCAAAGAAAGTGGGATGGTGGTCACATTGGGAGCCGAGGCTCTTCTGGACTCTTGGACCAGTTTTTAAACACGCATCTGGAATGAGCTTCGTGTATTTCAAGTAAGACTGGGATGTACTTAGTCCTAATCTTTTTTTTTTAATACTGGTTTTAAACCACTTCATTGCATGTGTTGCAATAGCAGATTCCCAGATTAGTTTAGTGTTTACACCTTATTTTATTTTTCTGGTTATTTAGTATTTAATGTTTATTTTACTTACTTACTGTTCTAATGTAGCACAAATCCTATGTAAAATCATACTGCACATTTTTGACATTAATATTCAAATCTGAAATATATACAGACCAGGCCTGGGTAGGTTCATCGGAATGCTCATAAAATCGGGATGAATTCGGATTAAATCCACTTTTGAAGTGGTATCGAAGCGATGTAAGCAACCCGGAAGTAAATTTGCCATTTCAAAGACAACAACGCCATTTTCGGTAAGGAATCGGCATTAGCTTCCCACCCCTCCCGAGGTGCTTTCCCCTCATTGGCTGTTTAACCCAGTTTGGATGCGGATGTCCTTCCCTCTGCATCAGAAATGGGGTGACAGCCATGTTTAACCCAGTTTGGGTGTGGCTGGTGGCCCAGTTCTGATGCGGAGGGAAGACATCTGCATCAAAACTGGGTTAAACACCCAGTTTGGAAGGGGATGTCTTCCCTCCGCGTCAGAACTGGGGTGACAGCTGTGTTTAACACACTTTGGATGTGGCTGTTGCCCCAGTTCTGACGTGGAGGGAAGACATCCCCATCCAAACTGGGTTAAACATGCGTGTCCGCCATTAACGAAGCAATTCCGAAATTTCTGAAATTTCAAACTTTTTTCCAGAAAATTTCGGAAATCATTTCAAAATCGAATCGCCAGCACCCCCTACATCCGCAAAGAGTTTTGAACCATTTTTTCCCCTTGATCAAACAGGCCTAATGCAGACATTTAAAGATGTGCTCTTCTCTCAGCCTTCTCTCCTCCAGGCTAAACATCTCTTATAGCTCTCTCAAGCCCCTCCTCAGAGGGATTCTTGGCTTCCAGACCTTGGACCAATTTGCTTACCCATCTCTCAACTCTTTCCAGCTTGTCCATGTCCTTCTTGAATTGTGATGGACAGAACTGGACACAGGCTTATTCCAGGCAACGGAAGTATTGTCATCACATGGAGGGGGTTGGACTAGGTGGCCCATGTGGTCTCTTCCAAGGTCTTACTGGTACATTATTTAAACTGTTATGTTTATTCATATCATGATCTGATCACCATGCTTATTATATCCCACATTCATGGGGTTATTGGGATAACAATACAAAAGGTTTGGTAGGGTAGTCCCTCTCCTACTCAAACTCAGCCCCTCCCAAATCAAACTCAGCCCTCCCCGAATCACAGTCCTGGCTACGGCCCTGCTTCCAGCTCTATCCTTCTATGATTCATCATCACCATCACCATCTGGCCATCAGCAGCGACATGGACTGCATTTGTCAGCTGCAAAGCCCATGAGCCCTTTGTGGTTCGATGCCAACGTGTGGCACATTTGCCAGGCCCAGGACACAGAAGTAAAAGCTGCCAAATTTCTCTTAGGGTGCATCTATACTACAGGATGAATGCAGTTTGGCACCACTTTAAACTGCCATGGCTCAATGCTAGGGAATCCTGTTGTGGTTTTACCAGGTCTTCTCTGCCAAAGAGTGCAAGTGTGTCATCAAACTACAACTTCCATAATCCCCTACTATTGAGCTGAGGCAGCTATAGTGGTGTCACACTGCATTAGTTCTACTGTGTAGATGCACTCTTGGCCGATAACACCCATGATCCCCAAGTCATTGTGCAACAGTCTTGCAACAGACAGTGTGATATAGTGGTTTGAGTGCATGGAGACCAAACCTGGAGACCAAGGTTTTAATCCTCACTCGGCTATGGAGAAGTCACATATTCTCAGCCCCAGGGAAGTCAATGATAGGACTGGCACAAATCAGAAGCAATTTGAAGGCATGCAGCAGCAGCAACAACAACAACCCATTTAGCACAACCCTGATCATAATCGGCATAGCAAGATGTATGGCACTGCAAAGCCACAACTGGTTTGGTTTCCTCAGAAATAGGTCCTAGGAAGCTGCAGGCATGATAAATCAAAGCAATTCTGCTTGTAAATATGGAGGACTTTGAAACTGTCCAAACTTTTAGCAGAATGTTTGCAAGATGCTGCATTTCCAATTGGGGAGGCGATTGCCATGGCAACCAAGAGGAGGCGCTGCTCCGAGTGCGGATGCTCCACTGCTGCCTCTGGTCCTGTGCAAAAACGTCACTTTGATGGGTGACCCTGGCCTGCCAACTCCACTCAAAGCAGAACCCGAGGGATTTCGAGCGACATCTGCACACATCTTCCCTTCTTTAAGATAAAAAGGGGGGATGTCGGAAAAATGAAGCTAGTTTGGCGTCTTCAAAACTGTCAGATTCAAAATGGCATCCCTGCCTCCCTCTCCTTGCAAGGCCAGAGTGGATCAGGTTTGACCTTGGACCAACGCGTGCTCACACAATGTTATGCCAAAGTGGACAAGAACCTCCTTTTAGAAGAGGAAAGATACTTGGGTTGCGTGTTGACTTTGGTGCCAAGCGGGGTTGAGGTTTCAGCACCAAAATGCGAAATCAGACTCTGGTGATGCCCAAAGAAGGATTGACAGGGGGCAAAACGTGACCCACTGAGCATCATCCACAGTTGCATCCAGCAGAACCTGAAAACACACCATTTTTAAGATGTTGCTCTTTTCCTGGGATTTCTCCACCTTAGTCGAAGCACCAGGAGCCTTGAGGCTTGCAACCCGACTCGTAGCTCAGCAAAGTTGGTGGGAAATATGGCCTGGTTGTATTTTTGGAAGGAAGGGAGGCAGGGAGGGCGGGAGGCAGGAGGGAGGGACAGGGAAGCTGTTGAGACCAGAGCTACAAATATGAACAAATATTTTCAACAGAGATGGGGGGAAAAGAAGGAAAGAAAAAAGGAAGGAAGGAAGGAAGGATGAAGGAAAATGGACCACAACAATGAACTATTCATTGTTGGAGCCACAATAATTAACTATTTCTTTTCAACAGAGATGGGGAAGAGGAAGGGGGGAAAATAAAATGGATTGTCCTTATAAAAGCTACACATAGGAAGGAAGGAAAGAAGGAAGGAAAGAAGGAAGGAAGGAGATTGTCCAGACAAAAGCTACAAACATAAATAAATATCTGTAGCAGAATTGGGGGAAGATGGAAAGAAGGAGGGTAGGATGTAGGGAGTGAATCATAGACTCCCAGAGTTGGAAAAGACCACATGGGCCATCTAGTCCAGGGGTGCTCATTGGGTAGCTCGGGAGCTACTAGTAGATCTACGGCCCTCTTCCAGTGATCTTTGGGCTTCACCAGCCGAATGGGGTGCTCCTGCCATGCGTGCGCACACCCTGCGTGCACGCGCGCTCCTGCTGCTGGCTTCTGCTCTTGCGGTGCTTCTTTCGCCTGCAGGGCATTGCAGAAGGAAGGAAGCACGAGGTGGGGTCTCTGGAGGGAGCGCCCTGCCTCTCTCTCGTCCAGAAGCAGCTGTGCAGCCTTCGTTGCTGGCGAGACAGGCAGGGCGGAGCGCTCCCTCTGGATGCCCCGCCTCACGCTTTCTCCCTCCTGCAATGCCCCGCAGGCGGAAGAAGCACTGCGAGGGCGGAAAATAGCAGTGGGAGCATGCGCGGTGGCAAGAGTGTGCAGCGGCAGGAGCGCATGGGGGCGGGGGCAGGTAGATCTTTTGGACTTGGTTGCTTTAAGAGTAGCTCTCATGCTGAAAAAGTGTGAGCACCCTTGATCTAGTCCAACCCCATTTGGTCCCATCTGCAAACTGGATCAGCAGGTCCTCTGAGCCTTCATCTAAGTCTTTAATAGGAAGGAAGGAAGGAAGGAAAATGGAGGAATCCAGACAACAGGAAGGAAGGAATATAAATATGTCCCAACAGCACAGGTCCCTGTACCCAGGGCCGTAGCCAGGATTTTGATTCAGGGGGGCTGAGTTTGGTTCGGAGGGGGGGCTGAGACTGGGTGGAAGAGGGTCTACCCTAGCAAACCTTTTGTATTGTTATCCCAATAACCCCATTAATGTGGGCTATAATGAGCATGGTGATCAGATCATGATATGAATAAACATAACAGTTTAAATAATGTACCAGTAAGACATTTTGGTGGACCACCCTGAGAATTTCGGGGGGGGGGGGCTGAAGCCCCGTTAGCCCACCCCCCGGCTACATGCCTGCTGTAGCAGAAATGGGGGAGGAAGGGAGGGAAGGGCCCAATCCATGGAGACACTTCCCTGCAGTGCAAGCTCCATCCACAAAACTGGCCAAGTGCAGATTTGTATCCTTGCAAAAATGTTTCCAACACATTTGGGCAAAAGAACATCTCAATATGTTGGATTCAGAGCTTAGAAACGAAGGATCAGTTGGGGAAAAAGATTGAAAGTTTTATAAACGCACACCAAACTTTCCTTTTCTTTTTAGGGCAGGGAGGAAATGGATACGTCTGCACTCAGTGCAAAATATGATGCTCTCCTCCACAAGTTTTGGCTTTCCACCCGAAAGTGAGAAGGGTGCTTTTTGTTCTCTTGTGGCAAAAGCATGCATATTTCATGGCATGGCAAACATCACGCAATGGAGCTACGCGATCAGCAGAACCATTGGCAGAGCTCTCCAAATCGAAGCAGGAACCCAGCGTCCTTCCATAGAGGAGATGGCACGGCCGGGCAGAAAGAGAAACCTCAAACTCCGTCGCAATAAGGACACAAAGATTTTCCACTCTCGCACAATAACACATAACCCCAAAAGCTTTCTCCCTAAAGGAGAGGAGCAGGAATGTTTCCATGCTTTTTACAATCAGTTTTCACCCCACATTTGTGGACTTTCTGAAGAGTTGCACAGAAACCTGGTTTCTTTGGGGAAACGTTCTTTCCTTGTACTGCCATTCCTCTACATTTGTGGTTTTGGTGGACAGGATTTTTCACAGATTGTATTAACAAGTGTTCTGTTAATTGGCTGCGGTAGTCTATGCCCTGGTTACATCCCGTATAGATTACTGAAACACTCTCTACGTGGGGCTGCCTTTGAACACTGCTCGGAAGCTTCAATTGGTCCAACGGACAGAAGCCAGGTTGATAACAGGAGCGGCACTCAGGGAGCGTACAACTGCCCTGTTGTGCCAGCTCCACTGGCTACTAGTTTGCTACCGGGCACAATTCAAAGTGCTGGTTTTGGCCTTTAAAGCTCTAAATGGTTTTGGTCCAACTTACCTGTCCGAATGCATCTCTCCCTATGAACCATCAAGATGCTTAAGATAATACGGAGAGGCGCTGCTCTCGGTCCCGCCTTCTTTGCAGACGCACTTGGCGGGGACGAGAGACAGGGTCTTCTCAGTGGTGGCTCCTTGGCTTTGGAACTCCCTTCCTAGTGACATCAGATCGGCCCCCTCCCTCCTGACATTTCTTAAGAAAGTCAAGACTTGGCTTTTTGAGCAAGCATTTGCAGACAAACTTTAATCGAGATCAAGGATTAGTATGAGGACGGAATGGAAACCAATTTTAAGATTGTGGAGCTTAGATTTGTATTTTGTCGTTTTTAACTCTTAATTTTATATGTTTTTATATGACTGTTTTTATCTTGTGATGTATTGTATATGGGCACTTGTTGCCGCTTGTTCACCGCCTCGAGTCGCCTTCGGGCTGAGAGAGGCGGTATAGAAGCATGGCAAATAAATAAATTCTGTCTAAGAATGTCTTGGTTCCCCGGTGTGACCCTCTGGTCAACAGTGAGGCTGGAGGAGGACTAAGAGGTTGCGATAAAGAATCTCTCTCTGGGAATTTCTAGATCAGGGGTGCTCAGAATGGTGATCGGGATCACCAGTGTGATCTTCGGACCTCATCCTGGTGATCTTCAGGACCCTGACCAGGATTTTTTTTGCTGTTGGTCCTCTTCATGCGCCCCTGCACGCTGCAAAGAAGTCCTCCCTCGTTGCTCCTCCCCGCTCCCTGCTTGCGCGCCGCCTCCAAAAGCTCCAGAGTCCAAGAGGCAGAATGGGCCCCCTCTTTTGGATTCCTCCTCCTCCCTCCATCCTTCTCCAGCCACTCAGAGTCGTAGGAGACCAAAGGGGGCGGGTGTGGATGATGCGATGCATGGCTGGCCCCGCGCGCATGCGCAGAAGCACTCATTCTGCCTCTCTGACTTCTCGTGAGCTCTTGGAGGCGGCACGCATGCTGGCGGCATGGAAATAGGAGCAACGACGGAGGAGAAGAAGGACGCTTTGGGATCATTTCCTTACCGCATCTCAAAGGTCGGTCTTTTTACTTTGGGGTGGGTGCTTGATTGTTCTGTGGCATGTCTCTTTGTTTATTTTTGATGTTTAAAAATGGCCTTTTAGCTCCAAAGCCTTTTTGCTTGCTTTGTTCCTTGAGAAATATATGTTGGGGAATATGGATATGTGGGAGAAATGGGGTGGTTGGATGTATTTTTATGCTCTGTTTTATATTTATTTAATTATTTATTTATTTCGGCTTCTATGCCGCCAGTCCCGGCGGGCTCGGGGCGGCTCACAACACTAAAAAGATCACAGAATAAAACAACAATACAGAATAAAACAGAGAATAAAACATCATTAAAATATCACAACAAACAGCAATTAAAAACGACCTGGATTGAGAGTCGTTTGTTGTTATTAAATTGAAATGTTGATGTTTTATAACTTCATTTTATGTCAACTGCCCCGAGCCTGCTGGAAGGAGTGGTACATAAAAATGAATAATACATATAAATAAATAAATAAGAAAATAGTTATACATTTTACATTTCTGGGTAGGTGATCTTTGGGACTTGGTTTTTTAATCAGTAGCTCCCATGCTGAAAAAGTGTGAGCACCCCTGGTCTAGATCTTCCAATGGCATTCTTTGATCAGCTTCCAGATGACGTTGACCATGGAATCATACTGAAAGACCTAGACATTCTTAGAAAGTTGTTCCTTGAGGTAAAAAAAAGCAGTTGCTTTATTTTTGTTTTCATGTTTACAGGAGTCTATGTGGAGAGCTCAATGTAATCCTTATTCCCTCCGTCCCTTCTTCCTTGCCTCCCTCCCTCCTTCTCCCCTTTCTTTCTTTCTTTGCTTCCTACCTTCCCTCTTTATTTCTTTCCTTCCTTCTTTCCTTTTCCTTCCTTATCTCTTTCCTTCCTTCCCTCTTTATCTCTGTCCTTCCTTCTTTCCCTTCCCTCCTTTCTTTCCTTTTCCTTCCTTCTCTTCCTTCTTCCTTCATCCCTCTTTTCCTTCCTTCCATCCATCCATCTTTATCTCTTTCCTCCCTTCTTTCCTTTTCCTTCCTTATCTCTTTCCTTCCTTCCCTCCTCCCCCTTTTCCTTCCTTCCTTCCATCCCTTCCCTTGTCCTTCTTTCTTCATCTCTTTCCTTCATTCAATCTTTGTCTTTCCTTCCTTCTTTCCCTTCTTCCTTCCTTCCCTCTTTCCTTTTCTTCCTTCCTTCCTTCCTTCCATCCAACTTTATCTATTTCTTTCTTTCTTTCCTCCCCTCTTTCTCTTTCCTTTTCCTTTCTTCCTTATCTTTTACCTTCCTTCATTCCCTTCTTCCTTCCTTTCCTCTTTCTTTTTCCTTCCTTCCACCCATCTTTATCTCTTTCTGTTCTTCCCTCTCTTCTTCCCTCCCTCCCTTCTCTTTCCTTTTCCTTCCTTACAGCCATCTTTATCTGTTTCCTTCCTTCCTTCTCTCTTTCCTTTTCCTTCCTTCTTTCCATCTTTATCTCTTTCCTTCCTTCTCCCTTCCCTCCCTCCCTCCCTTTTGCTTCCTTCCTTCTTTATCTCTTTCCTTCCTTCTTACATTTTCCTTCCTTCTTCCCTTCCCTTCCCGCTTTCTCTCCTTCCTTCCCACATTTCTTAAGAAATCCAACTCCCAACATCTGACCATCTGACCTGGGGATTCTGGGAGCCACACTGCTTGAAAAACCCCATAAACCCTAACCTTTTGCAGGCTCTCCTTTGCATGACCGAAGACCAGCCAGAGAGTTTCCGTAGTGCCACTCTGAGTTCGCCAGCAGTAAACTCAACTGCTGTGCAAATTTTATAATTGTGTTCAGACCGATGACCCTGGAGGAAAACCTTTGTGCTTGCTTGCCTGTGTGTGTATGTATATATTTATTATGGAAGGTGGGAGTAAAAGCAATTCTGCTTGGAAGCTGTACTGATCCTTGTAGAGCGGAGTAGGAAACAAGAAGGGAGGGCAGCACCTGCTCAAGCGTGTTTGGGTTTCCTAAATGGTTCCTTCTGCGTGAGATGAATTTCAAGAAGCTTTGTACCTGGAGGTTCCTGCTTTGCAACAGAGGCCTTTCCTTATTCTCCTCCATTCTTTTCAGAGGAGCTTTAGTTGTGGATTCGTGCAAGGCAGAAGGTTGGACTAGATGACCTTTGGGGAGCCCTTCTAGCGATGATTCTATGGAGTTTGACTTGCTTGGCCATAAGTCGAAGGACAATCTCCTTTAAGTCATGGTCAAGTTTGGTATCCCCCTTATGGACCTTCTCCCAGTCCAGACCAGACCAGAAGATTGCAGCTAAAGTACCATTAAATAGGACAAAATCGGCAACTATTAAAGAGTATTAATGAAAACATGCTTGCATTATGAAGGTTTGAAAAGTTAACAAGCACAAAGATGTTGGTCTGGATGGCCCACGAGGTCCCTCTGGTTCTATGATTCTAAGTTTTCACCTTCCTTTGCTGCAACCAGATCTCCTTTGCTCTGCAAAGACCATTTTCTAGTAATATTCAGACAGTTTGTCTCCAAGCAATATCTGGCCACCGCTCTCCAAATTTATGGAGATATTTATATTTATGCCTGTGGGAAAACGCGGTGCTGCTTTTGATAGATGATGATAAAGAGATGCAAATGAAAGGGACGGGAGAAGGAGTGCATATTTTCATAGGCGCAAATGCATACAAGTCCTTCGTCGCAACACGCCTTGCAGAAGATAATATTGAGGGTACTATTTTCCACACAAACTCCTGAAAAGAGTGTTCTGGAGAGGGAAGAATAAATGATTTATGGGTTGCCTGAGCATCTCTATTTAGCATAGCTAAAAGGTGGACGGAAGTGCTGCCAGCTCTGGAGTTTTAAACTCTCCCGAGATTATTTTTCTTAAGCTATTCCTGCTCTAACAGACCATCTGATCTAGCCCTTCTGTAGTAGGAGTTCAGTATTATTTTGGCAATACCAGAGGTACTCCAAGTGGCCAGCTACTGCTCAAAGGACATTTAATAGAATTCCAAGTCTGCAAACTTTGTGTTTTGTTTGTCTGTTTTTAATGCAATACAACCGTTTGGTTCGCTCCTGACATGATAAATAAATAAAAGTATTATTTTATGCAACTGACATAAAATAATTCCTATGGTCTATTCACAAGAATCCTTGCAAACCGCCTTCTACCTCTCTCGGAAGACACCCTCCCAGAAACCCTCCCAGAATCCCAGAACGGCTTCTGCCCCTCCAGAGGAACAGTGGACATGATTGTTGCACTCCAGAACAGGAAAAGCCATCTGACTTAAAACACACCACACAACGAGTGAAAACTTCCATCCTTTTATTGAGGCTAAATTAAAAAAGCCAGTAGAAAAAATGCTTATAAAAAGTAAGAAAGTTCCAAAAAGTATCAAGTCACTAAAAATGCAGGAACATAAAGCAGTGTCCATAAAAGATATAAAAACCTTCCAAAGCAGTATTAATCCAAACAGGAATTGCAGGATGCCAAGACAATCCAGGAAATGTTAGTCAATATCCACAACACAGAAATCCACAGGAACAAGACCCCTTGAGCAAGACCCTGGAGGAGAGCCTTTAGTGCCATAGCTCCAACTCTTTGGAATGCTCTTCCTCCCGAGGCCCGTGCACTCACCAACCTGCTAGCCTTTAGGAAGGCCTGTAAAACTTTCCTATTTGGACAGGCTTTCGGCTAACAGCTCTAGCCATAGGCCCGGGAGCATCTAGTAGGTGCTACGTCCCATTGTATGTTTTAAATTCTGGTGTAAACTCTGATGTTTTTAACTGTTTTTATTGTGCTTGTATTTTACTGTGTTTTTATCTTGAGTAAGTCGCCCTGGGCCAGATGGGAGTGGCGACAAACAAATCAAAATAAATAAATAAAATAAATAAGATTACAAAGACACATGAAACTTGATTCCGAACTATGCCTGATCTGAAAGGTTTTTTCCTTTGAGGCAAACCTTATATCCCAAAACCCAGAAACTGGTTTCGTTTCCCCCCACTCCTGGCTCTTATCTGACGAAGTCTTTCAGAGCGACGTAAACCTTGAGTTTGCTGTCTATCCTGGCAAAATTCCAGCCTCCTGTTTTGCCACTCGTGATCGGGCAGCTCATTAAATTCCCCAGGTGTCAGATTGTTTTCCAAACACAAATCTTGAGAATTCACAGAGAGAGGGAGGAAGCCGTCATCTCTCCGCTCAACAGGAATATTCTCATGAGAAAATGCCCTTTGCACCGAAGCCTCTCTGTCATCGTCTGGCTGATGAAAATCATTGACCAAGCCATCATTTCCCATATCAGAAGCATCATGATCCAGGAACACAATCACAGGCTGATTCACAACAATGATCTTCACTGCATGACAGCTCCAAAAAAATGGCAAGGGACAAATTCAACCTCTGCACATGGCATTCATTGACCTGGCAAAGGCATTTGACACAGTGAATCGCAGTGCTCTCTGGACCATCCTCCAAAAAATCGGGTGCCCTAACAAATTTGTGAACATCTGGCAGCTGCTCCATGATGACAATAGTCATGGACAGCAATGGCTCTCAAAGTGACCCATTCAAGGTGGAATCAGGTGTCAAACAGGGATGTGTTATTGCCCCAACCTTATTCTCCATCTCCTTTGCTATGATACTTCATCTCGTTGATGGGAAGCTTCCCACCGGAGTGGAAATCATCTATCAGACAGAAGGCAAGCTCTTTAACCTCAGCAGACTGAAAGTCAAAACTAAGGGTACAACAACATATGTCATAGACCTCCAGTATGCTGATGACAACATTGTCTGTGTGCATTCAGAAGAAGACCTGCAAGCCACCCTACACACCTTCGCAGAAGCATACAAGAAGTTTGGCCTCTCATTGAGCATCAAGAAAACCAAAGTGCTCTTCCAGCAGTCACCAGCCAATCCCTCTCCAATGCCAGAAATACAGCATAATAGTGTAACATTAGAAAATGTTGACCATTTCCGCTCCCTTGGCAGCCACTTCTCCACAAAAGTCAACATTGACACTGAAGTGCAACACTGCCTGAGTTCTGTGAGTGCAGCGTTCTTCCGAATGAAGCAGAGAGTGTTTGAGGATGCCAAGGTGCTTGTTTATAAAGCTATTCCTCTCCCAACCCTGCTATACGCCTGCGAGACGTGGACTGTCTACAGACATCACTATTATCCTGGAATGATTCCATCAGCGTTGCCTCTAAAAAATCCTGCAAATCTTTTGGGAAGACAAGCGGACAAATGTCAGCGTGCTGGAAGAAGCAAAGACCACCAGCACTGAAGCAATACTTCTCCGCCATCAAGTCCGCTGGACTGGTCACATTGTCTGAATGCGCTTAAAGATCACTGACTCCCAAAGCAGTTACTCTACTCCCAACTCAAGAACGGAAAACACAATGTTGGTGGACAGGAAAAGAGATTTAAAGATGGGCTCAAAGGCAACCCTAAAAACTGTGGCATAGACACCAAGAACAGGGAAGGCCTGGCACTTGGGTGCTCTAGCTGGAAGTCAGCTGTTACTAGCAGTGCTGTATAATTCCAAGAGGCAAAAGGGAGAAGTGCACCAACTGAAAGATGTGTCAAGCCAACTCTGACCAGGACCGCCTTCCGTCTGGAAACCGATGTCCTCACTGTGGGAGAACATGCGGATCAAGGTGGCTCCACAGCCATCTAGGGATCCACCAACACTATACTTGGAGGACCGTCATCCTCAGGCTACGAGGGATCACCTAAGTAAGTATTTTATTCAAATGTTATAAAACAATTTCTGTAATCGATGGTCAATTCCTGTGCCTTAAAAAAATCTAATCCCCCCCCCCCCCCTTCCCTTTTGGATATATGGAGATTGGAGAGTGTTTTTAATAATGGAAAATGACAATTCTAATCAATGTTATTCCTTGCCTGCTTCTCCGCAAGAAGTTAAAATACTGAAATAAAACCATTTAAACACATATATGAAAACATGTGCAGGAGATACTTTTTCTTTCCAAAGGAACAACCGCTGGAGGCAAACGCACTGCGGAATTACCTCCATTCCCCCCATGTTCTTTTTAAAAGAAATACGGAGTCTAAAACAGCATTAATGCTAAACACGGCCTATTGTTCACACAGCTCTTTTCCCATTTTTCCCAGCAACTTGGACTTAAAGTTCAGACTAAAACTTAGAGTGGATTCATTGCCCTGATACCATGGAAGATACCGGCCACCACTATGCACCAGGACTGTGGAGCAGCTGGCTGGAAGTCAGCTGCATTAAGATCACTACTGACCGAAAAGTCATGAGTTCAAAGTCAGCCCGGGTTGGAGTGAGCTCCCAACCAAAATTGTGTAGCTTGTTGTCGACCTCTGCAGCCCAAAGGACAGTTGCATCTGTCAAGTAGGAAATTTAGGTACCACTTTGTGGGGGAGGCTAATTTAACTGATTTACGAGGCCATAAAAATCTCCAGGAAGTATGCAAATAATTTGGTAGCGGCAACTCCCCTGGTGGCCAGAAGCTGGAATGTTAAATAGCCTCTGAGTGTCTGTCTATATATGTTGTGTGTCTATGACATTGAATGTTTGCCATGTATGTGTACACTGTAATCCACCCTGAGTCCCCTGCGGGGTGAGAAGAAGGGCGGAATATAAATACTGTAAATAAATAACTTGTAAATATAGAAAGGAAGGATTTCTGCAGAGACAGAGCTAAAGGGACGGGGAGAAAAAAGCAGCCCCCCAAATAAGGATCATTGTCCCTCCCCAAATAATGTTTCCTTTCTAGATCTCAAATTCCTGGCATTTCAGAAACAGGAAAATGCGAAGAGATCAAAGGAACGTGGAGGGTGTAGGTAAGGCTAGCAGGAAGCGTTCCCCATCCAGGCCTTGGCTCTTTCCTAGGAAATCCAGCGCGTCTCTGTGGTTAGTTTTGCTGGTGGCGCGGATGCAGCTCCTCCTCCCACAAAGCGCAGCAAAAATTCTTTGCAAATTTGCGTGGAGTCCAACCCAACGAGTCAGGCTCGCTTGCAGAAACAAGGGCCAGAGAAGATTGCTTTCCCCAGCTGGCTTTTTCTCCTAGACTTCGGGTTTTTTCCCCCTTCACTCTTTGAGAGTATGGAATCTGAATTTGTTGCAGGAGGAAAAGGAAGACATGCGGTTGCTGAAGAAGTCCATTCAACCTTCAAATGGCAGGAACAGGATTCCACCCCAAAATGAGGAAGAAGGTTCTGATGCTTAGAGCTGTTTGACAGAGGAATGCGCTGCTTAGGAGTCCGGTGGAGTCTCCTTCTCTGGGGGCTTTTAAGGAGAGGCTGGATGGCCATCTATCAGGAAGATTTCATAGAATCCTAGAGTTGGAAGAGACCTGCTTGGCCAAGGAAACCCACTGCAAGACTTGGCCACGTCCCACTCTCTCAGCCTCAGGGGAAGGCGTACGCAAACGCAAGGCAATTCCATCCGAAGAAGGGCTCTGTACGCTGGAAATGACTCGAAGGCATGCAACATGCAAACTAACCAGACAGTTGCAGGCAGCAGCATGCACACAAAGTGTGAATTCCTCACGTCTGCGGAAATGTTGCCACGGGTTAAAGAAACAGCTGCAAGGAATGTCTGGAATCACTTTTTTGATACCATTTTGACGGGGGAAGAGTGTACGGTCAGTTTTGATGGGCTGGATTGTAAGAGCCGGGGGTAAGTCGGGGGCTGTGGGAGATGCCATTTCCACTCAATTTCTTTCTTTTTTCCACGCCGTTCGTTTTCTGACAGCTCCGTCCTGCTCTTTACAAATTGGACAGGCTCTCTTCTTGCCGCGCCAAGTCCAGGCGGCCTCCTCGGTTTGGCCCGAGAGCGAAGTCTCCATTTCCCTGGGCTGTTGACGTGGCAGCCGTCCACCACCTTCCCCTCCACGCCTCAAGGCGGGCAACGGAGAAAGGAAGAAGTAATGAGGAAGCGGCATCGGAACCGCAAGACTCCCCAGGACGGGTCCAAAGACCTCCTGGCTGCCGGCATTCGGCTGGGTCTCATTAGGATGGACGGATGAAAGCCGACATGGCTGCTGACCTTCGCCCTGAACTGGCCACCTGGGGGAAACGTCTTCGCTCTCTGAATTCAAGGAGAGCAAAAAGGAAGAGCGCCAATTAGCTCTCCCCTTCCTCATTAACGCCAGGGAAGAATGACTGAATCATACAATCCTAGAATTGGAAGAAGAGACCATAAAAGCCATCCAGTCCAACACACATCCAAACCAATGGACTTCAAAACCTGCCGCGAAGGAGGATCCCAGGCAGAGGCATTTTCCACTGTCAAATAGCCATTTCCATCAAGAAGTCCTTCCTCACTGGGTTGTCTAAGGCAGTGTTTTTCAACCTTTTTTGAGCCGCAGCACATTTTTTACATTTACAAAATCCTGGGGCACACCACCAACCAAAATGACACAAAATGACACTCTAACACAGTAATACATATAGTTAATATGTTTTAAAAATGTATTTATACACTCAGTGTGAAACCTGGGCCTGTTTCGATGAACACAACATAGATATCCTGGCAGGAGTGGCAGAAAGACACACACAAATGTCTTGCTCAACAGCTGAGAGTTATAGTTCACCCGCAATCAAAGAGCGGTCTGAACTCCACCAATGATGGAATGGAATCAAACTTCCCACACAGAACTACCATAACCAAGAGAAAATACTATAAGAGTTTGGTGGGCACTGACCTTGAGTTTTGGAGCTGTAGTTCACCTATATCCAGAGCGCACTGTGGAGGGGAGGGAGGAAGATGTGGGGCGAGTCTGTGCAGTAGCGCCCACACGGGTCACGTATTCCTCCCTCCCCCTCCCCCAGAAGCGGCAGCGTGAGCAAAGCGAGGCAAAGCGAGCAGAGCGAGGCTGGGAAGAAGGGAGCCCGAGTGGAGAAGAAAAAGTGTTTGGCAGGAGGGGGAAGAAAGGGTATTGGAGGTTCCAATTTCCCACGGCACACCTGATGATTGCTCACGGCACACAAGTGTGCCCCGGCACACTGGTTGGGAAACACTGGTCTAAGGTTTTCATGGCCGGAGTCACTGGGTTGCGGTGAGTTCTTCAGACTGGTTGGCCCTATTCCACTAGCAATAATAGAATCATAGAATCACAGAGTTGGAAGAGACCTCGTGGGCCATCCAGTCCAACCCAACTCTGTCAAGAAGCAGGAAAATCACATTCAAAGCACCCCCGACAGATGGCCATCCAGCCTCTGCTTCAAAGCCTCCAAAGAAGGACCCTCCACCACACTCCGGGGCAGAGAGTTCCACTGCTGAACAGCTCTCAGAGTCAGGGAGTTCTTCCTCATGTTCATATGGAATCTCCTTTCTTGTAGTTTGAAGCCATAGTCTCCAGGGCAGCAGAAAACAAGCTCACAAATTTTGAAAATCCTGCAGCTCCTCCATGATGACATGATGGCAACAGTCTTGGACAGCAATGGCTCCCAAAGTGACCCATTTAAGGTGGAATCAGGTGTCAAACAGGGATGTGTTATTGCCCCAACCTTGTTTTCCATCTTCATTGCTACGATACTTCATCTTGTTGATGGGAAGAAGACCTACAAGCCACTCTAAACACCTTCGCAGAAGCATTTGAGAATCTCGGCCTGTCATTGAACATCGAGAAAACCAAAGGGCTCTTCCAGCAGGCACCAGCCAATCCCTCGACAATGCCAGAAATACGGCTTAATGGTGTAACATTAGAAAATGTCAATAATTCCCGCTCCCTTGGCAGCCACCTCTCCACAAAAGTCAACATTTTGTTGAGCCTGCAGGGAGGAGCGGAATACAAGACTGAACAATAAATAAATAAAAAATAAACATTGATATTGAAATTCAACACCGCCTGAGCTTTGCGAGTTCAGCATTTTTCTGAATGAAGCAGAGAGTGTTTGAGGATTGAGACATCCAAGGTGCTTGCTTATACAGCTATCGCCCCCGCTATACGCCTGCCAGACATGGACTGTCTACAGACGTCACATGCAACTCCTGGAACGATTCCATCTGCGTTGGAATCCTGCAAATCTCTTGGGAAGGCAAGTGGATAAATGTCACCACGCTGGAAGAAGCAAAGACCACCAGCATTGAAGTGATGCTCCTCCGCCATCAACTCTGCTGGACTGGCCACATTGTCTGGTTGCCTGATCACCGTCTCCCAAAGCAGTTGCTATACTCCAAACTCAAGAACAGAAAACAGAATGCTGGTGGGCAGGAAAAGAGATTCAAAGATGGGCTCAAAGCCAACCTCAAAAACTGTGGCATAGACACTGAGAACTGGGAAGCTCTGGCCCTTGAGCACTCTAGCTGGAGGTCAGCTGTGACCAGCAGTGCTGTAGAATGTGAAGAGGCATGAATGGAAGGTGGAAGAGAGAAAGGTGCCAGTAAAAAGGCGCGTCAAGCCAACCCCGACTGGGACCGCCTTCCGTCTGAAAACCGATGCCCTCACTGCGGGAGAGCATGCGGATCAAGAATAGGGCTCCACAGTCACCTATGGACCCACCCCCAGCATTATTTATTTATTATTTATTTACTTTATTTATATTCCGCTCTTCTCACCCCGAAGGGGACTCAGAGCGGATTACAGGTACACATACTTAGCAGACAATCTCTGCCGTTTTCCACATACACACATATAGACGAAGAGAGGCAAACTCTGGCCACCAGGGGGAGCTGACACACTCCTCATCTCTCAGCGTTCGCAGCGTCCCTTGTTGTTCCTTCCGCATTCCTCAGCGTTCCTGGAGTTCTTTAATGGCCTCATAGTTCAGTCAAAATTTGCCTCCCCACTTAATGTGGTACATTTAAGAACATAAGAACATAAGAAGAGCCATGCTGAATCGGACCTCAGCCCATCTAGTCCAGCATTCTGTATCACACAGTGGCCCCCCAGTTGTACACGGGGATCTCGAGCAGAAGGGAGGGCAAAACCCTGACCTGCTCCCGACCCCCCACAACCAGTACCCAGGGAAATCCTGCCTACCTCAACCAACTCCGAGGTGGCACTTGAATGTCCTTTTCAGTAACTACCGATACACTTGGTATCCATGAATCTGTCTAATCCTGCCTTGAAGTTGTTCAGGCTGACAGCTGTCACAACCTCTTCTGGAAGTGAGTTCCATAACCCAATGACCCTCTGGGTGAAGAAATATTTCCCTTTATTAGTCCTAATTTTCCTACCTTGGAGCTTCAGGGAGTGCCCTCTAGTCCTAGTGTTTTGTGACAAGGAAAATAATTTTTCTTGATTCACCTTTTCTATCCCATGCATGATTTTATACACTTCGATCAAGTCACCTCTTAAACGCCGTCTTTCAAGGCTGAAAAGACCAAGGCGTTGCAACCTGGTTTCATAAGGAGCCGCTCCATCCCTTGGATCATTCTTGTTGCCCTTTTCTGTACCTTTTCCAGTTCCGTTATATCCTTCTTAAGGTGCGGAGACCAGAATTGTACACAGTACTCCAAATGTGGCCTTACCATCGGTTGGTAGAGAGGTAATACAACATTTGCCAACCTATTTTCAATTCCCTTCCTGATCATGCCTAGCATATAATTTGCTTTTTTCACTGCTGCAGCGCACTGGGTTGACTTCTTCATTGAGCTGTCCACCAAGACCCCAAGATCCCTTTCCTGGTTTCTCTCGAAAGCTTTGACCCCATCAGTTGATAAGTGTAGTTGGGGTTCTTTGCCCCGATGTGCATGACTTTACACTTGTTTAGGTTAAAATGCATTTGCCACTTTGTTGCCCATTCACTCAATTTCGAGAGATCTTTCTGGAGCTCTTTACAGTCAGTTTCATTTTTAACTACCCTGAACAATTTAGTGTCGTCTGCAAACTTTGCTACCTCAGAATTCACTCCTACATCCAGATCATTTATGAATAAATTAAAAAGTAACGGACCCAAAACTGAACCTTGGGGTACGCCACTTCTCACCTCTTTCCACCCAGAGAAGTGTCCGTTTATTACCACCCTTTGTTTCCTACAGTTTAGCCAGGTTCCAATCCAGGACAAGACCTGTCCTCTGATTCCATGGCTGAAGAGCTTATTTAGGAGCCTTTGGTGAGCCTTTATCTCCTACTTGACAGATGCAACTGTCTTTCGGGCTGCAAAGGTTGACAGCAGGCTACACTTAAGGTCGAGCACCCACCTCGACCCGGGCAGGCCTCGAACTCATGACATACTGGTCAGAGAGATCTTATGCAGCTGACACTTAACCAGCTGCGTTAGTATGCAATTTAAAAATATACAAATATACAAACAGAATTAAACACAAACATGATGCAAAGATCCATGTACTGCACATTTTGTTGTGCTTTCTTTTGTGTCTTGGTGACCACTCAGCGCTAGTGCTCGGTATCAGAATGAATGCACAACGAGTATGCATGCTTTCCGCTGCTCCAGAGACTGGGACTCAATGGAGCAATGGATTCAAAGTGCAGGAAAAGAAATGCTGTGAATGCCCCTGAGGAGCAGCTTAGGGAGCTGGGGATGTTTATCCTGGAGAAGAGAAGGTCATTGTCCCTTCTCCAGAGAAAGACAGAAACTGTGAGGCTGGTCTTCACCTTTCATGTCCTGCTGCAAAATGATACCGGGACTCGGCTCTTTATTCTTTTCCATTTCCATTATGCTCCGATCCCACCCTCCACTGCCTTCCCAGCTCTGCAACTGGGCCGAAATAGCTCTAATATTGATTCCATCAGCGCATGCAAAGAAATGGACTGAAACCCACAAAACCTCAGGCTCAAATAAATTGGTATGGCGAGATCCCCCCCACACACACACACACTTCTGCCCAGCCTTAATGTTTTGTATTTGGAAGCAGGTTAAGATACCTTCATTCCTTCTGGAATGAAGGAAGAATTCATTTTGGCTATTACCAATTGAGTTTCTGGGTAGTATTTTTCACAGCATGTCAGGGTGAATGCATCTGATCCTGTTTGATCTTGGGAGTTAAGCAGGGTAAGCCCTGGTTGGTACTTGGATGGGAGTTGTTGTTTGGTGCGTGACTCACACTCCTTGGCAGAGGAAGATAAAACTTCAGAATCCTAGAGTTGGAAGAGACCTGGTGGGCCATCCAGTCCAACCCCGTTCTGCCAAGAAGCAAGAAAATCACATTCAAAGCACCCCTGACAGATGGCCATCCAGTCTCTGCTTAAAAGCCTCCAAAGAAGGAGCCTCCACCACACTCCGGGGCAGAGAGTTCCACTGCTGAACGGCTCTCAGTCAAGAAGTTCTTCCTAATGTTCAGGTGGAATCTCCTTACTTGTAGTTTGAAGCCATTGTTTTGTGTCCTAGTCTCCAGGGCAGCAGAAAACAAGCTTGCTCCCTCCTCCCTATGACTTCCTCTCACATATTTATACATGGCCCTCATCATTTCTCCTCTCTGCCTTCTCTTCTTAAGGCTCAACATGCCTAGCTCTTTCAGCCGTTCCTCATAGGGCTTGTTCTCCAGACCCTTGATAAGGGGTGACCACACTTTTTCAGCATGCGAGCTACTTATACTAAGACCAAGTCAGAAAGATCTACCGAGAGAGAAGCAGGGCGGAGCTGGGGGAAGGGGGCGGGGCTTGGCAGGGCTTGGCTCCGCCCCCTCCCCCCTCTGGCTTCAACATTTCTACAGCTTCTCCAGGGTAAAAGAGGGTAATGCCAAGCCAGTGGTGGCATAGATAGCCACCACTGGCTTGGCATTACCCGCTTCTACCCTTGAGAAGCTGTGGAAATGCTGAAGCTGGCGGAGGGGTGGGGCTTGGTGGGGCTTAGCTCCGCCTCCTCCTTCTCTGGCTTGAGCATTTCCACAGCTTCTCCAGGGTACAGAAAGGTTATGCCAAGCCAGTGGTGGCATAGATAGCCACCTCTGGCTTGGCATAACCTTTCTCTACCCTGAAGAAGCTGTGGAAATGCTGGAGCCGGCAGAGGGGGCGTGGCTTCTGCCAAAAAGGAAAAATACAATCAAAGCATGGCTCCGCCCCCTCAGAAGCACCCAATCCAGCTGGGATCAACCTCCCTCGGGCCCAGGATCGACCAGTCGATCACGATCGACTTCCTGAGCACCCCTGCCCTTGATCATTTGAGTTGCCCTCCTCTGGACGTATTCCAGCTTGTCAACATCTCCCTTCAATTGTGGTGCCCAGAATTTGACACAGTATTCCAGGTGTGGTCTGACCAAGGCAGAATAGAGCATGGGGAGCAGGACTTTCCTGGATCTAGGCACTAGGCTCCTATTTATTTATTTATTTATTTATTGTTTCGATTTATCTACCGCCATTTCCAATAGGCTCTGGGTGGTTTACAGCAGGGGTGCCCACACTTTTTCAGCATGCGAGCTACTTATAAAACAACCAAGTCCAAATGATCTCCCTCCCCACTACTCAGAGAGCCATAAAAGCAAAATAGTTGGAAATTTATTTCAGTGAGAGCCATATAATATATTTTAAGACTGAATTCAACTAAATGTGAGTATAATAAGCCCCTGAATTTATTCATAATTATAATGATGATGATAATATTCATTCAGCCTCTGCTAATAATAATAATAACAGCAACAACAATAGGTTCCTAGTGTAGAAGGAGACCTCCAAGGGCCATCCAGTCCAACCTCCTTCTGCCAAAAAGGAAAAATACAATCAAAGCATTCCTCACAGATGGCCATTCAGGCTCTGATAATAATAACAACAATGGGTTCCTAGAATAGGAGGAGACCTCCAAGGGCCATCCAGTCCAACCTCCTTCTGCACCTGGGTGGCATTGGGAGCTTGTGGGGGCAGGACTGAGCCTTCCTCCTGCCCTGCCTGCGACCTATCAGGACGCCCTATGCGCTCTACCAGTAGATCGCGATCTACCTAATGAGCACCCTTGGTTTACAGCATGTTGACATAATATCAATAAAATAGCACTAAAAACAGTAAAAACACCAGAACACTGAGACAATGTTACTATCAGCATACAATGAAGTGACTATTTAGGAGTTATGCAAAACTACAACTCTCAGGATTTCATAACATGGGGGCATGGTGTCTAACTGCAAGAATTCTAAAGTGTAGATGCACTCAAAGTAGAAGTGTCGAATTCTAAAGTGTAGCTTTGATATTGTTGGTGGGAAAGTTGCCTTCCTCTCCAAATGATGCCTGCCGTTCTGCTCTTTCCTTCCCCCTCCTCACATCACATCCTCCACGCAAGCAAGACACTGTTATGCGCTCTCTGACAACGCAATGTGTTTCATTAGCCACGACTCAAAGTTGTTTTGTTGCTGTCATGCCGTGGAAAAGTTAAACACGCCTGATCAAAGGCCTGTAAACACAGCTTCAAAACAAATGCCCCAGGGCCTTGCCAAAGAACACAAGAGCTGTCGAAAACGGAGGCCCCTCCAAGCGCCCTGCAAGGATTCCCACATGTGTGGCGCACAAAGAGCATCCTCGGCAAGAGCGTGAAATTTCCTTTCTATCCCCCCCCCCCTCCACTCCCCAATCTGAAGTTGCTATTTATACTGCCTGTTTTCCAGGCGTACAGGCTCCAGAAGAGCTCACAAAGGTCCTTGCTGTGACATGAATGTCGGGTTGCAAAGCATGGGGTGCAAAGCATGTTTGAACCCGGAGAGTCAGTTATATCAGTCTTCCTTTCTTGTCCTCTCACCATTTGATCCAGAAGAATAAGAGTTGGGACACAACTCCAGGGCAACCTAATCCAATCCCAATTCTGCCAGGTGGGAGCACACAATCCAAGCCCTCCCAGTAGATGGCCATCCAGCCTCTGATTCAGGACCTTCAGAAAATGGGAGTTGACCACATTCCCAGGCAAGAGATGATTCCTTGGTTGAACCGCTCTGAGCATCAGGAAGTTTCTCCTAATGTTTAGATCCGTGGTTCCCAACCTTGTTTTGACTAGGGACCACTTGAATAAGGGTTGCCACTTTTTGATATAAGAAATAAGGGACATTTACCTAAAAATACGGGATTTTCCACAAAAATAAGGGACACTTTTTTCCGCGTGGCTGCATGGGTGAGAAAAGCAAAGGCCAGAAGGAAGGAGGGGCGGGGGCAGCAGCTTGGGAGGAGGCGATGGAAGCCCACTCGGCCTTACCTGTCACCCACTTCAAAGCCAAGCAGGTGGTGTGGATCCCTGGGCAGGTGGGGGGCTGTCATTGAGAACAAACTCTGTGGCTTCGCGTGGAGGTGGCCTGAGTGGGGGCGGGGCCCTGCTGGAGGGGGTGGGGGTGTGGCTTGGCGGTGTGAGTGCCAGAGGGGGGCTGGAGAAGGAGAAGCCATGTTATGCACCATAATGGGGAGGGAGATGGCAGGCCTGGCCTTGCATTCTGGGAGTGGCAGGACAACCAAGTGAGGCTCTTCTCTCTCTCTCCCTCTTCCGCCACCGTTTCTCTGGATGAAGGGGGAACTACAACTCCCAAAAATCAAGGTCAGTTCCCTCCCAAACCCCTCCAGTATGCTCAGTTGGTCATGAGGGTTCTCTGTGCCAAGTCTAAGTCCAGTCCGTTGTCGGGGGGGACTCACAGTTTCTCTGGGTGCAGGTGATTATGCAACTCCCAAAATGAATGGCAATTCCCCCTCCTGCTGCCCCCTGTCCTGTCAATATGGGACAGGAGCTGAAAATACGGGACACACAATATAAAGCAAAAATATGGGACATCCCGTATAATACGGGACAGGTGGCCACCCTAACTTGAACAGGGGTCATTTTGACCAGGGACCACTCTCCAATATTAGTGCCAAAAGGGTTCCGAATCAGTTTTTGGTCAACTTCAGATTCGGTCTGCTTATTTGGGGTGCTGATTCAGAAAACTGCATTGGATAATCACACCAGTTCTACAGAATATATGCCATCTATGCATAATCTAGAGCTGATGTGGTAGTCAGCCTCTCCCCTCCTGACATGCCCATTGCCTCGGCCAGGGCCGGAGCCAGGATTTTGATTTCGGGGGGGGGGGGTGAGTTTGGTTGGGGGGGGGCTGAGACTGGGTGGAAAAGGGTCTACCCTAGCAAACCTTTTGTATTGTTATCCCAATAACCCCATGAATGTGGGATATAATGAGCATGGTGATCAGATCATGATATGAATAAACATAACAGTTTAAATAATGTACCAGTAACGCCTTCTCGTGGACCACCCTGAGAATTTCAGGGGGGGTGAAGCCCCCTAAGCCCCCCCCCCCTGGCTACATGCCTGGCCTCGGCGCTATAAGAGGGTTTCGCCAGACCAGTCATTCTTTTTGCCATGTGGTTTTGAGGCAACGGTACAGTAATGGTGAGGCCACAGACCATATTTCCATTCTTGTGAACCACTGGTGGTCCACAGACCTCAGGTTGGGAACCACTGGTTTAGATGGAATCTCTTTTCCTGCTGCTTGAACACATTGCTCCATTTGCATCCCAGTCTCTTGAGGAGCAGAAAAGTTTGTCCCTCATCAGTATGACATATCGTGACACTTCTTAACCTGATCTTCTCCAAGCTGGATTCATTCAGCTCCCTCGGCTGCCCTTCAGAGGGATTGACACCGCCAGACCTGGGGCCCCTTGTGGGTTAAACCCTTGTGCCAACAGGACTGAAAACCAACAGGTCAGAGGTTCGAATCCGGGGAGAGCACGGATGAGCTCCCTCTGTCAGCTCCAACTCCCCATGCGGGGACATGAGAGAAGCCTATCACAAGGATGGTAACACATCAAAATAATCAGGCAATGTTCCCTGGGCAATGTCTTTGCAGATGGCCAATTCTCTCACACCAGAAGTGACGTACAGTTAGTAGCTCTGGACATGGGAAAAAATCCTCCTTAGCCATTTAGCTGCTCTTCTCCATCATGTCAAAACAAAACAAAACTCCAAGATCCCTTTCACAGGGACCCATTTTCAAGCCACACCCAATATATGTGCATTTCATTTCTTCTGATGAAGTGTAGCAACATACTGTACATGTCTCCTGTCCTCTCCCTCCCAGTTTGGTGTCATCTGAAAAGGTGATCAGCACACCTTCTATTCCATCCTCCAAGTTTTTTTTTGTGGCAGGAGCAAATTCAGAAACTGCAAGTTGCTTCTGGTGTGAGAGACTTGGCCGTCTGCAAGGATGTTGCCCAGGAGGCACCCAGATGTGTTACTATCCTGTGGGAGGCTTCTCTCGTGTCCCTGCATGAGAAGCTGGAGCTGACAGATGAGAGCTCACCCTACTCCCTGGATTCGAACTGGAGACCTTTTGGTCCACAATCCTGCTGGCACAAGGGTTTAACCCATTGTGTTACTGGGGGCCCCTATCCTCCAAGTCATTGATAAGGATGTTGAGTAGCACTGGGCTCACAACAGAACTCTTTGGCACCCAAAAGAATCACTTCTTTCCATAATGATGAAATAGAAGCCACTGGGAAGTAGCATTTGGGTTTGGATGGTGAATCAGTTCCCAACCCACCTAACCATCGCACTGTCTACTCCACCAGCTTTTTTGTGAGAATGGTCAAAGGCCTTGATAAGATCCATGACCTCCACAGCATTCCCTCATCTACCAAACCTGCAACTCTATTGAAAAAAAGAGGTAAGATGCATCTGGCATGACTTGCTTTTAAGAAACCCATGTTGACTTGAAGTGTGCGAAGCACCCCCAACCCGCCTAACAGTAGCATTCCATAACATTGAGCAAAGGCAGTTAAAGTGGGATCAAGTTGCATTAATTCTAGTGTGGATGCTAGGCCTAGTTGATCAAGGAAAAAATGCTTCAAAATTCATTTCGGATGTAGGGGGCGCTGGCGATTCAATTCTCAAATGATTTCCAATATTTTCTGGAAAAATGCTTCGAAATTTCAAAAATTTCAGAATTGATTCTTTAATGGTGTCCGCAATTGCGCAATGTGTGAAAACCTGCAAAAAAACCTCAGCCTGATGCGGGAGGGAAGAAATCCGCTTCCAAACTGGGTTAAACACAGTTCCTGCCCCAGGTCCTTCCCACGTCCAAACACCCAGTTAGGACACGGATGCCTTCCTTCTGCTCAGAACTGGGGCGACAGCCATGTAAAACACAGTTGTCGCTCCAGTTCTGAGTGGAAGTAAAGGATCCACGTCCAAACTGGATTAAAAACTCAGTTTGGATGCAGATGCCTTCCCTCCACTCAGAACTGGGGTGAGAGCCGCACACGGAAGGGAAGGCCAGGGAAGGGATACCTTCCGATTCCTTTCCGAAAATGGCAGCGGTGGCTTTGAAATGGCAAATTACAAACATTCCAACGGACGTATCCAGGCCTAGTGGATACACCCAGGATGTCTCTAGAGCAGGGGTGCTGACACTTTTTCAGCATGTGAGCTACTTATGAAACAACCAAGTCAAAATGATCTACCTACCCACTACAAAAATGTGAAACATATAATACAATATTTGCTTTGAACTGGGTTTTCTGAGTCCACACTGCCATATAATCTGATTCAAAGCAGATAACATGGGATTTTATTCAACTGTGTGGAAAGGACCTCAGATAACCCAGGGCCGGCAGCACTTGGGCGGCATCAGGAGCCTGCGCGGCAGGACTGAGCCTTCCTCCCATCCTGCCTGCGATCTACCAGGATCACGATCTACCTAATGAGCACCCTGCTCTAGAAAGAAAGTAGGCAGCTGAAAATCAAGGTGGAGGGGCTGTCTTCCAAGGGCAAGTAACTACTCAGGTTCTTTTAGCGATGTCCTGTGATACTTCAGCAATTTGGGATGGCTTCTGCTGAGGGTTTGTTGCTGCACACTGACATTTTGAGGGCAGTTTTCAAGGGATGCCAAGGCCTTGGAGGGTCCCCAGGGCCATGCTGGATTTCTCAAAGGGCCACACTGGGCTCAATGGCAGCCTGTATCCCATTCTAAGTGCATGGCGACCATTCCAAATACGGCTCTAATGGCATCTTTGAGTCGTTGACCTGTGTTTTCCCCAAGCAAGAAGCTCCCAACGGACTGGTGGCTGATACAGCAGAGAAAACGATAAGTGAAAGCTCAGAAGAACTCAAGGAGAGGAGACAGCAAGGCTGTAAAAACCACTGGGGAGAAAAAATGGCTTCCACTAAGTGGTTATATATATATCTCTCTCCTCTTAATTTCATTTTCCTTTAAAGATCTTTAACATTTAAATCTGTGTGTTCATCTTTTTTGTTTGCAAATGAAAGAGTCCCTCGTTTTCACTTTTGCCTCTTAAAATTCAATGTGGTGAAAGTGGCCCTATTAAAAGTCTCCCCTTTGCCAAGTAAATCCTCCCCCAGTAAAGCAGCATTAAGGGCTGAGGAAATTAGCCGAGAACTGGGGCTGATCCCATCCTCCCATAAACGGGAGGACTTTGACCCATTAATCAGCCTTGGCCTCCGCTTGAGCGGCTGAGCGCCTTCCGGCAAGATCTTCCACCACTAAAAGCACGTTAAATATTTATTGTGCCGGAGCAGCGCTGGAGCTCTTTCCTCTGCCAGGAGGGAACCTGTTTTAAACACAAACACGCAGAGCAGAAAGAACGGGAACTGCAAAGCCCATTGGCTTCTCACCTGCAAACATTACCTTCCGAAGACTTGGCCTTTTCTCCAAAAGCCACGCTGTTTCTTGCTAAGCGAATCTTCAAGACGTCAGGGGTCAGCAAGCTGTGGCCCATGCCTCAGATGTATCTGCTTTTCCATTGATTCTTGAGCTCCCTTCAATGCTATTTTTGTTCTGGGGGGAACAAAGAGCTCTTAAAGTCAAAGTAGAGAAAGGGATGCAACAGGGGATGTTGGGGGTTGTAGACCAAAAAGGCAACGTTCCCCAACTCTGCTTCCTCCTGCCACTATCCATTTCTGTTTCTTTGGCAAATAAACATGAAGGTGTACATTTGAACATGGCACAATTTAGTTCTGAGTGACAATTAAGTGTAATACCATGTTCTGTCACTAGAGGTCACCATTCCACAATGGTGACACCTACTGGCAGAACATGGTATTACACTAAATTGTTATTGCTGTAGCCTGGTCAGATGCTGAGTGTTCAGATGAGGAAGAAGGAGATGCTGGGAGAGATTCAGAGGGCCCAGAGGAGAATGGGAGCAGCCCAGAGAGAGGTGTTCTGGAATCTCCTCCTGGCAGTTTCCAAGCGAACGGAGAAGGTTATATCAGTTCCCATGGGAATCTGCCAGAAGTGCAGACTGAGAGAGATGGGAGAGACAAATGTTTGTCTAAGTCAAGCCAACTGGAGCTGAGGAGACTGGGCAGGCAATTAAGACAGACTCACTTTTCCCAGGGAATTTGAGATAAGGAGGGGATAAGCAGGTGTGTGGAATGATGTCATGAGAGGAACTGTGGCTTTTTAGAGGGGTTCATGTTGGTTCAATCCTTGTGAGAGCAACACTGCATTCATGTGAAGAGCTCCTGGTATTTTGGGCCTATGTTCTTGGACTTTGTGTACTCAAGTTTATAAGCTTTCCTTCCATTTGGTTCATGTGTGGCTTGATTTACCTGCCTTCATTTCATGTTATCTTGCCTTTGGAAAACTCGGTGGTTTGCTGTTGGGGAATTTCCTTGCATGGATTTTTGGACTCTTGGCTTTTATGGAAATAACCTTTTGAACTTGGATTCTCTCTTTTGAATTTGCTTGCTTTTTATATACTCTGCTTTTAATGAACTTATTGGATTCCCTGGACAATGTGTGGTTTGTGGTGAAAGGAGGCTTCAGGGCCCTAGTGCCACAGTTATTTGGTTCCTGCGCTGCTCATGTGCTCATGGCCCTCTCAATGTTCCACATCAGACTGACAAACAATGCTCTCATTCTAATGCCTCCAAAACCAAGAAACTTGGTGCAGGTAAGCTGTGCAACATGCTTTGGCAAACCCAAACCTAAACCGCTGAACTATCACTAGGCATCACTAAAAGAACGTGTGGCCCATGTGTCAGTTGCATCATTCCTCCCATTGTTTCTTGAACCCCCTTCAATGCTGTTTTTTCCCCCTGTGTCTGGGAAAAATAGAGCTCTTAAAGTCAATGTAGATAAAGGATATGCAATGAAACAGGAGGTGTTGGGTTTATAGACCTAAAATGCAACTTTTCCAAACTCTACCTCCTCTTTTCACCACACACTTCTGATTCTTTGTCATATATGTTGGGATTTGAAGAAATCCAAGGGAAAAAAAGAAATGAGTGTTTGGTTGCTTGGGTATACTCATGAGTAAATGAGGTTTGTATTGCTGTATACTTGATAGTAGGAAAGTCCTAGTCTGTGTAGCTTTACAGCTATGTGCAAGTTCGGAGTATAGCTGATTGACCTGGCTCACCTGGGCTAATTGAGTGGGTGGAGTCTTGGGGCCATCATTTCCCCCTGTTGCTCACTGTGTTTGTTGCCTATTCATATCGAGGCAAAAGAAGCTGAGTATGCTTCTCAAGGGTGCCTGCCCGCCCGTGCCAGGGCAAGAGAAGCTTGGTATGCTTCTGGAGTAATGCTGCCCATGTCAGAGCAAGAGAAACTGGGAATGTTTCTGGATTAATGTGACTGGTATCAGAGTAAGAGAGCTGAAGGAAGCTGAAGGACCATGTAAAGCTGTATAAGACTTCTTTGTTTTTGCTTAAACTGTAAGTAAGCTTCTAAATGGAAGAAGCAGGGCGAAATCGTATCTGTGTGTGCCGTTATCTACTGTTTATTATTTGCCAGTACTGAAGCTGAAGTTTAAGCAAGTTTTTGTTGAAGCAAGATGCTGGATATTTTTGTTTAAAGTGTTTGCAAGGAACTGAACAATAAAGATAAAGTTGCCTGCCGTTTTTTTGGCAAGAATGACTGCCTGTTTACCTTGCCTATGCATCGTTGCCTGTGTGAGGGAGAACAGCTGCATGTTTCCAGTCAGCCAGAGCATACTAAGTCCATCCACGTAAAACTTCCACTGTGCAGAGCAAAGGATTACAACTCACATCATTCCCTGCTCCAACACCTGCGCCGTCAATATAAAGAGAAAGGGCACAATACTGTGCAATCAAGCTCTAAATCAGGGGTGGGCAATTATTTTTTCCAAGGGGCCACACGAGAGCTAAAAAATATTATGGAGGGCCGCACCTAAAGGCTGAACTACATTCTGATCTACGTAATTTATTTATTTATTTACTATATTTACTATATATTACACATCATTAATATTAACATATTAAGAAATATTCATATATTATCAGTATTAATATCATAATTGTTGTATTATAGTATATATATATAGACATTATAATATATTGAAATTATAATATAATATAACATATTATATTATTTATTATATTATTATAAAATTATTACAAAATAATAATAAAAACCACTAAAATGAAATGAAATGAAATTCAAGAAGACAAGGTGCAAACCAAGATAGAGGCTGACATCCTCAAGAGAGGAAGGATCCCAAGGTGGAATGGCCCAATGGCCCCAGCCCAGAGGATGACAAAGCGGACCCAGCCGCCACCGCAGCAGAGCAGAGCAGAGCAGCAGACAATTGGATGCTGTAGGTCTCCGCCCGCTCTTGCCCCCAGCCATTCCCCAGCTGATCACCTTGCCATGGAGTGCCTGCCATCCGAGGCGGCTGATTGCCCTGGCGACCTGGAAGACGATCAAGTCTTCTGGGTTGCCAGGGTGATGAGCCGCCGCAGGTCGCCAACTGCTCCCGCTGCAGGCCCGGATCACCTCCTGGGATGGCAGGCACTCCAAAGCTGCTGCTCCTCCGATCGTTCTCCACGCCGGGCCCACAACCCGCGATGGGATGGCGGCAGTGGCACCCCTTCCTCTTGGCCCCACCCCTGACAACCTTCTCCCCGGGCTGGACAGAATCCCCGGGGGCTGCATCTGGCCCGCAGGCCATAGGTTGCCCGGGTCTGCTCAAAATGATCATTTAGTGTAATACCATGTTCTGTCACAAGATGTCACAATTGTGGATATTTTATTTGTTTCCTGTGCTGTGCAGTGCATAACCATTCAATAGTCCACACCACACTTAAAAACAATGCTCTCAGTAAAATGCGCTCACACCAGAAGCGACTTGCAGTTTCTCAAGTTGCTCCTGACATGAAGAAAAAGTAAAAAGTCCAGCTCAAAGCCAATAAATCAGCCACATAAATGTGTAACATTGCTGAATTATTACAGGGCATTAGTAAAAAAAGATGAACCGATGCTCGCAATCATAGAGTGGGAAGGCACCACAAGGGTCATCCAGTTTCAACCCCCTGCCATGCATGCATACACAATCCAAACAAAGCAGAAATCCCCTCCCTCTTGATTTTCAGACCACTTGCGTTGGAACAAGCAAGTCGATCTGCACGGCTTTCTCCAACTTAAAGTTTAGTGGGAATACTCCTCCATCCAATCATGCCTTGAATGTTTTGATCTCAGCAGTCCATTTCTAGCAAGAACTCCTGCCTACGCTTGTCATTCTTTAGTCTGTATGAAAACCAGGAGTGATAAATGCCCTTCCACCCAACTGTGATTGCAGGGAACTGGAGGAAGGAGAAGGGAGGCCACGGAAATAAAGAGAAGCAAGCACATGGCAGGGATGCAAAGCAAGAGATGGAAGAAGGAGAGGCCGGGAGGTGAGCTACATCTTACCAACGTCCCGCAGGGAGAGCATGAGGACTCCCCACTGAGCCACTTAACTGCAAACAAATGTCCATCTGAACCCAAGGGAAAAATAGGCCCCTTCATCTGTGTTTCATTGGCCCCCAACCAGCCACATAAACCCATCACCTGCTGATGTCCACAAAACCCTTTCCCTAGAGTTGCATTTAAAATTGGATGGCTAGAATTGCATTTCAACCTGGATAGCAGAAACCTCCAGCAGACCCTGCTGAGTATTGGAAGGTTATTAAAAGAAAAGGAAAAATAATCAATGCACTATAGTGGTTTGAGTGTTGGGCTGGACTTTGGGAAACTAGGAGTCCAATCCCCGCTCAGCCCTGGAAACCACGGAAACCACTTTAGACAAATTCTACCATCTCAGCCTCAGAGGAAGGCAATGGTATGGACAGGCGTGGATTTGCACATGAAGGTTCATCTGCAAAGAGTTATACCTCATGCAGACAAATCAAACTGGGTCAAGGCAGAGATTGTTCTGCTGAAGCCATGAAAACAGGTTCAGGCTCAGGCAGCCACAATGTGTGGTCAGCATGGCCTCCATATAATCATATGAATGCTGACTGGCACAACCTGAGGATCACAACCAGATACAGTGAAGACACTAGTGCTTTGCTACTCTGCTGCTGAGTACGCATGCCCCGTGTGGAACATATCTCACCACGCTAAAACAATGGATGTGGCTCTTAATGAGACATGTTGCATTATCACGGGGTGTCTGAGCCCTACTCCACTGGAGAAATTACACTGTTTAGCTGGTATTGCACCACCTGACATCCGCTGGGAAGTAGCAACCAATAGTGAAAGGACCAAGGCAGTGACATCTCCGGCCCACCATCCCGTTTGGGTATCAGCCAGCATGCCAACGACTGAAATCAAGAAATAGTTTTCTAAGATCTACAGAGACACTCGCTTGAACACTTCAGCAAGCGAGAGTCCAAAAGTGGCAGGCTAAAACCCAGAACCTCAATCAATGGCTGATACCAAATGAGAGACTCCCTCCTGGGCACACAGAAGACTGGGCGACTTGGAAGGCGCTGAACAGGCTGCGCTCTGGTACCACGAGATGCAGAGCCAACCTTCAGAAATGGGGCCACAAAGTGGAGTCCATGAAATGCGAGTGTGGAGAAGAGCAAACCACAGACCACCTACTGCAATGCAACCTGAGCCGTGGCACGTGCACAATGGAGGACCTTCTCATAGAAACACCATAGGCACTCCGAGTGGTCAGCTACTGGTCAAAGGACATTTAGTATAATGCCAAGTTTGCAAACTTTGTGTGTTTTTTTAAAAAAAATACAATACAACTGACACGATAAATAAATAAATAGGCTCAGTTATGTGTTAAAAGTATACTGTTTGGTAGGCCTGGTTAGGTTTTTTGTATCTTGATCAAATTTGTATTAAATTTGATTCTAAATTACTTTTAAAGCATTTCTGAAAAGCGTTAAGCAACCTGGAAGTAAACTACCAAATTCAAAGCCACCGCCGCTATTTTCGGAAGTGAAATCGCCATTTTCGGAAAGGGTTTTCTCTTCCCTGGCTTTCCCTTCCGTGTGGATTTCTTCCCTCCGTCTTAAACGGCCCCGCCTTAAACAGCCAATGACTTCCCTCTGGATCTGAAAGGCCCCGTGGGGAGAAGGAAAGCCGCGTCCGAAGCGGCTGCTTTGGACGCGGTTTTCCTTCCTGCGGCCATTAACGAAGCATTTCCGAAATTTAAGTAATTTTGAAGCATTTCCCCAGAAAATTTCTGAAACCATTTAAAATTCGAAGCGCCAGCACCCGCTACATCCAAAGCTAGTTTTGAACTATTTTTTGTTGGATCAACCAGCCCTACGGTTTGGCTAATGGGTAAGGTCTCCCCCATGACAGCACTGCAAGTCAACACTCCAGCATTCAATGACAGCTGATGAGGTGAAAGCAAATAAAGATCCGCCTTCTCCTCCTGCCTTTCCATCCACTGCTGCCATTTAATGAACCCCTGCGCTCTCGTAATGCTCTCCACCAGCGCCGGCATTCAGTTCTCGGGCCAGCTTTTGTCTGAAGCCTGTCATTACTTCCTAATTCCCGCCACTGTCTCCCTGTCGACTTTGTCCCCACTAACTGCTCTTCCAATAATTGTCTTTCGTCACTGCTGTAAACAAATGGTAGAGCCATCAGAGCAGATTAGCCTGGACACTATTAGCAGCACTGACAAGCACCGCGTGCAACTGTCCCTTGCAGAACTGAGCTTCCAGCCTCCAAGGCAGGGACAGGTCATCAGCTTAAACAAAGGCAGGCCCCCAACTCTTGGGAACGAGGGGCATTTTGTAAAATGGGCATCAAAGCACAAGGACCGGGAGGAGAGAGTCCACCAGGTTGACAAAAGGAGGTGGCCCATATGGCTTAGGCCTAGGCTATCGAAGGATCCTCTCCGTCTCTATGGACCTGGAATCACAGAAACATAGATTTGGAAGGGCCGTCCTGCTAGGCAGGAAGTTCACCATCAAAGCACCCCAAAGAGGTGGCTATCCAACTTTTGCTTAAACCCTCCAGAGATGGAGACACCAGGACTGTGGTGCAGCTAGGCTGGGAGTCAGCTGCATAAGATCTCTACTGACCAGAAGGTCATGAGTTCAAGGCCTGCCCGGTTCTGGGTGAGCTCTCGACCAAATTGTGCAGCTTGTTGTCGACCTTTGCAACCCGAAAGACTGTTGCATCTGTCAAGTAGGAAATTTAGGTACCACTTTGTGGGGAGGCTAATTTAAATGATTTATGAGGCCATAAAATCTCCAGGAAGTATGCGAAGAATGAAGGAATGCAACAGCTCCCCTGGTGGCCAGAAGCTGGAATGTTGGATAGCCTCTGAGTGTCTGCCTATTAGGCCTCTTAAATCATGCTTTTTAATGTTTCTAAAGTACTTACAAAACTAAAATTCTGAGGGTGAACACTAGGTGGCGCTGGTACTTTGTTTCTATAGTGTTGCTAAAGTTCTGGTAGTGAACATTTCACCCACCAGAACTTTAGCAACACTGTAGAAGCAAAGCACCAGTGCCATCTAGTTTTCACCCCCAGAATTTTAGTTTTGTGAGTACTTTAGAAACAATTAGAAGCATGATTTAACAGGTCTACTGTCTATATATGTCGTGTGTCTATGGCATTGAATGTTTGCCTATATACATTGTAATCCGCCCTGAGTCCCCTGTGGGGTGGGAAGAGTGGAATATAAATGATGTAAATAAATAAATAAGGCAGCCGCATATTCTGCTCTTGAGCAGCTCTTACAATCAGGATGTCCATTCCAATGTTTATGTAAATTCTTTTTTACCCAAAGTTTGAATCCATTGCTCCATTGTGTCCTAGATTTCAGAACAGGAAGAAATAAGCTTGCCCCCTCCTCAGTGTGATGCTCTTTTCTTTAAGATCCTCAGAGGAAACTCTTCTCTCGGTCCCACCATATTCACATGTTTTTTCAGTGGCTACTCTTAGGCTGTGGAACCGCAGAAACCTATAATCAAATGACTATGGGATGTGCAATTTAGTGCACAACTATGTAAATATCTGACAACTGTATTTGCTACAGAATGGTCAGTGGACTGCCCAGTGTATTTCATGCTGTCAGAGTCCTGTCCATCAGATTACTGTTAAGCAGCCGTGCAATATATTGAAACCCCAAAGCAATCTGAGGTCATGCAAAGCAGTGAGCCAAAAGAAGGGTGAGTCACAAAAGTAGTCCAAAGTCCTTTAGAAAATATTCAAAGCTAAGTAATTTCACGAACACTGAGGCTGCGAGTCAAATGGTAATCCATATGCCAAAGTCAAGGTACAGTCAGTAGTTCAAGAATGCACCAGCAGATATTCAGACTTTGGAGTTGCATCAATGTTGCTTCCAGCACCCGGCTAATCCAGTCCCCAGCTACCATCTCCCCAAAGTGGACCTGGCGGGGTGGCTTAATCTTTATTTATACCTCGCCACCATCTCCCCAAAGGGACTCGGGGTGGCTTACACGAACGAGGCCATGCCCATCAGTACAGTAACACAAGATAACACAAGAACACCAAGGGGAAAAATACATAAAATACAAAACTAATATAAATAAACAGCGCAACACTATAAAATCAGAACCTTAAAACACTAAACATGAGCACAGTAGGCAGGGCCAAATTCAAGGTAATTTTTTAAAAAACCACTGGGTGATAGGACAATTAAAAATATCAGGACATGGGATCCGGGGGATAAGGTAAGATTTCGTTGCACAAACCAGAAAATAAAGTGCTTCTGAGGGCCGTGTATGCAGAGTTTGGTCAGGAATTATCTTACATTCAATCACTGAAGGCACACTGGAACAGCCAAGTTTTCAAGCTCCTCCTAAAGATTGCCAGGGTGGGGGCCTGCCTGATATATCTTCAGAGCGAATTCCAGAGCCGAGGGGCCACTACAGAGAAGGCCCTCTCCCTCGTCCCCACAAGTCACGCTTGCGATGGAGGCGGGAGTGAGAGAAGGGCCTCTCTGGAAGATCGAAATGAGCGTGTGGGTTTGTAGATGGAGATGCGGTCATGCAGGTAGGCGGGTCCCAAACCGTTCAGGGCTTTGTAGGTAAGAGCCTGCACCTTGGATTGGGACTGGAAGATAACCGGCAGCCAGTGGAGCTCCTAAAACAGGGGGGTTGACCGCTCCCTGTAATTCGCACCAGTTAGTAGTCTGGGTGCCGCTCGTTGGACCGGTTGAAATTTCCAGGCCGTCTTCAAGGGCAGCACCACGTAGACCACATTGCAATAGTCCAATCTAGAGGTAACTAAGGTGTGGACCACCGTGGCCAAATCCGACTTCACGAGGTACGATCGCAAACAATTTGATCTCCTCAGTTGAATGGAATCAGTTCTTAATTGCAGCCTAACTGGAATACGTAGTTCCTGGTTTGCTTCTTGAAACCCCCGATCCTGCCCTGACTCTGTATCCCTTTCTCCTTGGGGCTGCTACTCCTGCTCTGTAGAGGTGGTTTCCTCAATGACAAGTTGCTTGTGATGCTGATCTTGATTTGCTCGTGACTCAGATGCTGGGCAAAGAACTCCTTCCCATCTGAACATAAGGAAGAACTTCCTGACTGTGAGAGCTGTTCAGCAGTGGAACTCTCTGCCCCAGAGTGTGGTGGAGGCTCCTTCTATGGAGGCTTTGAAACAGAGGCTGGATGGTCATCTGTTGGAGGGGCTTTGAACACAATTGTCCTGTTTCTTGGCAGGGGGTTGGACTGGATGGCCCACCAGGTCTCTTCCAACTCTATGATTCTCCCTCCTCTTTTTGCCCCCAGCACAAGCCATGTACAAGAACCCAACAGCGGTGGCGAGGACTTAAATAAACAGCTAATAAGAATGCCCCGTGGCCTTAGATACGACTACCTCTCCACTAAGGCACAGAAGATGGGAAATAAACAAGATGAACTTGAACTCTTAACATAGCAAAGTAAACACAGCAGGCATCACTGAAATGTGGAGGGATGTGTTTTAGGACTGGAATGAGGTTATATAGAGGAGTATAATCTCTGTAATTTCAGAGAAATAGGAAAGGAGGATGAGTAACGTCGTATATCAATGATGTTTACACCTGTGAGAAGGTCCATTAAGTAATTCCTGGAAGTCAGGTTGAGAATATATGGGTAAAAACGAAAGAACAACAGAGGTGTACATTTTGGGGGTCTAAAACAGACTTGGGACTTAAATGAGGTCTCCCTCGAACAGGTGATGGCGCAATCAGAAAGGAGAGATGTGACAGTTCTAGAGAACTTTATCTTGATATTTTCTGCAAGAGAAACTCTGCTAAGAATACCAGGTCCAACAAATCCCTCACTTGCCTCACAGACAATTTTAGGGTGGAATGGGCTTCAAGGGGACCAGCCATTTCAGATCTGATCCTAACCAATAGGGATGTCCTGGTAAACATGCAGCCCTGACTCTGTATCCCAATATTTTAGCTCTTGGGGCTCTTAGATCCAAATCCTGAACACTTAAAATGGTTTGGGGGTCTTTGGGTTGTGGGGAGTTTTATTTAAAATGCCCCAAAATGCCCGAAGTCCGAATAGTTCTGCTTTCTCACCTCTAGACTTCCAGAGTCCCCCCAAAAGGGCAATTTGGGCTCAGTCAATTTTAAACAATACTTTTAAAATGTACCTTTTGTTGGACTTCCTGTTTTCCTATGCTTTAATCTGTGTTGTATGCTTTTTAATACATGTATCTTAATTGTTTATATTGTATGTATTTCAGCTACGTTTATAGGTATCCTGCCTTTAGCCATGAGAAGAGATGGGTAAGAAATAAAAATAAAATTATAGTTGTTGCTGTTGCTGTTGTTGTTATGTGACCTCATTTTTGCTATGTCCAGATATGCCATGGGTGGCGTCATGGGGCAAAATCTGCCCTTCATGTATGCATTTTAAGGCATTAAAGAATTGTTGTAGTTGTTGTTGTTATATCTCATTTTTCATGTGTCCAGATATACCAATTGTATGGTTTCGGGAGCAAAACTTGTCTATACATTTGAAGGCATTAAGGCATTGTTGTTGTTGTTATTATTGTTGTTGTTCCTATTATTAATATATTATTAATATATCTCATTATTGGTGTCTCCAGATATACCAATTGTATGGTTTTGGGAGCAAAAATTGTCCATAAATTTTAAGGCATTAAGGCATTGTTGTTGTTGTTATTATATTATTATTATATCTCATTTTCAGTGTCTCCAGATATACCAATCGTATGGTTTTGGGAGCAAAAATTGTCCAAGCATTTTAAGGCATTAATGCATTGTTGTTGTTATTGTTGTTGTTATATTATTATTACTGTATATCTCATTTTTGGTGTGTCCAGATATACCAATCATATGGTTTTGGGAGCAAAAATTGTCCATGCATTTTAAGGCATTAAGGCATTGTTGTTGTTGTTGTTGTTATATTATTATTACTGTATATCTCATTTTTGGTGTGTCCAGATATACCAATCGTATGGTTTCGGGAGCAAAACTTGTCTATACATTTGAAGGCATTAAGGCATTGTTGTTGTTGTTATTATTGTTGTTGTTCCTATTATTATTATATTATTAATATATCTCATTATTGGTGTCTCCTGATATACCAATTGTATGGTTTTGGGAGCAAAAATTGTCCATAAATTTTAAGGCATTAAGGCATTGTTGTTGTTGTTATTATATTATTATTATATCTCATTTTCAGTGTCTCCAGATATACCAATCGTATGGTTTTGGGAGCAAAAATTGTCCAAGCATTTTAAGGCATTAATGCATTGTTGTTGTTATTGTTGTTGTTATATTATTATTACTGTATATCTCATTTTTGGTGTGTCCAGATATACCAATCATATGGTTTTGGGAGCAAAAATTGTCCATGCATTTTAAGGCATTAAGGCATTGTTGTTGTTGTTGTTGTTATTATTATTATCTCATTTTTGGTGTGTCCAGATATACCAATCGTATGGTTTTGGGAGCAAAAATTATCCATGGATTTTAAGGCAGCAAGGAAATAATATTTCCTCAGTTGGCCTGAAGGCAAAACCCAGGGCTGTGGAGGGTTTGGAAAGAGTGAATTTGGGAGCGAAGAGAGATGGAGGGAAGCAGAAACAAATAAACCCGACACAAGCCAGAAAGTTTGATGGAGGGGCCATTGGTGGCTGGGAGATTGCTATTAATGGAGAGCTCTCTCTAATTGCTTTTGTGTAATTGGCGGCTGCTAGGCGGAACTGGGTAATAAATGAAATCCAATTACATTTTCTCTCCGTATTTATTTTATTAAGTAGAATTCGTCAAGTGAATGAAAGGCCCACTTCAAGGTAATGGCTCGTGACTGAGAAGGAGGCAGCCTTCATTTCGCTGCCTGGCGACTCAACGCCGGCGCCCTTCTCCTCCCACGCTGCGCCCAGGAGAGGAACCATGCATCTCGCATTCCTTCCATATCCCAATCTACGCACAACTGCGGTGTTTCCGCACTGCACAACTACAGTGCTGTGATGATACTTCCATTGCCGTGGCACCATTTGATCCTGGGATGTACATTTTTCTACGTGTGTCTATGTTTTGTGCCACCAAGTCAACTCCAACAAATGTTGAAACTCTCTTAGGTTATTTTTGACTAGATTTTTTCAGCCTTCTGAGGCTGAGAGAGTATGACTCACCTAGTGGACTTCAATTTCTGCTCCAGCTCAGGTATTTTGTAATCAATAATAATAATAATACACTTTATTTATATTCCACTCTATCTCCTTATTTATTCATTTATTTATTGTTCCATCTTGTATTCCGCTCCTCCTTGCAGGCTTGGGGTGGATAACAACATATAAAATAGGCTGACATGTGGCATCCATGCAGCCATACAATAAAACACAAGCATAAAAACGCAACATATATCCCGAGACATAAAAATCACATCACATACTGTGGCATTCCCTTGAACCAGGGTATTGGTTATACATAGAAGTACGCTGGGTTTGTTTGCCTAACCAAAGGCTAGTCTAAGCAGGGCGGTCTTGCAGGCCCTGCAAAACGGGATGAGCTCTGTGGCGGCTCGGGCGTCGTCCGGGAGAGAGTTCCAGAGCGCCGGGGCCGCCACGGAGAAGGCTCTTTGCCTGGTTGTAGACAAGTGACAGGCGCGGACCGATGGTACCAGGAGCAGATTCAACTCCTCCGAACGTAGTGATCTCAGGGGAATATACGGGGCAAGGCGGTCCCTCAGGTCCGCAGGCCCTAGGCCGTGTAAGGCCTTAAAGGTTAACACCAACACCTTGAAGGCAACTCGGTACTCAATGGGTAGCCAGTGCAACTGCCGGAGGATGGGCGTGATGTGCTCCCTTGCCGATGTTCCCGCCAGCAAGCGAGCAGCGGCATTTTGCATTAGCTTGAGTTTCCGAATTGTCGACAAGGGAAGGCCAACGTAGAGGGCATTACAGTAGTCCAGTCTCGAGATGACCGTCGCTTGGATCACCGTGGCCAGGTCGTCCCTGGAAAGGTAGGGTGCCAGTCGCCTAGCCTGTCGTAGGTGAAAAAATGACGCCCTGCTGGCCGCGGAGACCTGGGTCTCCATGGTCAGCAGGAGGTCCAGTTGGACACCCAGGCTCTTAACAACAGGTGACAGGCTAAGCCGTTCACCATCCAGGGTAGGCAACCGGCACTCATCCCGTCCAGGCTGACCGGGCCACAAGATCTCCGTCTTCGACGGATTCACCTTCAGCCAGCTGGCCCGCAGCCAACCAGTCACGGCCTCTAGGCACTGATGGAAACAATCGGGTACGGTGTCCGGCCTGCCATCCATTCTCAGCAAAAGCTGGGTGTCATCGGCGTACTGATAACACTCCAGACCAAAGTCGCGGGCCAGCTGGGCCAGGGGGCGCATGTACACGTTAAATAATAAGGGGGAGAGGATGGCCCCCTGGGGGACCCCACAGTCAAGTGGGAGTCTCCCAGAGGTCCCCCCGCCCCCTCCACACATTGTCCCCGGTCCCGGAGGAAGGAGGCCACCCATTTAAGGGCGGTCCCCCCAACCCCGGAGCCGGCTAAACGGTGGGTCAGCAATGCGTGGTCTACCGTGTCGAATGCTGCTGTCAGATCTAACAAGACGAGCAGGGCTGATCCACCCTGGTCCAGCTGGCGGCGAAGTTGGTCTGTAATGGCGACAAGCACGGTCTCCGTCCCGTGCCCAATACGGAAGCCGGACTGGAAGGGATCAAATCCAGCTGTGTCTTCCAAGAACCGCTGCAGCTGATCCACTGCTGCCCTCTCAATTACCTTGCCTAAAAAAGGCAAGTTGAAAACTGGCCGGTAATTGGAGGGAGCCGAAGGGTCTATATTCGGCTTCTTCAGCAGCGGTCTCACCATAGCCTCTTTCAATTCCCCTGGGAAGACTCCTTGCTCAAGGGAGCAATTTATGATCGTGCCCAGGGGGCCTCGTAGCCCCTCCCGGCACGCTCTAACAAGCCAGGAGGGGCACGGGTCGAGGGAGCACGTAGTTGGTCTAGCTGCACCGAGTAGCTTGTCAACAGCTGCTGCGTCCAGCAATTGGAAGCGGGTGAAGGTGGGCCCGCCGAGTGGCGGCGGAGTCTCGAGTTCGCTAACTGTATCAAGAGTGGCAGGAATGTCCCGGCGGAGAGTCGAAATCTTGTCGGCAAAATAGCTCTGAAAAACCTCAGCAGTTGGAGCCAAACCCCTATCGTTTGGGACAGTTGGGATTGCTGTCAGAGACCGAATTATCTTAAACAATTGAGCTGGGCGTGAGCTAGCCGACCCTATCAGGGAAGAATAATGAACTTTTTTAGCTTCCTTGATAGCTTGCTCATAAACCTCTTTAAACTCCTTGAGGGAACTCAGGGCAGATTACAGTATACACACATATAGGTAAACATTCAATGCCTTTTATACAGTGAACAACAATGACATATTATACACAAACAAAGGCAGAGGTTTCCATTTCCATTTCTGGCCTCTGGAGGTGGTGCTCAACCCTGGCCATGGGGAGCTGCTCGTTTTCCATTTCCATGCCGAGGAGCCTGTTGTCCGTAGACATCTCTTGGTCGTGTTTTGCTGACATGGCTGCATGGGTGCCTTTTACCTTCCCTATTGATCTACTCACGTTGCATGTTGAATTGCTAGGTTAGAAGAAGCTAGAACAGGGGTGGGCAACCTACGGCCCGTCGGCCGGATTCGGCCTGGCAGCCGAAGCTTTCCAGCCCTTGGCTCCCTCAAGGCTTCGTCCTGAAGAGAGGGAGGGGAAGGAAAGGGAGGGGGAAGAAGGGGAGGCGGCCAGGAGCAAGAGCATGCCTTTGCCCTCCTCCTCCTCCCTTCACTTCCTCCTCGCATGCTCCCCCCTCCCTCTTGCCTTGGTGTTCTTTCCCTTCTTCTGTTTCCTGTCTTCCAGTTTCCTTCCCTTCCTCCCTCCCTCCCTCCTTCCCCCTTTCATTCCTTCCCCGTTCCACCACCTGAATGGAAAAGGGAAGGAGCGGGAGTGCAGTGATGGAGAGGGGGCGGAGCCAGAGTGGGAAAGGGGCGGGACCGAGGCCAGAGCGCACGCCGGGGGGGGCGCTTCCATTCCTTCTTCGTCTTCCTTGTCTTCTCTTCTCCTCTTTGGCCTCTTTGGGCAAATTGAGGATTTATGCCAAGTTTGGTCCTGATCCATCATTATTTGAGTCCACAGTGCTCTCTGGATGTAGGAGAACTACAACTCCCAAACTCAAGGTATATGCCCAGAAAACCCTTTCAGTACTTTCTGTTGGTCTCATGAGAGTTCAGTGTGCCAAGTTTGGTTCAAGATGGCTGAATGGCTATCTGCGAGGAATGCTTTGTGTTTTTCCCTTATGGCAGAAGGAGGTTGGACTGGATGGCCCTTGGAGGTCTCCTCCTACTCTAGGAACCTGTTGTTGTTATTGTTATTATTATTATTATTATTATTATTAGCAGAGGCTGAATGAATATTATCACCATCATTATTATTATAATGCTTTCACTGAAATAAATTTCCAAATATTTTGCTTTTATGGCTTTCTGAGTCAAAAAGGGTTCCTGACCCCTGATATAATGAATCACAAACGATACAAATGTTCACATTTTGTTAACCATTGTTTTGTAAACTTTGAGTGAATAAATGTCATTTTTCCTATGACAACCTCTCTTTTTCATTGCTCATAACATATACTCTTATCAGTCGTATTAATATATCAAAAACGTAATGTAGTGCCTTTATTATTATTATTATTATTATTATTAAAGAAATTCAATTGATATTATGTAGAATGTAGTTCAGCCTTTAGGTGCGGCCCTCCATCATATTTTTTGGCTCTCATGTGGCCCTTTGGAAAAATAATTGTCCATCCCTGAGCTAGAGCCAATAGTGGGAGCTCACCCTGACTCACGGCTTCAAACGGCCAACCTTCTGGTCAGCAAGTTTTCTGCAATTAGCGGTTTAACCCATTGTGCTACCTTTTTACTATGTAAAGGTGGCATACAGCAGTGTTTCCCAACCTTTTTTGAGCCGTGGCACACTTTTAACATTAAAAAAATCCGGGGGCACACCACCAACCAAAATGACACAAAATGACACTCCAACACAGTAAAGAACAGCTGGGGGTTGGTGGCCTGCTGGGAGCAGCTGCTGGGAGTGCCGAAGCTGGGGAGGGGGCGGAGCCAGGCTGTGCCATGCCCCGCCCCCTAACCCTGGCTTCACCTCTCCCAGCAGCTGCTCCAGCCTTGAGGGGGCAGTGCCAAGCCAGCGGTGCCAGGGCCAGCACAATGCTGGCTTGGCACTGTCCCCTCAAGGCTGGAGCAGCTTCTGGGAGTGCCGAAGCCGGGGGAGGGGGCAGAGCCAGGCCGCGCCATGTCCCGCTCCCTCCCCCCAGCTTCAGCTCTCCTACAGGCCGCGCCATGCCCCGCCCCCTCCCCCCAGCTTCAGCTCTCCTACAGAGGAGGAGCATGAGCAGTGGACAGGCTTCAGTGGGCGGGGCTCCTCCTCCATGCGGCTTCAGCGAGCGAGGGGCGAGAGTCATGGTGGAAGTCATGGCGGATTGGAGGCTGGCTGGGGAAACGGCCGAAGGAGGCGGCGCCCCGGCCCCTTCTTCTTTTTCTTCGCCACTGCCCGGCCCTTCCTCCTCCCCCAAGCAGCAGGAGTTCGGCAGGAGGGGGAGGGGAGGGGGGGCAGAGAGCTTTTCTCGCGGCACAGCAGGAGGTCCGTCATGGCACACTAGTGTGCCACGGCACACTGGTTGAGAAAGACTGGCATACAGAATCATTGAATCCTTGAGTTGGGAGTGACCTCGTGGGCCATCCAGTCCAACCCCATTCTGTCAAGAAGCAGGAAAATTGCTTTCAAATCACCCCCAACAGATGGCCATCCAACCTCTGTTTAAAAGCCTCCAAAGAAAATAAAAAATACATCAAATAGACATAATACAAATACGTCTGCCTACTACACTCACCCACCACCCAAGACTTACGATACCACCCAATTTGAAACTAACATCTCATAAAAAACCTACCTTATCTTTCTATTAATAACTTCCCCTTGCTGCTGTTTTAAAGTCTACTTTTGTCTTCCTTTCTAAATATTCAAATGCAGGATTTCTTTTTTTAAAATTTCATTATCTCTCCTCTAACGCCATTGGATGGCTTGGCCATTTGGATGTAATATAATGGTTTCCCTCTCGAGTCCTTTACAAATGGCTCTTTCTCCACCTTCCATGGTTTTGTTTATTATAAATCTTGTAGCTACAAAACTGTTTTGAAAAATGTTTTCTTTAGTGATTTTTCACCAAATAAACCTAAGAGGCCATTTCTGGGTTTCTCTTAACCTTTTCAGCAATTATTCTGTTTGCGTCCTTGATTACTGTATATAGTCGAGTATTAGCCAATTCGAATATAAGCTGAGGCACCTAATTTTATTTATTTATTTACGACATTTATAAGCCGTCCTTCTCACCCCGAAGGGGACTCAGAGTGGCTTACATGTAATATGTATCATATTTACCGGTGTATAAGACGACTGGGTGTATAAGACGACCCCCAACTCTCCAGTTAAAATATAGAGTTTGGGATATACTTGCTGTATAAGACTACCCCTCTTCCAGCACACACCAAATAAAAATTTAAAAAGCACCAGATTTGATTTCAATATGGTAATTTTCCTGTTACTGTACCACCTTCTCTGCTTCTCAGATCTCGCACATGCGCACCTGCACCACTCCACTGCCATCTTCAGGAGCAAGATCTGAGAGGCAGAGGAGGAGGTACGGTCATAGGCGACAAGGGCGGGCCAGGCAGGTAAAAGAGGTGTGTTTTTCGGGGCCCAGAGCCACTCTATCTCTCTTTTCCATACCCCGGGCACCCCGGACGCCTGCAGCTTGCTCCACCCTTCACTTACACCTTTCCGGTGAGGCGCCCCTTCACCTCACCATCGGGATCGCATTAAGGCCACGAATCCTGATGAATGGATTTTCTTCTACCATACTTGTACAGTGTCACCCTTAATGCTTTCATACAGTCGCTGCGTACGGCAGGGACGCGGCCACTGCCAGTTTCGGGCTCCCCCACCATATGCTGCAATTACGGATTCTCCAATCCAGATTGGAAGTTTCAGCACCCGCTCTATAAGACGACTCCCGGTGTATAAGTTGACTCCTGCGTATAAGACGACCCCTGACTTTTGAGAAGATTTTCTTGGGTTAAAAAGTAATCTTATACACCAGAAAATCTCCAGCATTCCCCCAATGGGATTTATTTATTTTGCCTATCACCTCAGGTGTTATATAGTTTCTATAGAACATTTTATAGGTTTCTTCTAATGAACTATCAAAATTTTTAAAACCTCTTTTCCATAAATATTCTTATTTCACATTGTAGATGCACCCAGAGAAGGTTCATGGACCTTGGGAAACTGCAATTCCCAAGATCATCTCATGGAGACAGGGGATTTAAAGTAAGGCCCAACTGTATCAATTCCACAGCATAGATGCACCCAGAGAAGGGTTTTCACCTTGGGAAACTATAACTCCCAAGAGGACTCCATTGCATGGAGCCATGGCATCTAAAATGGGGTGCAAGGGCATTCATTCCATACTGTAAATACACCAAGAGAAGGGTATTGACCTTGGAAATCTATGTCTCCCAGGAAGACTCCCATCAAAAAGAGCCATGGCATTTAAAGTGGGGTGCAAGCACATTCATTCCGTACTGTAAATGCACCAAGAGGGTATGACCCTTGAAAAACGATGACTCCCAGGACCGCACAGCATGGAGAAATGGCATAATAATAATATACATTTAAAGTAAAAACTCGGCTTGGGAGCGGGAGATGGGAGCCCACCTGGCCTTACCTGTCGCCCACTTCATAGCTAAACAGGTGGGGTGGATCCCCAGGTGGGCGGGCGGGGGAGCTGCCATGGAGAACAAACTCGGTGGCTTCCTGTGGAGGTGGCCTGACGGGGGGTGGGGCCCTGCTGAGGGGGTGGGGGGGCGGTGGCGTGGCTTGGCTTGGTAGTGTGAGTGCCGAGGAAGGGGGAGGCCGGGGAAGGAGAAGCCATGTTATGCACCATAATGGGGGGGGATGGCAGGCCTGGCCTTGCATTCTGGGAGTGGCAGGACAACCAATCCAGGCCCTTCTCTCTCTCCACCTTTTCTGCCACTGTTTCTCTGGATGCGGGGAACTGCAACTCCCAAAAATCAAGGTCAGTTTCCTCCCAAACCCCTCTAGTATGCTCAGTTGGTCATGAGGATTCTCTGTGCCAAGTCTAAGTCTAGTCCATTGTCACGGGGGCGGGGGGCGGCGGGGAGGGGACTCACAGTTTCTCCGGGTGCGGTTGAACTGCAACTCCCAAAACGAATGGCAATTCCCCCTCCTGCTGCCACCTGTCCTGTCCTGTCAATACAGGACAGGAGCTGAAAATACGGGACTTGAAATTCAGAATGAAAATACGGGACGTCCCATATAATACGAGACAGGTGGCAACCCTACCATGTGTAACATAAGCAAAGAATGCTCTTCCCCAGTGTTTCCCAACCTTTTTTGAGCCGCGGCACACTTTTAACATTAAAAAAATCCGGGGGCACACCACCAACCAAAATGACACTCTAACACAGTAAAGAACGGCTGGGGGATGGTGGCCTGCTGGGAGCAGCTGCTGGGAGTGCCAAAGCCGGGGGAGGGGGAGGAGCCAGGCCATGCCATGCCCCGCCCCCTTCCCCTGGCTTCAGCTGCCCCACAGCTTTTTCAGCCTTGAGGGGGCAGTGCCAAGCCAGGGGTGGCAGAGCCAGCACAATGCTGGCTTGGCACTGTCCCCTCAAGGCTGGAGAAGCTTTGGGAGAGCTGAAGCCTGGGGAAGGGGGCGGAGCCGTGCCGTGCCCCGCCCCCTCTCCTGGATTCAGCTCTCCCACAGCTTCTCCAGCCTTGGGGCAGTGCGAGAGAGGGGCGGGAGTCATGGCCCTCGCCCCGGCGATGCTCTCCACCATGACTCCCACCTCTCGCTCGCTGAAGCCGCATGGAGGAGGAGAAGCATGAGCGGTGGATGGGCTTCAGTGGGTGGGCTTCAATGGGCAGGGCTCCTCCTCCGCGTGGCTTCAGCGAGCAAGGGGTGGGAGTCATGGCAGATTGGAGGCTGGCTGGGGAAACGGCCGATGGAGGCGGCGTCCCGGCCCCTTCCTCTTTTTCTTCGCTGCCACCCAGCCCTTCCTCCTCTCCCCCCCCCCCAAGCAGCAGGAGTTCGGCAGGAGGAGGGGGGAAGGAAGGGGGGCAGAGAGCTGGGGAAGGAAGGGGGGCAGAGAGCACAGCAGGAGGTTGTCACGGCACACTACTGTGACGCATCACAGCGGTTGGGAAACACTGCTCTACCCTACACTTGAACCCAACCTAATGTGATGAAGGCAGTGGCTTACCACATTTGAAGTGTAGCATTCACTAGAATGTAGCACATGCGATGAATTGGCTAATGTGAGATGCTAGCCTTTTTTGTTTGTTTGTTGCTTTTGCGCTATATTGAACGGCTGGGGATGATGAGCTGCGTAGTCCTAAATGCCAGAAGGTCCTGAGATGCAACCCACGTCCTGTTATATTCCATCTCCCACCGGCAAATCTTCCTTTGAGGCTTCCCAGTTCTGTTTCAAGCGCACTTTAACCAAGGTGTCACCGGCACAACCTCCCTTGCCTGTTAATTTGTGACACCGAAGTGTCAACGGCAGGGAAAATGTATTGCATCCCAGGAGCGTGTAAAGCTCTGATCCATGCGCTTGTGCAAGCAGGGCACGTCTCCATCCCGCACCCGGCTTTCCTCGACAGGCGCCTTCTTCTCTCCTTTTCATGTCAGTGCCAGCATTTAGCAAAGGAGGAGAAAGAGATGCCAGAGAGAAGGAGAGAACGGGGCTCCTGTGATCTCTTGCGCAGAACCCGTCTCCGGGAGTTTGTTAGACACGGTAATGAGCCGAGCACCAGCCTGCTCCAAAAGGATTCAGCGCCGCCACTGCCGCCTCTGAAAGCACATTTACTGACAGCCGGGACCAAAGCAGCAGGAGGAACCTTTCCAGGCAAGACTTTCAGGTGTAAATCCAGCATATTAAGCCATATTGGGACTCTCACGCAGGCCCTAAAGGGGGATGCCAGCCACAGAAGCAGAGTATCTGGCACCGTCAATGGAGGCAACTCAATCCCAGCCTAGTTTGAGGCCCAATTTCCATAGGTTCCTAAACAATGAGCCACAAGAGATGTCTGCCAGACAGGAATGAAAGAACCCCTCAAAGATGCTATATTTTTTATTTTAAAAAACCTTTTAAAACAGTGGTTTTCAACCTTCCTAATGCTCTACCCCTTAATACACTTCCTCATGTTGTGTTGACCATAACATTATTTTCATTGGTACTTCATAACTGTCATTTTGCTACTGTTATGAATCAGAATGTAAATCTCTGATAGGCAGGATGTATTTCCATTATCTGGACCAAATTTGGCACAAATACCCAAACCGCCCAAATTTGAATACTGTTGGTGTTGCGGGGGGGGGGGTTGATTCTGTCATTTGGGAGTTATAGTTGCTGGGATTTATAGTTCACCTACAATCAAAGAGCATCCTGAACTCCACCAACGATGGAATTTAACCAAACTTGGCACACAGAACTCCCATGACAAACAGAAAATACCAGAAGGGTTTGGTGAGCACTGACCTTGAGTTTTGGAGTTGTAGTTCACCTACATCCAGAGAGCACTGTGGACTTAAACAATGATAGATCTGGACCAAACTTGGCACAAATCCTCAATATGCCCAAATGTGAACACTGGTCGGTTTTGGGGAAAATAGACCTTGACATTTGAGAATTGTAGTTTCTGGGATTTATAGTTCACTTACAATCAAAGAGCATTCTGAACCCCACCAACGATATAATTGGGCCAAATTTCCCACACAGAATCCCCATCACCAACAGAAAATATTGTGTTTACTGATGGTCTTTGGCAACCCCTCGGGCACTTCCCTTGTGCCCCCCCCCCAGGAGTCCTGACCCCAGGTTGATAAACACTGCCCTAAGAGGGATTCATGGCTCCAGGACATTGTAATCCAATGGATGCAGTTTAGAATTGCATTGGCTCTTATAGAGGCTGTCTCACACTGTTGACTCCTGTTCAATTTGTGAGCTACAACAACTCCTAGATCCTTTTCACAAGGACTGTTTTCAAACCAGGGATCACCCATCCTGTATCTCTTCATTTTGTTTTTTTATTGCCTATGTGTAGTTCCATTGCTAATCTGTGATCTATCTCTTTATCAATCTTGGCCCCTGAAGAGATGATGCTTCCCAGGTACCTACCCAGATTGCTGAACGGAGTTAAGCACAGATGTGCCTATGCTGATGTGGGGATGATGGTGTTCTTCCTGTGGTGCGGGCTGGTAGAGAACTTCCATTTTCTTCAGGCTGACTTCAGGAGATGCACTATCCACAACACTGCGGCCTCTTTCGAGAAGTCACGCCGAACGAGTCTCGTAGAGAAACGACAATGCAGAAAGAGCCGCAACTTGGAAACAACATCATCCAAAGAGACTTCCTGCTGTGCTTTCTGCAACCGGACTTGCCTATCTCAGATTGGCCTTTTTAGTCATCAACGGGCTTGTAGAAAGCGCAGAAAGAGTCCTCCTTGAATCTTTGTTCGTGCAGTAGTTCCCTATATTTCTCCCTGTTGAGTACATTTGGTGAGTTGTGGCCCAGCTTTCTAAGACCACCTCCTGATCTTGTGAGATACGAGCTATGCTTCCCAACTTGGTGCAAATGTGCTAAGGATGCTCCTGTGCAAAAGCTTCCATCTGGCGCACGTATGGAGTGTCGAACTGTCTGTCTACCCTCCAAGGTATTAGCTGCCTCTCCTAATTTGGTGTCATTTGCAAATGTGATCAGCGTTATTCCCGTGGGAGTGCTGCTTTCCCTGGGCTGAGCTCTGCTGATGGCTCCTCGCAGTATCTTTCCTGGCCTGCTTGCTGGGCTGTCACAATTTCCACGCAGAATTCGAGACGGAGAAAGCGACAGCCTTCCCTCCTGACGAAACCCACTGCCGCGCCTTAGCATTATTTGCAGACATTATTTGCCAGACATGACAAGAGTGCCATCCGCACTGAAGGATGTGACTTATCAGGAAGCGCTGTCTGTTTGCATTAGGAGATACAACGGAGCCCATAAGGGCTCTATCAACTCCGCTCCCCAGCCACTTCCAACACATTGCTCTCTGGGGACCGTGCCTGTTCCTTTACCCCTCATCCTGCTTTCACTGCATTTCTTTATCAGCAGAAGCAAGAAATGCATCCGTCTGTGCCGGGCCAAAGCAATGAAGAGCTCAGAGATAGCTAACAGGAAGGGAAATTGAGGCGAGTTGCATGCCAGTTGCTTGGTCAACCCACTGTTTAAGGAGCTTCATTGGCTGCTGTTTCTTTTCCAGTCCCAATTCAAGGTGCAGGTGATTACCTACAAAGCCCTAAACAGTTTGGGACCCACCTACCTTCGTGACCGGATCTCTCTCCATGAACCAGCCCGAACTCTTCGATCTTCGGGGGAGGCTCTCCTTTCTCCCCTACTAGTCTCACAGACTCATCTGGTGGGCACAAGGGAGAGAGCCTTCTCCTCTGTGGCCCCCCCAACTATGGAACCCATTGCCTGGAGAGATTAGGAAAGCCACCACCTTGGAAACCTTTAAAAACACCTTAAAATTTATTTATTTATTTGTATCATTTTTACCCTGCTCTTCTCAACCCCCGAGGGGGGACTCAGAGCGGCCTAAGAAAAGGCAACAATTCGATGCTGAACACAATGAATACAATATAAAACCGTAAACATTCAGGATTAAAATACAATTAACATTATCACATAATGCACATACACTTAAAACAAAGTTCCGTCCACCACATAAGCATTGAGCCATAACCATCAACTTACCAATTACAATTCCAGTCCAAAGTGCTGTATTGTGCTACTGTTCAAAAGCCTGGTCCCAGAGCCACGATTTCACTTTTCACCCAGGAGGGATGGGGTTGATTGTATGTCACTTGGAAGCGCGTTCCACAGACGGGGAGCCACCACCGAGAAGGCTCCCCACCAACCGCATCCCCACCAACCGCATTTGAGAAGTTGGCGGGAGCAAGAGCAGGGCCTCCCCGGATGATCTTAAGTTACGAGGTGGGACGTAGTGGCAGATGTGTTAGGACAAGTAAGCATAGAGCTTTAAAGGTCAAAACCAGCACTTTGAATTGAGCTCGGAAGTGAACAGGCAGCCAGTGGAGCTGACACAACAGGGGGGTGGTATGCTCCCTGTATGTTCCGGTTAATAATCTGGCTGCCGTGCGTTGGACTAGCTGCAATTTCCGAACTGTCTTCAAAGGCAGCCCATGTAGAGTGCATTGCAGTAATCTATTCGGGATGTGACCAGAGCGTGGACGATCGTAGCCTGGGTTTTCTGCTGTGCCTTTGGAAAGTAGCCACATAACCTTATACTATTGCTCTCCTCAATACTCCTACCTCTGGAGTACACCCTCCCCCCTTCTATGAAGGCCTCTCACAACTCATGAGCTCTCCTTCGCAATGAATCTACTCCTGTTACCTCATCCCGAGTTTTTAACATTTTACCTTGTACATGCGGCCCGTTTTGTCATTTGTGATTTTATTATTTATTTATTTATTTATTTATTTATTTATTTATTACTTTGGACTTTTATGCCGCTGAACTCCGTGAGGCTCGCAGCGGCTTACAAGGCCAAGAGGCAACAAACACAAGCAGTAAATAACAGACAGGACAATACAACAACCAAGGGGTGGGGGAAGGGAAACAGGAGTCAGGGACGGGGGCGTAGCAGTGATGGTCCGGGGCCTAGGTTAGACCCACTAAACCATCAAAAGATGGGAGGCTGGGGGGTCTCGAGGGGAATCCCCATCGCTGGCCACAGCAACAAAGTGTGGGCCGGCTTTCTCCGTCCCGCAGCCCGGCAAGAGGCGCCGGGCATGGTGGAGAGGCGTTGTTCATCAGCCTCAGGTGTGTCCGGCGGCTGCGCTCGAAGCCCGAGCCCCAAAAGGTTCGGGGGCGAAAAGAACGCCCAGGCCTGGGGTCAGGGGCAGAGGGCATCCTCCCTTCCTGGTGGCTGGAGGGACGAGCGAGAAGTCTGGGGGGTTGGCGGCCCCGGCACTGAAAGTCTCTGGGGGGGTCGGAAGGAAGGAGACTGGTGCTCCTCGACCTGCGGCGACGTCTCCTCCGGCGGCGACGCGGCTCCCGCCCGAGGTGTCCGCCCGAGGCATTGTCCTTTAGGTTGGCTGCCCTCGGAGTTGTTATTTCCCTAAAAACTGGGCCACCGGGCTTACCCTGGTCACCGGCCGGTGACGGGACAGGAGGTGGTCCAGGTAGGGTCTCCGGGGCCGCCATCAACAGGCGGCAAGCCCGGCGGCGGGGCCGAGCCCCAGGGGCCCTGCCAGTACTTGGGCGACATTGAAGGCCTCCGGTGGCGCTGGCCGGGTACCCGGTAGCAATGGGTGCTCCAAATCCAGGAGGGGCAGGGTCGAAGCGCCCAACGAGGGCGGGGGGGCAGGGTGGGGGACGGCGAGCGGATCGAGCCAGGCGCCATCTTGGTGGACTCGGCTAACGCCCACTCCTCCCGACCAGGGGGGGCCCCGCACCCCAGCGCCCTCCAAGGGCTCCACCATGGGGCCTGCGTGGGTTCCGCCGTGGCCACGGCTCCAGCCGAGGGGCTCTCTTCGAGAGGGAGGCCTCTCTCGGCAGTCCAGGTAGTTGGGTTCGAGGGGGGGGAAGGCCCAGGTAGCAGCCTCCAGGGCCCCGGAGTCCAGGGGGCTTGGCGCGCCCGGGGGCCGCTCGCCCAAGAGGGCAGCTACGGGCGCCCCACTCACCCTCCTTCGTTCTTCCTCTCCTCGGCGGTCCTCGGACGCTGCTCCACTCGCCGCCGGCCCATGGCCTCCGGAGGAGCACAGCGACGCCAGCGCCGGCCCGAGCCTGTCGAGCTCCTCCAGGCAAGAAGTCTGCCGCTCAACCAGCCGGTCAAGATGTAGGAGGAGGCCGGTGAGGTCTGGCGGCGCAGCCCGGTTGGTCGTGGTTTGCCCACCGGCGTTCCCCTGGCTGGCATTGGGGGGGTGGAAGACCCGGCCTCTTCCAGGCCCGGCCAGGGAACGGGGGACCAGGTCAGACACTTCAGGGGTGTCGCCATGGCCACTGCCGACCCTGCAGGGTCGAGGAACACCCCGGGGGTCGTCGCGACCTTCAGGCCCGCGAGGGCCCTAAGAACCGAGGCCGGCGCCCGGGCAGCCCCCAGGGCAAGCTCGGTGTCGGCCTGTAAGGCTTCGAGAAGGGGGAGGGAGCGCTTCGGGGCCTCCAGCAGTGGCCGAAGGTCCCCCCCTAAATCCCGGGTGCCTAGGCAGTCATTCTTCCCATATGGGGCACTCCTCCTCAGCAGTGGGGGTGCCGTGTGAGAAAAGTTGCTAGAGGCTCGGCGGAGCTCGGCGTTCACGCGCCTGCTCGACGCCGCCATCTTCACTACAGATATTGTATTTGCCCATTGCTGTCTTATTTATATGTTTGTATATTTTTACTGTGTTATTGTTGACTTTTTGATTTTTGATTTTGTTGTAATTTGTTGTTTGGGCCTGGCCTCATGTAAGCCGCCCTGAGTCCCCATCAGGGAGATGGTGGCGGGGTATAAATCAAGATTATTATTATTATTATTATTATTATTTCTCTCTCGGCATTACTTCGCGAATGAAGATTCTTAGGAAGGACTCATCCCACGCTTTTTACAAGCACTTTGATGCCGAGATAGGCTAGATCAGTTGCAGAAAGCACAGCAGAAAGTCTCCTTGGGTGATGTCGTTTCCAAGTTGCGGTTCTTTCTGCGTTGTCGTTTCTCTTCGAGACCCGTTCGGCATGTCTTCTCGAAAGAGGCCTATTATTATTATTGGCCTGCTTTCCAAAAAGCTCTACAGGTCCCAACCCAGCTGAGAAAATCCTTGAAATGCTTATTCTAATAGACACAAACAAAAAGATAGAGGAGCCTTTGCAAGGCACCTGCGTCACAAGGAATTCCACCACCGATGGAGAGTAGCCAGCGGTGCATCTGCACTGCAGAATTAACGCAGCTTGGTACCACTTTTGCAGCCATGGCTTAATACTATGGATCTGTAGTTGGAGGAGCCCTAGCAGTTGTTCGCAGAGAGTGTAAGATTTTTGTGGAACTTATTATTATTTATTTATTTCCACCATTTCTACCCCGCTTCTTCTCAACCCCCAAGGGGGGACTCAGAGCGGCGCAACAACAGCAACAATTCAATGCCAAAAACACACTATACATATAATAGAAAACCAAAAACAGTCAAAATTAAAATACATTAAAATACAGTTAGCATTAAAATATAATTAGCATTAAAATACATCATATACATTCACATAAGTTAAAAACGGTATTCCATCCATAATAGAAGCATTGGGTCATGTCCACCAGCTTGCCATTTCAATCTAATCTAAAGTGCTGTATCGTGCTAATGTGCAAACGCCTGGCCCCATAACCAGGATTTCACTTTTTTCCTGAATGCCAGGAAGGATGGGGTTGATCTTATATCAATTGGGAGAGCATTCCACAGACGGGGGGCCACCACCATTTGAGAAGTAGACAGGAGCGAGAGCAGGGCCTCCCTGGATAATCTTAAATTACGAGGTGGGACGTAGCGGCTGATGCGTTTGGACAAGTAAGCTGGGCCAGAACCATATAGAGCTTTAAAGGTCAAAACCAGCACTTTGAATTGAGCTCGGAAGTGGACAGGCAGCCAGTTGAGCTGACACAACAGGGGGAGCTGACACAACAACTTCAATCCCTTAGGATTCCATGAACTACGATGTTTCAATGCTATGGAATACTGGAAGTTGTAATTTGCATCGAGGGGTGAGAACTTTGCAAAACTACATATCCCATGATTCCATGGCACTGGGCCATGGCAGTTCCTAGTAGCATCAAACTACATTTGTTCTACTATAGTGTAGATGCAATGCCAGTTTCGTCTGTTTCTCATAAGTCTTCAAATTCCACAAGTAATGCCACATTCCCTTTCTTTTTGAAATAAGTTATAAAAGTTTCCCAGTCGTAAAAAAAGGATTTCAATTGATTTATGTGTGATGAAACTCAATAATTTGTCCATTTCTGCCATTTCTGGTACTTTTAAAACCCAGTTTTCTCTTGAAGATAAGCCTGTCTGCGTCTACACTGTAGAATAAACATAGTATGACACCACTCGAATTGCCATGGCTCAATATTATGGAATGGTGGAAGCTATAGTTTTACTTTGGCCTTATCTACCAGATTCTCTGGTGCCAATTCCCCAAATCTCAACTCCCAGGATTCCATAGCATTGAGCCATGGCAGTTGAAGTGGTATCAAACTGCACTAATTCTACAGTGTAGATGCAGCCTGAGTATATACATTGAATGCCTGTCAAGTGAATACTTAGGGGCAACAGTTTTCTGAAGGAGTCAATTCTGGACAACTCTTCCAAACTCTGCTGCAATATCATTTCTCCAAACCAGAAGAGATGCTTTCAGCAGATTTGAAAACAGGGGAATTTACAAAGTCCAGAAAATTACATTTCAGGATGGTTTTCCTTGGCTGGAGAGGAGTTGGAAATTAGGTGATCAATGATGGCTCAACATCCCCTCTCCGCATATACATCTGGGCTGAATGTCCAACAATGTATATTACTCTTTCTGAAGTTGGTGTCCAATGCTATTAGAAAGGCAAGGAACTACCCGTGTGATGCTTTGAAGCATTTTATATAACTATTTAAAAGTCCAGGGTGAAGATCTTGTCTCGTCGGCCTCAATGTGCGAGGGTGGGCCAATAAGTCTGTGACTTTTTGAATGAAACACAGATTTTTCGATTAAATATCATTTTATTTTTCAGCGTAGTCTCCTTTGAGCTCTATACACTTTGTCCAACGTTTCTCCAATGTTTTTATCCCTTCCAAAAAATAAGATTTGTCGAGGTCATCAAAATAGGTATTTGTTTGTGAGATGATTTCATTGTTGGAGTCAAATATCTCTTTCTGCCGAGCCATTTCTTCAGGTTTGGAAACAAGAAATAGTCACTCGGGGCCAAATCCAGAGAATAGGGTGTATGAGGGAGCAATTTGTATCCCAATTCATGGATTGTTGCCATGGCAGCTGCACACGTGTGCACCCCTTGCATTCTCCAGGTGCAAAAGAACTTTTTTCTTGGCCAAATGCTGTCTCCCCCAAATCCTCATTCAATCGACCCAATAAATTGGCATAATATTTGCCATTGATTGTTTTGACCTTTTGAAGGTAGTCAATGTGGATTATACCGTGTGCATCCCAAAACACTGGGATACTGAAATGGACATCCAAGTGCCACCTCTGTTGATTGATTTTCCCGGGTACTGGTTGTGGGGGTCAGGAGCAGGTGAGGGTTTTGCCCTCCTTTCTGCTAGAGATCCCCGTGTACAACTAGTGGGCCACTGTGTGATACAGAATGCTGGACTAGATGGGCTGAGGCCCGATTCAGCATGGCTCTTCTTATGTTCTTATGTTCTTATGTTCTTATAAAACACGGTCGCCATGACTTTATTGGCTGACAAACCCACCTTGGCCTTCTTTGGCGCCGATTCACCCCAAGAAACCCACTGTTTTGACTGCTGTTTGGTCTCTGGTGTGTTGTGGTGGATCCACATTTCGTCCACAGTTACGAAACGGCGCAAAAACTCATCCATATTGCGGTTGAACAACACCAAACACTCCTGTGAAATTGTCACACAATTGCGTTTGTGCTCGATTGTGAGCAAACGTGGCACCCATCTTGCGGAAAGCTTTCTCATACCCAAGTGATCATTTAAAATTGAAATCACTGAGCCATGTGAGATGCCTATGGCTTCCACAATCTCTCGCACTTATAATCTCTGATCGGAACAACACCATATTGTGAATTTTTTCAATTGTTTTGGGTGTAGAGACCTCAACTGGGCGTCCAGAACATTCGGCATCTTCTGTGCTTGTACGGCCACAACGAAATTCAGTAAACCACTTTTTTACCATTGGAATGGATGGTGCAGAGTCCCCATAGTATTTATCAAGCTTAGCCTTGATTTGAGTTTTTTCTGCAAAAAAATAATGTTTAATGAGCACACGAAATTCACTTTTTTCCATTTTCTCCTCAAATCACACGGTAGTCTTCTATCAATGCCTGTTGACAGGAGCAGTGTTGCCCATTCAGTTAAGAGGCGGGAAATTCAAAAAGTCACGGACTTATTGATCCACCCTCGTACAACTTCACCATAGAATCCTAGACTTGGAAGAGACCTAAACCACCATCCAATCCAGTGTTTCTCAACCTGGGGGCCATGACCCCTGGGGGGGGGGGTCACGAGGGGGATTCAGAGGGGTTACCAAAGATCATCAGAAAACATATATTTCTTTTTTAAAAAAATAGATCTTTATTGGATTTACAAAATACAAGTTAAAAAGTAAAAGTAGAAAAAGAGCGCAAGAGTGGTTTATCAAAACATTATCAATCTGGCACTTCTATGATTTTCATCAAGTTCGAACTTGATGAGAAAACATACAGTGTATTTCTGATGGTCTTAGGAATCCCTTTGGCAGAGAAGGCTGAAGATCTCTTTGCCTGTCCTCTTACTTTTTGGAAACAAACGATGAATCCTCCCACCAAAGACCCTCCTCCGCTGTGATTGGCTGGCCTCTCAGCCAAGGGGAGGGCTGTTTCTGAGACTCCAAGTGGGGAGGGGATAGCATGCGAGGATGGAGGGAGCCTCATGCCAACAAGTCCCTTCAAGACATGGGGATTCTGCGTGAGAAGTTCATAATGCTCTTTGATTGTATGTGAACTATAAATCCCAGCAAGTGCAACTCCCAAATGACAAGATTTATTTTCCCCAAACTCCACCAGGGGAAGGAGTTCAGAATGCTCTTTGATTGTAGGTGAACTATAAATCCCAGCAAGTACAACTCCCAAGCGACAAAATCAATCACCCCCAATTCCACCAGTATGCAAATTTGGCCGTATCGGGTATTTGTGCCAAATTTGGTCCAGTGAGTGAAAATACATTCTGCATATCGGATATTTCCATTACGATTCATAACAATAGCAAAATGACAGTTAAGAAGATACTTGTCTGTATATTGCTTTTATTTATATTTCTGTATGTCTTATTGTGTTGCTGATGATGTTTTGATTTTATTTATTGTATTTGTTGTTTGGGCCTGGCCTCATGTGAGTTGCCCCAAGTCCCCATCAGAGAGATGGTGACGGGCTATAAATAAAGTTTATAGTATTACTAGCTTGGGGACCCGGTGGTGCCCAGGTTATTTGAGGAAGGCATTGTGTGCCAAGGTTGGTTCCTATTAGATGTTTATGTGGCTTGCAGTGGCCTCAGGAACTTAGTGAATGTACTGCAAGTCCCATTGGTCATGGACCATCCCCCTCCAAACAGCACCGGGATGTAGAGTGGGTCATGGGGGCTCTGTGTGTCACATTTGGTCTTGATCATTCTCTGGATGAGGGTTGCAGTGGTCTCGGAAGGTGAGTGAAGGTATTTCAAGGCCCATCATCTGTGGTTACTCCTCCTTGAAACAGCACCAGGGTGTAGAGTGGGTCAAGGGGGCTCTGTGTGCTAATTTTGGTCTGTATTGGTCATTGGGTGAGGGTCTTTGTGAAGTGGGCCATTGGGCCCCTGTTTGCCAAGTTTGTTCCTGATCCGTCACTGCTGTGGGCCGCAGTGTCTGACTGCCTGAGGCCTTTCCTTTTCCCTCTGAGTCACCTTAGAATGTTGGAATGTGGATGGCCAATCAGAGCCCTTTATGCAAATAATCCCATAGTGGGGCAACCTAGCCAATCAGAGCCCTTTATGCAAATAATCCCATAGTGGCAACCTATCGAAACGCTGTCACATATTCCTTGCCAACTCCGCACCTCCCAGAAAATGAACATTCCATTTCCTTTTTTAAAAAAAAAAAAAGTTTTTATTGGGTGTTTCAAATATATAGCACAACAGTTAAAATTTATACATATAACAGTTTGAGAATGTGTCCCCAGAGCTTAAAAAACCCCTGTCATTTGGCTAACTTACTTACTTACTTACTTTGCTTCTAGACCGCCTCTCTCAGCCCGAAGGCGACTCGAGGTGGTGTACAACAGCAAAAACTGCTCAAGACAAACATATCAACAATTATCAATACAATACAATTCCAACATATACAAATTAGCATTCAACGTTAAAAACTCAAGCATTCAGTTGCATTCTGTTTTACTGGCCAATCAGAGTCCTTTATGCAAATTGTCTGTCAGTGGCAACCAATGCCCTCTGTCTGGTGCCTTAGAGTGTTGGAGTTCTGAGGCTGGCCAATCTGAGTCCTTTATGCAAATAATCTGGTGCCTTAGTGTCGGAGTTCTGAGGCTAAGAACATAAGAACATAAGAAGAGCCATGCTGAATCGGGCCTCAGCCCATCTAGTCCACCATTCTGTATCACACAGTGGCTCACCAGTTGTACACGGGGATCTCGAGCAGAAGGGAGGGCAAAACCTGACCTGCTCCCGACCCCCACAACCAGTACCGGGGAAATCCTGCCTACCTCAACCAACTCCGAGGTGGCACTTGAATGTCCTTTTCAGTAACTACCGATACACTTGGTATCCATGAATCTGTCTAATCCTGCCTTGAAGCTGTCCAGGCTGACCGCTGTCACAACCTCCTCTGGAAGTGAGTTCCATAACCCAATGACCCTCTGGGTGAAGAAATATTTCCCTTTATTAGTCCTAATTTTCCTACCTTGGAGCTTCAGGGAGTGCCCTCTAGTCCTAGTGTTTTGTGACAAAGAAAATATTTTTTCTTTATTCACCTTTTCTATCCCATGCATGATTTTATACACTTCGATCAAGCTGGCCAATCAGTGTCCTTTATGCAAATAATCCCACAGTGGCAACCAATCGAAACCCTGCCACATATTCCTTCGCACGCACCGCCGCAGCTCCACCCGCAAACACTGACTTTTATTATATACATAGTTTGATGATGATGATGATTATGAAGTAGCAATGAAAATAATGCGAGGCTTGAGGGTCACCACAATATGAGGAACTGGATTAAGGGGTCGCGACGGCATTAGGATGAGAAATTCAAGATGTTTTGTTAATGTTTCGATGGAATCTCTTTCCCTGCGGCTTGAATCCTCGGCTCCATTGTTTCCTGGTCTCTGGAGGAGCAGGAACCAAGCCGCCTCCATCTTCTCCAAGACATCAATTCATATAATATTTTAAGATTTTAGGCGTTTCAGGAATCTGCCCTCCTCCGCTTTCCCTTGATGCCTCTCCCCTCCCCTCCTGTTGTGTGCAAAGCCTGAGACTGCTACTCACATTTGGGTATTATTATTTTTTTCTGTTGAGAAAATGGGATGCCTTTGAAATGAAATTGATTTTAAATACATTCCATCTGTTCCGGACTAAATGCTTCCTCGTCTTTGCCCATTAGACGGGATACCTCGATGCAGAGAAACACTTTTCTATCATTTCCATAAGAGCCCTATTGTCAGGAGATGTGGGGCTTCTTTCATTTTTTCGCAAGGGGGGGAACGTGCTGTCGCTGCTTTTGCATCCTCTTAACTTCACAAAAGACAAGTGCCGTACTTGATCCAACACTAGAGAGAGTCCCAGAAATATTTGCGGCGGCACGATTCACCTTTCCCAGCCTGGCACTACTTTCAGATGGATTGCAAACGGCAACATTTGTGCAAGCAATTGTGTATACGCAGTGCCTGTTTGTGACTGGGAAGACACACACCCTGAAGGCAGGAACAGATTGCTGTGCAAAATAGGCAACCAAAGCTGCATCTACACCAGGCATGGGCAAACTTGGACCCTCCCTCCAGGTGTTTTGGACGTCAACTCCCACAATTCCTAACAGCCTCAGGCCCTTTCCTTTTCCCCCCTCAGCCGCTTAGGGCGGCTGAAGGGGAGAGAGCCTGTTAGGAATCATGAGTTGTGATATCAGAGGTGACCCCCCCAGGACTCTGTCAAAGAGAGTTCAAAACCAAGGAATTCATAGTTTTACCAAGGACACCAGGCTGGAATGATCCCATAGTCCCCTATCTCTCCCCCATGTGGGAACCTAAGGCTCTTACCATGGCCCCACATGGCAATGCCCCTGTGACCCACACTTATGAATTTTCTTTTATGGGACTTTTGCCTACATTTAAAGGACTTTCAGGGAAGTTTTGGGAACTTTTCCTTCTTTCAAATCCCATGGACTCTCATCATGATTTATGGATTCCTATGGACTCTGGTGGGTGGGATGGGTTGATATGAGGAGATATGGTTCCTATTTGCCCTCCAATATGAATGTATTCCCTATATGTCTCCCCCTTCTATGTGTTCCTATATAAAAATACCTCTCCATTGGCGCCCCCTTGCAGTGGGGGAGAGGCTTGCGTACCCTAGTGAAGTTGTGAGCTATGCTGGCGGTGGCATAATAGCCGGCGGTAGGGCCTCCCATGCCAGACAGGTCACAACCGAAGGGTCTGACAAAGAGGGGTGGCATCCTAAAGAGGAGACTCCAAGTCAACAATTTTCAACAGGCTGTTGTGAGAGACAACTTCCAGGCAAATCTGCAAGCAAAACTTGAAGTCCACCCTACAGATTCTTCTCCTACAGCGCTTTGGCAACACATCAAAAACAGTATCCTGCAGTCTGCTGAAGAATCCCTAGGATTCTCCCTTAAGAAAAACCAAGACTGGTTTGATGAAAACAACCAAGAGATCCAGGAGCTGTTGGCAAAGAAGAGAACCACTCACCAGGCATTCCTCGCCCAGCCATCTTGCCATGTAAGAAAAGCAGCCTTTCGTCTCGCATGTAGTAAACTCCAACAAAAACTCAGAGACATCCAGAACAAGTGGTGGACTGATTTATCAGAAAAGACACAACGCTGTGCAGATCTCGGTGATCACAGAGGTTTTATGAAGCTCTCAAAGCAGTGTTTGGACCTACGTATCAGGTCCAAAGCCCCTTATACAGTACAGATGGTCAAACACTAATTACTGATAAAACCTCCATCCTGAACCGATGGGCTGAACATTTTCAGGGTCTCTTTAATGCCAGCCGAGTAGTCCAAGGTTCAGCTATCCAACACATGATACAACAACCAATGAAAAATGAACTGGACACAGCTCCCACTCTGGAAGAGACCATTGAGGCCATACAGCAGTTGAAAAATGGCAAGGCAGCGGGATCAATGGAATCCCACCTGAAGCTTGGAAACAGGGAGGTCATGTACTGCATGCTAAATTCCATGAGCTCCTTGTGAGTTGCTGGGAAAAAAGGTGAACTGCCATCAGATCTCCGAGATGCAGTTATCATCACCCTGTATAAGAAAAAGGGAACAAAATCCGATTGCTCAAACTATCGAGGTATAACACTGCTCTCCATTGCTGGAAAAATCCTTGCAAGGATACTCCTGAACAGATTAGTTCCGGCTATTGCAGAAGAACTTCTCCCTGAAAGCCAATGCGGCTTCAGAGCAAATAGGAGCACCACAGATATGGTTTTTGCCCTTAGACAACTGCAAGAGAAATGTAGAGAGCAGAACAAAGGACTCTATGTAACATTTGTCGACCTCACCAAAGCCTTCGACACTGTGAGCAGGAAAGGTCTGTGGCAGATCCTGGAACGTCTAGGATGTCCCCCAAGTTCCTCAAAATGATTGTCCTGTTACATGAGGGCCAGCACGGTCAAGTCAGATATGGCGATGCTCTCTCGGAGCCCTTTCTCATAACTAATGGAGTGAAACAAGGTTGTGTTCTTGCACCAACCCTATTTACAATCTTCTTCAGCATGATGCTCCAAAGGGCTATGGCAGACCTACAAGAAGAAGACGGCATATATATACGCTATCGTACTGATGGTAGCTTGTTCAACTTAAGCCGTCTGAGGGCTCGCACAAAGACTCTAAACTATCTAGTCCGTGAGCTACTTTTTGCTGTGATGCTGCCCTTGTCGCCCATTCAGAAGCAGCCCTGCAGCGCCTCACATCCTGCTTTGCAACAGCTGCAGAGCTGTTTGGGCTGGAAGTCAGCCTGAAGAAAACAGAAGTCCTCTACCAGCCCGCACCACAGGAAGAACACCATCATCCCCACGTCAGCATAGGCACATCTGTGCTTAAGTCCGTTCAGCAGTTCACCTACCTGGGAAGCATCATCTCTTCAGACGCCAAGATTGACAAAGAGATAGATCACAGATTATCAAAGGCATATAGTGCATTCGGAAGGCTTCACAAAAGAGTCTGGAGCAACAAGCACCTGAGACAAAGCACCAAAATCAGTGTGTACAGAGCTATCATACTGTCCATTCTCCTCTATGGGTCTGAAACATGGGTCACCTATCGCCAACACCTACGACTCCTCGGCGCTTTCATCAGCGCTGTCTTCGCACAATCCTAAATATACACTGGACCGACTATGTGACGAATGTTGCTGTCCTTGAGCAAGCAGGGATCACCAGCATTGAGGCCATGCTATTGAGAACACAGCTGCGCTGGGCAGGGCACGTCTCTAGGATGGAGGACCACCGCTCCCCAAAGATACTACTCTATGGTGAACTCGCCACGGGTCAGCGCAAGAGAGGCGCCCCCCAAAAGAGATATAAGGACTCCCTGAAACAACATCTCAGGCTTGGCCAGTTTGATCACCAACAATGGTCCACCCTGGCCTCACATCGGGAGGCATGGAGAAGCACTATCCACAATGCTGCGGCCTCTTTCGAGAAGACACGCCGAATGGGTCTCGAAGAGAAACGACAACGCAGAAAGAACCACAACTTGGAAACAACATCACCCAAGGAGACTTTCTGCTGCGCTTTCTGCAACCGAACTTGCCTATCTCAGATTGGCCTTTTTAGTCATCAACACGCTTGTAAAAAGCGTGGGATGAGTCCTTCCTGAATCTTCGTTCGCGAAGTAATGCCGAGAGATATAAAAATATGAAATGCCACCTGTGCTGAAGTGTTTATTTTTTATTATAGGATTGAATATGTATTGAAATGTTAGGATAATGTGAACCGGAGAGAGAGCTGATATTAAGAGCATGTCTCTGCAGAGAGAGCAGAGTTGCCATAGCAACGTGGCTGTGAGGCAGAAGTAGGAGGAGTCAATGGCTTTCTGCCAGAGTCAAGAATAGAATTCTGTGGAAGTTTGAATTTTGACAGTTGAACTGTCAGACCAGCTCTAATACAGTTGGTGCTGAGAGCTCAGAGAGAGCAGTTGGGACTGACCAGCTCTAGAGAGAGCAGGGTTAACAGTCGATGTTTAGGGCTGTGAGAATACAGTCCTGGTGAGCTGAGCTTGCGAGCCAGCTGGTTTTATGTAAAGCCTGAGGGCTAAATATAGCCAAAGTGTCTGAGAAAGGCCAGAGTGCCTATGTATTGAGAGAGTTAGAAGCTGATCTAGCTGAGTAATAGCAATAGTTAAGCATTGCAACTTTGTATTTGCCATAACTAGAACATTTGTAACCTTTTAAAGTCGTGCCTCTTCGGAAGTGTTATACTAAGTATCAAACCAAGCTTCTGTGCCAAAATAAACTGTTTATTGTTAGTTCATCTTAAAACCTCTCTCTGTGCCATTGATTTCAAAAGTCAAGCCTCAGTTTAAAAGTTTTATCCTGTCTCACAACTTGAACCCTCATTAACCCTCACAAATAGCTGACATTCCTCACAAAATTGGTCCAGTTGGTCTCTCTCTCATAAAATGGTGGCAGCAGTTTGAAAAACGAACATTCGCATAGTGACGCCAGCTAAAAGCTGTGTCGTCGCAAATTTGGTGTCAGAGGTGGGACATCTTCGCAAACTAGTGGCAGTGGGTGAGATAGCCTACCCTGCCACGGTGTAAAAGTTGGCGTGCGAATAACGAGTCGTTACACCACCTTTTCGTGACCCCAGCATGCCAGCACTCAGGAATCTCCTGGACTTAATGTCAGGGGAAAACCTTTACCCTTTACCTATAACAGATATTGTTGCGACCTTGGTTTTGGCTTTCAATCTGCTGAGGTATCTGTTCAATAGATGATTTCCACTCTGGTGGGAAGCTTCTAATCAACAGGATGAGGTAGAGAGGTTCGTTTGGAGTCCACAAGACAGAGGTCCTTCTCAATTGCAGCCCCAATCTTGTGGAACTCCCTACTGCCAGACCAAAGAGCCACTCCTGATCTACATACACTTTTAGGGGCACTTAAGACATGGCTTTTCAGAAGAGCCTATGATTGTTAGTAACAAGCAGTGACTGTGTAATCTGTTTATTTTAATTGTGTAAGTCGCCCAGAGCACCTTTAGTGGAGGGCCACTCATAAGAAATAAAGTTAGTTAGTTAGTTAGTATCATAGCGATGAAGATGGAAAATAAGGTTGGGGCAATAACACATCCATCCCTGTTTGACACTTGATTCCACCTTAAATGGGTCACTTTGGGAACCATTGCTGTCCAAGATGGTTGCCATCAGGTGCATCACCTTCACCATCATCATCATATTGGTTTTATTTATTTATATCCTGCTTTGATCCCTTGCTGTCCAGACCTTGAACCGGTGCTTGGCCGCTGTGTCGGACTGGATGAGGGCTAACACACTGAAATTGAATCCAGACAAGACAGAGGTCCTCCTGGTCAGTTGAAAGGCCGAACAGGGCATAGGGTTACAGCCTGTGTTGGATGGGGTTACACTCCCCCTGAAGACGCAGGTTCGCAGCCTGAAAGTGATCCTGGATTCATAGCTGAGCCTGGAACCCCAGGTCTCGGCGGTGGCCAGGGGAGCTTTTGCACAGTTAAGACTTGTGCGCCAGCTGCGCCCGTACCTTGGGAAGTCTGATCTGGCTACGGTGGTCCACGCTCTGGTTACATCCCAAATAGATTACTGCAATGCGCTCTACATGGGGCTGCCTTTGAAGACTGTTCAAAAACTTCAACTGGTGCAATGGGCAGCAGCCATATTGCTCACTGGAGCATCATACAGGGAGCATACCACCCCCCTGTTACGTCAACTCCACTGGCTACCGGTCCATTTTTGAGCACAATTCAAAGTGCTGGTCTTGCCTATAAAGCCCTATACAACTCCAGCCCAGTTTACTTGTCTGAACGTATCTCCCTCTATGTTCTGCATCATAGCCTAAAATCCACTGGGGAGGCCTTGCTCTCAGTCCCACCAGCTTCACAAACACGGCTGGTGGTGATGAGGGACAGGGCCTTCTCCGTGGTGACCCCTGCCTATGGAACTCGCTCCCTAGTGAAATCAGATTGGCATCCTCCCTCCTTTCGTTCAGAAGAAAACTAAAAGATGTGGCTGTGGAACCAGGCATTTGGCTAATGGATATAATGGCACTGAACATTGAATCTGACCTTGTGGTTATTGTAATGGAAAAGGCTTTATGATTGTGTAATTAATGTTCTTTTGAACTATGGTATTTGTATGTTTTTATCTTCTTATTATATTGCATTTTATTGCGGCATCTAATCGTTGCCATTGTTAGCCGCTCTGAGTCCCCCTGCGGGGGTGAAAAGAGCGGGGTAAAAATGATGTAAATAAATAAACATAAATAAATTTGATTGAGATACAAAGTATATGAAGCCAAAAGGACAGCAATCCATTGCTGGGGAAACCTCGTTTTTGTTGAGTTGCACAGCAGCTCTTGGCAATGTTGAGTCGAGAAGCAAATTAGAAGTGGCAAAGACTCGCTTTCTCTATGCGCTTGTGTGCCGGAGGAGGGAAGAAATGGATCTTGCCTCTCAAAACAGCCTCAATTTCTTGGCGGCCAATTAGACAACGGGACGGACTCGGCTGGAGGGAGAAATAATTCCCATCTTTTTTTCCCCTCCGGCCATGGGCTTGGAAGGGGCGGCCAGAGCCCCCTTTTCTTTACAGATTTGTAAACGCAAGCTAATTGCGTGTTTAATGGCCGGTGCATTCCAAAGGGCCCCGGTGGAGCCGGCATTATTTAGATTGGGCTTAATAAAGCGTATGATCTGGCCCATTAAAAATAATTAAAAAATGGGGAGAAAAAAATAATAAAAATACTGCCAATGCCACAGAAGTGGCAGCTGGGCTCCAGTCGGTTGATCAGGACCCCCCGTTTCACCCCAAAAGTGGGAGAAAGGAAACAGGAAGCAGTAGGGATAGGAGTGGAAAGGAGGATGGAGAAACCCCGATGGGAAGAATCCCAGGCTGATGAGGACAGCTCACAGCATGCTATTTATGCCACACAAAATTCAGACAGATGGAAGCAAACACGCATAGCATTTTCTGATCAGAAAAGCACACCAAATATGAGGCTTGTAGGGAAAAATAATGCTTCTCTGGCTTCCTAAGCTGCTCATCAGGGGGATTCATAGTTTCTAGAAATTTGAACATTTTGGTCAGCCTTCTTTGGATGTCCCTTCCATCAAATTGGGCAGGACTGGACACAGAGTTGGATCTGACCAAAGCTGTTACTTCGATCTGGACACCAGGCTCATCTTGATGCCACATTTGGTTGCTGTGAGGCTTTTTGGGCTGTACAACTATAACAACGAGGGTATTTTAAACTGTGGCAGGGCAGACCTTGCCTTAGAACAGTGTTTCTCAACCAGTGTGCCGTGAGTGATCATCAGGTGTGCAGCGAGAAAAGCTCTCTGCCCCCCTTCCTTCCCCCCTCCTCCTGCCGAACTCCTGCTGCTTGGGAGAGGAGGAGGAAGGGACGGGCGGCCGCAAAGAAAAAGGGACTGGGGCACCGCCTCCTTCGGCCGTTTCCCCAACCAGCCTCCAATCTGCCATGACTCGCCATGACCCTTGCTTGTTGAAGCTGTGGACGAGGAGCCCTGCCTACTGAAGCCCGCCCACCATTCATGCTCCTCCTCTGTGAGAGAGCTGAAGCCAGGGGGAGGGGGCGGGGCCTGTAGAAGAGCTGAAGCTGGGAGGAGGGGCGGGGCTCTGCCCCCTCCCCCGGCTTCGGCACTCCCAGCAGCTGCCGCCCGGCCTTGAGGGGGCAGCCAGCATTGTGCTGGCCAGCGGTGGCAGAGCCAGCACAATGCTGGCTTGGCACTCAGCACCCCTCAAGGCTGAGGGGCAGTGCTGTGGGAGAACTAAAGCTGGGGGAGGGGGGGGGAACTAAAGCCAGGGAGGGGTGTGGCCTGGCCTGTCTCCTCCCTGGCTTTGGCACTCCCAGCAGCTGCTCCCAGCAGCTCACCATCCCCCTGCCATTCTTTACTGTTTACTGTGTTACAGTGTCATTTTGGTTGGTGGTGAGCCCCCGGATCTTTTTAATGTTAAAAGTGTGCCACGGCTCAAAAAAGGTTGGGAAACACTGCCTTAGAATATCCCACCTCTGCCACCAAATTGCAAAGAAACGGGTGTATTTTAACTCTCGACGCTGCCATCCATTATAAAGAAAAGGGTAACTCCGTGTGTGTGACTTATTGACTTCAGACTTGTGTGCTGTGGTAACTCTAAAGATACTACTCCTTTAAAGGTATGCTGCTTCAGGAAAGTGCTTTTACAGAGGCACTCGTGAGACTGATGTTTTGAACAACAAAACAATGTAGTTTATTGAATAGAACTGACAATATGGGTACTAAGCTGAATGGTTCAGAGATTCTGGCACAAAAGAGTATGGTTCCTTTAAACCAGGGGCACCCACACTTTTTCAGCATGCGAGCTACTTATAACAAGGCTGGAGAGCGGAGGGGCAGGGGCGGGGCTTGGCACGGCCTGGCTCTGCCCCCCTCTGGCTCCCGCTCTACCAGCAGCTTCTCCAGGCTTGAGGATGGCAGTGCCAAGCCAGCTTTGTGCTAGCTATGTCACCACTGAGTTGGCATTGCCATTGCTCAAGCCTGGAGAAGCTGCTGGTAGAGCGGAGGATGGCAATGCCAGAGCTAGGGTGGAGCCATTCTCAAGCCTGAGAAGCGCTGGTAGAAGCCCCCTGCACCAAGCCCCCTCCCTCTGGCTTTGGAGCTCCCAGCAGCTTCTCCAGGCTTGTGGATGGCAATGCCAAGCCACTGGTGACATAGCTAGCACAAGGCTGGCTTGGCACTGCCATCCTCAAGCCTGGAGAAGCTGTTGGTAGAGCGGAAGCCAGAGGGGGGCGGAGCCAGGCCGCTCCAAGCACCGCCCACTCTCCTCTGGCTTGGAGCTCCCGGGCAGCTTCTCCAGGCTTGAGGATGGCAATGCCAAGCCAGCCTTGTGCTAGCTATGCCACCACTGGCTTGGCATTGCCATCCTCAAGCCTGGAGAAGCTGCTGGGAGTGCTGAAGCTGGAGGAGGGGCGGGGCTTGGTTTTGGCCTGGCCCCTCCCTTGAGAAGCACCCCATCCGGCTGGGATCAACCTCCTTCGGTCCCGGGATCGACTTCCTGGGCAGCCCTGCTTTAAACAGCTCAAATCTTAGTTACAGAATTCAACTCCTTTCTCCCTTCAAGAGTTTACCGACAGGATCTCCTCTCTACCTAGTAAATCTTATCTCCCACTCAGATAGTCCTACTCTGGACCTATCTAGTTACTTCTCTACACACTATTTTCCCTGATAGCTGTGATATTTACACGCTAGCTATCCTTGCCAGCCACCTGTTCACTCAGGCTTCTTTCTAACACTAACTAATCCCAATCCTCTCAAACACTTCTTCTCCTTCTTCTTCTGAATCCCACAACCAACTTCTCTCACTCCCAGCCACCAACTGCTGTCAGGTTTCAAAATTATTTATTTATTTATTTACATAATTTATATTCCACCCTTCTCACCCCGCAGGGGACTCAGGGCGGATCACAATGCACATATACAGGCAAACATTCAATGCCGTAGACATACAACATATATAGACAGACAACGAGCTACACAATTGGTCGAGAGCTCACCCCGACCCAGGCAGGCCTCGAACCCATGACCTTCTGTCAGTAGAGATCTTATGCAGCTGACTCCCAGCCAGCTGCGCCACATTCCCGGTGCCTCCTCTTCAGGGCATTTCCCCCCTTTTTTCCAAGTTAGGCTCCGCCCCCTTTCCTACCAGCCAATCCTAACTCGCTCATTTCTCTTCAGGCTGCTCTTTAGGCACGCCCCCTTTTGGAAATGACGTTTCTCTTCTAGAGGATCACATTTAGCACAGCAGGTTAATCACCAGCTGCAGTAAATCTTGCCAGCCAAATGGTTGACAGTGCTAAGCTGGGTCAGGGTGAGCTCCTGACCTTCAGACCAGCTTTCCACCCACCTAGCAGACAGAAAACACTAATGTGAGTAGATGAATAGGTACTGCATTAAGCGGCGAGGTATTTTAGGCACAGTGCTTTGGAGGAAAGTTTACAAACAAAGAAAGCTCTTTGGCAAAGAGATGGAGCGACAGCACCTCCCTGTGGCCGGAACTGAGCACAGCCTCCAAAAGATGCCGAATGATGAGAAAAAGCCTAAATATACCTCTGTCCGTTGTATGTTTTGCTATTGTATAATCGGCATTGAATGTTTGCTGTATATGTGTTCCGTGATCCACCCGGAGTCACCTTTTGTGGTGTATATACTGTATATCTGAGGAAAACTGTCCAGGATGGGAGAAAGCACTCTTGTCTGTTTGAGGCAAGTGTCACCTTGGAATCACATTTGCTCTTTTCGCTGTTGCATCGTACTCTTGGCTCATGTTCAGCCTGTCATTTACTAAGACACCTAGACTCCTACGGTCTGTTTCCAAGCCAGGGGTCACCCATTCTAGATCTGTGTTTTTCATTTTTTTATGTCTAAAGTATAGTATCGTATATTTCTCCCTGCCGAAATGCACTTGTTTACCTTTGGCTCAGCTCTGGAATCAATCTGTTAAGATCACTTCGGATCCTGACCCAAAAACGATCTGGGAGTCTTACTTTTCTGCTGCTCCAGAGAAGAAGTCATAGTAAAGCTGAGGATTCAAACTACAGGAAAAGGGGATTCCACTTAAAGATTAATAAGAACGTCCTGACGTTAAGAGTTATCCACCAGTGGAATGTTCTTCAAGAGTGAGGGGGGATCTGCTTCTATGGAGGTGTTTATACAGAGGTCAAATGGTCATCTGTTGGAGGGCTTGGATTGTGCCTTTCTGCATGGCAGAATGAAGTCAAACTGGACGGCCCTTTAAGGCAGTCTTTCCCAACTAGTGTGCCGTGAGCGATCATCAGGTGTGCCGTGGGAAATTGGAACCTCCAATATCCTTTCTTCCCCCTCCCGCCAAACACTTTTTCTTCTCCACTTGGGCTCCCTTCTTTCCAGCTTCGCTCTGCTCCCTTTGTCTCACTTTGCTCTGGGGCGAGTCTGCGCAGTAGCGCCCGCACGGGTCACGTCTTCCTCCTTCCCCCTCCCCTCCTGAACATACTCACGCTGCCCCCTCGGATCAAAATGGCAGCAGGAGCGGCAGTGTAGAAGAAAAAGTAAGTGTTCGGCAGGAAGGGGAAGATAGGACGCGAAGGGGAAGGGGGGGGGGAAGAGGTCTCTGTCGAAAGCTGGCGTGGGCAAACTTGGATCTTCCAGGTGTTTTGGACTCCAACTCCCACCATTCCTAGCAGCCTTGGGCCTTTTTTCTTTTCCCCCCTCAGCCACTTAAGCAGGAAAGGGCCTCAGGCTGTTAGGAATGGTGGGAGTTGAAGTCCAAAGCACCCAGAGGGCCGAAGTTTTCCCATTCCTGTTTTAGGGACCTTAAAGTGGTGAGCCTCCTTCCAACTTTGTGATTCTGGATAGAAAACAAACAACAACAGAAGTATTATGAGGCAAACTGTATACACAATCTTAAGACATGGGCCGAATTAAAAGATAAAAACTTATTGAAAATAGAGGGATTTGACATCAAATTCGGGTGGCATGCATATCTATTCTATAACAAAATTCAACAAGATAGGGGTTTTAATAATCATATCATACGGTCGGCCCTATTCAAGATATGGACCAAATTTAAGAAGAAGCTGTATGGGAAATTTCCTTTATGGGTCTCACCGATTGAAGCCTTCAAAATACAGAAGTACGAGGGTAAGGCAGAACCGAAATATGAAGATCTAGTAAAAAAAGATGGGGCAAATCTAAGGATAAAAGATCGAGAAGAGCTGGGGCAATGGAATCTAAACTGGTTCCAGTATGGCCAGTTAGCTAAGAGATTCAAAGAAGACGATAAAATAGGATGGGAAACCTCAATCACAGCGGGGGAAAGGATTTGGTTATCAACAAAGAGAAAAAATGTGAGCCTACTATATAAATTCTTGCTAGAATTTGAAAATGCGAGGAAACAACCAACGGAGGAATATATTCAAAGGTGGTCAAAAAATATGGGTTATAATATTGATGTTGCTGAGTGGGAAAGAATCTGGAAAGTGAACCAGAAATATACGTACGCTAACTGCTTAAAAGAAAATATATTAAAAATGTTTTACAGGTGGTACCTAACTCCAAGCCTTTTAGCAAAAGTTTATAAAAACTCGAACGATGTTTGCTGGAAATGCAAACAGGAAAGAGGAACCTTTTACCACCAGTGGTGGACCTGCAAAACAACAAAAAAATATTGGGATAGGATCCACCAAATTACTCAAGAAATTCTCCAAATTACCTATCAGAAAAAACCAGAGATATATCTCCTAAATGTAACAACTTTTGTAAAGGATAAGGACATGGAAAAACTTTTGAACTATCTTATAATTTCAGCGAGGATCTGCTTCGCCAGGTACTGGAAACTTCCTCAAGTGCCTGAGGAGGACGAATGGCTTGCCAAGATTACTGAGTTGGCAGAAATGGACAGACTCACTCACCTGCTTCGCCCAGGACCAAGCAAAGGCTACAATAGTACCTGGTCTCTTTATGTTAAATTTATGAAAGAAAGAAGAAACATATGCCTGAAAGGCTTTCATATTTGATTTAATGGGTGCACAGTGTATACAATACTTTGGTCGTCTGGAAAAGAAATACTGAAGAATCATCTAAGATGTGAAGTCAACTTTTTATAACTTCACCACTTTACTTTTAATCTTACCTAAACCCTTTCCCTTTTCATACCTATCTCTCCTCCCTTTCCTCCCTTCCCTACCCCATACTTTCCTGACACTCGTTTTCAACACTTTGAAGAGTGGAAGATAATTGTGTGCATAATCGCTGTTCGGGGGGCTTGAACCCTAGGTGTGATTTCAATGTGTGTTTGGTATGTTTTCTTTCTGTACTACTTTTTTTAACTACAATAAAGATTTATAAAAAAAAAAAAAAAAAAAGAAAAAGAAAACAAACAACAACATAACATAACATTGTTTGAGTCCACAGTGCTCTCTGGATGTAGGTGAACTACAACTTCCAAACTCAAGGTCAATTCGCAAGCAAACCCTTTCAGTACTTTGTAATGAGAGTACAATATGCCAAGTTTGGTTCAATTCCATTGTTGCAAGAGTTCAGAATGCTCTTTGATTGTGTGTTAACTATAAATCCCAGAAACTGTAACTCCCAAATGTCAAGGTCTATTTTCCCCAAACTCCATCTGTGTTCCCATTTGGGCATATTGAGTATTCATGCCAAGTTTAGTCCTGATCCAACATTGTTTCAGTCCACAGTGCTCTCTGGATATAGGTGAACTACAACTCCAAAACCCAAGGTCAATGTCCACCAAACTCTTACAGTATTTTCTCTTGGTTATGGGAGTTCTGTGTGGGAAGTTTGTGTCTTTCTGCCATTCCTGCCAGGATATCTATGTTGTGTTCATCGATACAGGTCCAGGTTTCACACTGAGGGTATAAATACATTTAAAAACATATTAACTATATGTATTACTGTGTTCGGGTGTCATTTTGTGACATTTTGGTTGGTGGTGTGCCCCAGGATTTTGTTAATGTAAAAAATGTGCTGCAGCTCAAAAAAGGTTGAAAAGCACTGCTTTAAGGTCTTTTCTAATTCTTTGATACTATGGTTGTTCAGCAGAGGTCAGATGGCCATCTATTGGGAGGTCTTGGATTGTGTCTTCCTGCCTGGCTGAAAAGAGATGGACTGAATGGCCCTTTGGGTCTCTTCCAACTTGAGGATTCAATAATTCCAGCCAGCAATGTAACAACACACAAATCCTGCTTTCTGTAAAGCCAAGGGCGGGGGAGCTTTGCTAACTGCAAGCATGTGGGCCCAACAGCCTTTGATAATTGCCCCCCGAAACCATTCACCCCCTTCTTTCCTTCCAGCAGCGGCCCTGTCGCTGCCAGTTTTGCCCTGGGCGCCTCATGCAATTGAGTGGCGCTGCTGCAAGCTCTTCACAAAGCGGCGGGACACGTCCCTCAGATCTCTTGACTAGACCCGTGGCTAATTTTACAACGTTCATTTATCTTAGCATATTATATCGCTTTAATTTCGTCCCTCTGGATCCCATTATTGCCTCTGTACCTTGTAGCCGACATGTAAACGGTAATTGCTGTTATTAGCAGCGTACAGTGCAATGGAGCTGCTCTGCAAATAAAGGGGAGGGGGGCAAAGCGGGCACAAAGTGGGTGCAAGGAACAGGGATCATCGGGGTGATGATGCCAAGGGATGCGGAAATGTCCACACAGAAATAAATCAGAACTATTGGGGCACACAGAATGGGGAGAGAGTGCTGAACCACTGGAGACCTGGGTTCAAATCCTTACTCAGCCCTGGAAACCCACTTGGGCAAGTGCACACTCTCTCAGCTTCAGAGGAAAACAATCACAAACAGGCAACCCCCCCCCCAAAAAAACCCCAACAACCCAAAACCTATTTTCAGATTTCCGAGCAACAACACCACAAATGAATCTATTGCTCAAACAGTGTCATGTGAAACACCAACCCATCTACACTATGCAAACTTGAGATATACTTAAAAATAAAAATGTTGCGTTGGTTTGTGGGATTAACATAACTCAAAAACCACTGGACGAATTGACACCAAATTTGGACACAGTACACCTATCAGGCCATTAAGTGACCATCACTCATAAAAACACTGGAAAACACAGCAGATGAAACTTAAAAGGCCAACACCCCAAATACATTACAACGCATGCGCAAAACCACATATACTCACAAAACATATATATACACAAAAACACAAATATAAACACACATACACATATATACACACACAAAACACATATACACAGACTGGGCCACAGCAACGCCTGGCAGGGAATGGCTAGCAATAATAATATCTGATATTATAATTATATATTTTATATTACATGTAGGCTAATATTACTAATAATATTACAATATAATGGTATAGTACAATATAGTAATATATGATTCTGATATTGTGCTATGCTAATAATATAATATATTGTATGCATATATATCTTGTAAGCTGCTCTGAGTCCCCTTCTGGGTGAGAAGGGCGGCATATAAATGTCATAAATAAATAAATAAATAAATAAATAAATAAATAAATAAATAAATAAAATTTTACGGCATTAGGTTTTGTATATGTCTACCTTCAAGCCCCTGTTGACTCATGGCCACCCCATGGACTTAAGTTAGGCAACAGATACCCAAGGGTGGTTTTGCAAGCCAACAGCATCTAGAATACACTGGTGGTCTCCCATCCAAGACCATACAACCCTGCTTAGCTTCCAAACTCAGATGGGATCTGGAACCTTTTCTCAACCAGCCCCCAAGCAGAAAAGAAGAAGCAATGAGATATGATGCAGAACATTTAAGAGCCCCTTGAGAAGATCGCATGAGTGCTCATGCTCACAGAATAGCTCTCATCTCATCTCCGAGACTGGCACAATGACCTCAGCACTGTCCTGATGACTCAGCTCAAGGCTTGGGTCATCATGACCTCACCTTCAAACATGAGATTGCTTAGCAGGAATCCTTTCCCAAAGTTACCTTGAGTTACTCTACCATCAGTCTGCAATCTGTGATTTGCAAGAGCCAAATACAACCCCATCGGTCTCCATGAGAAAAGGAACAAAATCCCATGAAGTCACTATTATGTGTCAAAGCCAGAAAACACAACTGTATATCAAGTGCCATTCAAGTCAAATCTGAAAAGGGAGCCTTTGGCATCGCAAGTGCAGAATGCCAAACTTGCAGAGACACTTTGCAAACTTTGCAGAGACATCTCCACAAACATAGACGGACCATCTCCCCAGAAGACAGTTAAGAAATAACCTGAGGATTGGCCACACTTTAGATATCACTTTGGGATTTTACCGACCAATCAAAGCAAGGGCTTTTGACCGTGCCAGGAACGAGCCAGACTTTCGGAGATGCTCTACTCAGAGCCTTACCTTTCCGCTGTTCCAGGTCGCCAGGTTCGGTGCAAACCGCTCATCTAATTCCTCGCAGCTTCTCCACGCTCAGCTTAGGCTTCAGTCTTGTGTTGGAAAGACGGGGCTTTCTGCCAAGAGAAAGACACAGGTCACGTCAGTTGAGATCTTAGCGCTCCCTTTCCCTTTTCTTGCCAGTAGCACCGATGCTCCGTCTTTCCGTGCAAAACGCTTACACGAAAAAGCAATGACTGAAATCTCAGATTCATAACGTTGGAATAGATGACAAGGGCTATCTAGTCCAAACCCCTTCTGTTATGCAGGAAGATACAACCAAAGCACTCCTACCAGATGGCCATCTAGCCTCTACTTAAAAACCTCCAGAGGTGGCAATTCCACTATCAGAGGCAACATATGCCATTGTCAAACATCTCTTGCTGTCAATAATATTGATACAGAATTCCTTTCCCTGCAACCGGAATCTATAAGAACATAAGAACATAAGAAGAGCCATGCTGAATCGGACCTCAGCCCATCTAGTCCAGCATTCTGTATCACACAGTGGCCCACCAGTTGTACACGAGGATCTCGAGCAGAAGGGAGGGCAAAACCCTGACCTGCTCCCGACCCCCCACAACCAGTACCCAGGGAAATCCTGCCTACCTCAACCAACTTCGAGGTGGCACTTGAATGTCCTTTTCAGTAACTACCGATACACTTGGTATCCATGAATCTGTCTAATCCTGCCTTGAAGCTGTCCAGGCTGACAGCTGTCACAACCTCCTCTGGGAGTGAGTTCCATAACCCAATGACCCTCTGGGTGAAGAAATATTTCCCCTTATTAGTCCTAATATTCCTACCTTGGAGCTTCAGGGAGTGCCCTCTAGTCCTAGTGTTTTGTGACAAAGAAAATAATTTTTCTTTATTCACCTTTTCTATCCCATGCATGATTTTATACACTTCGATCAAGTCACCTCTTAAACGCCGTCTTTCAAGGCTGAAAAGACCAAGGCGTTGCAACCTGATTTCGTAAGGGAGCCGCTCCATCCCTTGGATCATTCTTGTTGCCCTTTTCTGTACCTTTTCCAGTTCCGTTATATCCTTCTTGAGGTGCGGAGACCAGAATTGTACACAGTACTCCAAATGTGGCCTTACCATAGATTTGTAGAGAGGTAATACAACATTTGCTGACCTACTTTCGATTCCCTTTCTGATCATGCCTAGCATAGAATTTGTTTTTTTCACTGCTGCTGCGCACTGGGTTGACATCTTCATTGAGCTGTCCACCAAGACCCCAAGATCTCTTTCTTGGTTTGTCTCGGAAAGCTTTGACCCCATCAATTTGTAGGTGTAGTTGGGGTTCTTTGCCCCGATGTGCATGACTTTACACTTGTTTAGGTTAAAATGCATTTGCCACTTTGTTGCCCATTCACTCAATTTCGAGAGATCTTTCTGGAACTCTTTACAATCAGTTTCATTTTTAACTACCCTGAACAATTTAGTGTGGTCTGCAAACTTTGCTACCTCAGAATTCACTCCTACATCCAGATCATTAATGAATAAATTAAAAAGTAACGGACCCAAAACTGAACCTTGGGGTACGCCACTTCTCACCTCTTTCCACCCAGAGAAATGTCCATTTATTACCACCCTTATCTATGATTTCATTGTTTTCAGAGGAAACATCTTGTCCGTCCCCCCCTCCCCAACATGACATTCTTTCCAGGACTGAAACATGGCTTTCCTGTCCCCTCTTCACCTTCTTTTCTCCAAGCTAAACCAATCCAGTTCCCTAATAAGCTACCTTTCAAAGGGATTCATGGCTTCCAGGCCTTTGACCATTTTGGTAGACTTTCCCTGGATACTTCCAGCTTCTCCACCTCCTTCCTCAGCTCCAGTACCCAAAACTTGACATTGGACTATTGCTCTTTATGCTTAACCAATGCTCACTCCCCTCAGGTTAAGTATGTCACTTCTATGGATGCAAAAAACGTGCAGCCAAGAATTTTTTCAGCAGCTGCATCTTCAGCAATGTGATCGATTATGTCCAGCCTGTGGTCCATCGAGACTCCTAGATCCCTTTTGACATACAATTTGTCTTCAAGCCAAGTGTCCCCCATCCTATATCTCTGCATTTCATTTTTACTGCCTACATGGAGTAGTATCAATTTTTCCTTGTTAACATGAGTTATCTGCCCCTCCCTCTAATCCAGTGTTCCTCAACCTGGGGGTTGAGACCTCTGGGGGGGGGGTGTCACAAGGGGGTTTCAAAAAGGTCGCTAAAGACCATCAGAAAACACAGCGTTTCCTGTTGGTCATAGGAGTTTCTGGGTGGGAAGTTTGGCCCAATTCCATGATTGGTGGGGTTCAGATAGCTCTTTGCTGGTAGGTGAACTATAAATCCCAGCAACCACAACTCCCAAATGTCAAGGTCTAGTTTCCTCAAATGCCACATTTGGGCATATTGAGTATTTGTGTCAAGTTTGGTCCAGATTCATCATTGTCTGAGTCCACAGTGCTCTCTGGATGTAGATGAACTACAACTTCAAAACTCAAGATCAATGTCCACCAAACCCTCCCAGTATTTTCTGTTGGTCATGGGAGTTCTACATGCCAAGTTTGGTTCAATTCTATCATTTGTGGAGTTCAGAATGCTCTTTGATTGTAGGTGTACTATAAATCCCAGCAACTACAATTCCCAAATGATAAAATCATTCCCCCTCCCCAACCCCACCAGTATTCACATTTTGGCGTATCGGATATTTGTGCCCAATTTGGTCCCGTGAGTGAAAATGCATCTTGTACATCAGATATTAACATATGTTATGATTCAGTAGCAACATTACAGTTATAAAGTAGCAACGAAAATAATGTTATGGTTGGGGGTCACCACAACATGAGGAATTGTATTAAGGGGTTGTGGTATTAAGAAGGTTGAGAAACACAGCTCTAGTTCATTCAGGCAACTTGGGATTCTTATCTTGTCTTCTCGGCTATTAGATCTCTCTCTCTCCTGGTTTGAAAGACGGGTCTAATGCCCCAGAGGACAGGTCCAACCTCCTTCTGTCACATTTGCGTGTGCAAGGGTGACACACCTCGCGCCAAGGACAATAACACAGATCAAGTGGTTGGATGAAAATGGCCACAACTCATTTATTGAAAACAGGAACAAAGGGTTGGTGGCCACGCATGGGTCCTGGATCAGGGTCGTACAGCCCCCACGAATGTCCAAAGGCGTTTGCAAGCCTGGGGTGCAAGCGGCCCAATGCCTGTCCATGGAAACTCGGCACCCCAGGGGGCCTGGGCGTTATCCCCCTTACAACCAAGGGGCGATAAGCCAGCCTGATCCAGGGGCCATGCCACACGCCAAACACGGAGTTGTGACAAAGAACATAATAACGCATAACCATGAACAGTGCAACAATGACATGAAGAATGAACAAAATTGATACCAACTAGCAATGCAATAAGTAGGGAGGGTGGGAGGAAAAACAGAGCTGGCCCCACGTGCAGCCTGGGCAGCCCCAGACGGCCCTAAATAGGCTGCCCAGGAGGAAGTGCAGGCCAGCCGGCGCAAAGAGGGGGCGGGGTGGGGCCAGCCCCGTCATTGGCCGGCTGGCATTTGGTGGCGGGAAACCTTTCCGCCACCCCAGGGGCTTCTGGGAAGGAGCCCCTGCATCTTTTCGCAAGATGGCAGCGAGGGCAACCCGGCCCCGCAACCCGCTCGGCCGGTAAGTCGGCCAAGCCCATTCTTTGCTAATATTCCATTTGTTGTGTGAAAGGGGATCCATCCTTGGATCACAGAGCTGGAAAAGAGCACAAGGTCATCCAGTCCAATCCCCTTGTATCAAGAAGTAAGACACACTCTAAGCACTCCTGACAGATGGCCATCCAGCCTCTGCTTTAAAATCTCAAAGGAGGATATTCCACTGTCGAAGAGAGATAACCACCAGGAAGTTTTTCCTCTAACATCTTTGACTTGCAGTTTGAAATCCTTGCTCCTTGTCTTGCAAAATAGATTTTGCCCAAACAAGAATGGAAAAGGCAAGTGAGCAAGGAGACCTAATTCGGCACATGGGTTGTTAGGCAACAGAGTGCAAAGGAAGGTTTGGTGCCAAATGGCAGAGGAGAGAGAATGTGTCCAATTCAATGACCATTTCCTCTCCTGCGCTTGGGATCTGATCTTTAATAGGACCATTAAGCAAGAGTAAATAAGAGAGGAAACTCCAGTGTGAGGGTGATTGAGAAACTCATTTGCAAAGAGATCGGAAATAATTGCAAAGTTTTCCTGGAGCTTGAAGGAGGGTGTCGGCCGTTTGTCATGCAGGCAGCCCATCCTCTCCTCCAATTCATCACATTTGTCAGGTGTCAGGCACTGAGACATTTACCTGTGCCTTCTTCCCCCTCCGACTGTTTGCAATGCAACCTGCCAGAGTGACTGGGTAGCAACGCGTTGACTGACACTTCTGATTCCCCGCAACACTGCTACACAACACATACAGAGACTGCCATTTGCATTGCACACCTTGATGCTCACAGGCTTTGAAAGCACTCCAAACTTCACTGGTAACAGACTGCTAACTCCATTTGTCTCCACTGAGATATCTTTGGAGAGGCCGGTTACCAAGTCTTTGCAAATCTTGCAAAGAAGGAACAAGACCCAAAAGGGTACGTTGTGTGAGCAGGGAGGAAAAGGGGCTCCATCAAGAAGTATAATTTACAACAACTATAATTCTGAATTGTTATTACTGCTAGAGGGACACAGATTCAGAAGGTCCTACAACCTCACTAGCCTGGGGATAAAAGAAGAGGAAAAAATCCAGGATCATGGTTGGTAATGGGTTGTTGTAGGTTTTTTGGGTTATATTTATTTATTTATTTGTCACGTTTCTATACCGCCCCTCTCAGCCCGAAGGCGACTCGGGACGGTTTACACAGGCAGTCTCTGCCCTCAATACAACACAGCAACAAGTAACCCCTTGAAAAAACCATATAATAACAATTTAACAATTAAAAAACATACAATTGCAGCCTCAGCGTCATGTTGAAATCAGTTTCCATCACATCGTCGTCATTCCTTCTATCCAATTAAGCCTTATATTTCATCAACAAATGGCCATCTATGGCAGACATCCTCAGGGTTTGTGAGGTCCTCAAGCATCCTCAGACCTCACAACCGATTCTAATAATGCGATGCTGAGATTTGTATTCTATATTTTTAACTGCGAATTTTTGCTTTTATATGGTTGTTTTACTAATTGTTATGTATTTTATCTGTGGGCATTCGTTGCCATGTGTGCACCGCCTTGAGTCGGCTTCGGGCTGAGAGGGGCAATATAAAAATATAGTAAACAAATAAATAAACCTCTGAGAATGCTTCCCACAGGTGCAGGCGATGCGTCAGGAGAGAATGCTTCTAGAACATGGCCATACAGCCCAAAAAACCTACAACAACCCAGTGATTCCGGCCATGAAAGCCTTCGACAATAGTTGGCAATGTTCATTTTCTGGGTCCATATCAGTAATGGGTTTTGATTAAGAGAGAAAGGTGGTACAAATAGTATTAACAAGAGCTGTGTATAAAGGTGGGCATAAATAATAACAGTAACAGTTGTATTATTGGACAAAAATCCAGAAGGTGTTAGAGCCCAGTGGAGATAGAAGGACTGAAACAGAGAAAGAAGGGCATATTTCAAGATGGCGCCGGGACGAGAGCAGCCTGCAGGAGCGCTCCGCCGGCATTCATCAAAATTCGCCCCTGGGGGGTTGGAAGCCACCCAAAACCCAGGTGAAGACCTACCCCAGACTAGAGTTGACCCCCGTGCCCCAAAAAGGGCCGGTGTGGGTCCTCTTTGGGAGGACGACGAGGACTTTTATCAGTATTGTGTGACCCTGGAGGCCGAGCTGAAGACGCAGAGGGCCCCGGAGGTATCCACATCACCACCATCTGCCACACAAATACCTCCCAACCAGAATCACCTAGAACTCCTAGAAGCAGCGTGGCCCCCCGTGGACCCATTGCAGGAGCCGCAAGCCCTATGGCATCTCCGGGAGGAGTTTGACCAGCTAGAGGCCCAGTTCAAGAAGTTCGGGGAGCGCTTGCGCTTGCGGGCTGCGTTGGCGGCCGTTCCGAATACTTCCCCCCTTGTGGGGAATGGATATTTGACCTTGGCTGGCTCAATCCCCAAGAGAGGAGGAGGGAGAAGGAAATGGAGAAGGAGACAGAGATGGAGAGGACACCCCCTCCCGAACCCACAGCCCCAGCCCCAGATCTTCCCCTGACCTTCTCTGGGATTATTCCTGGGATGCCCAGGCGGAGGATCAGATGGAGGGCCAACCGGCGACGCCAGCGGACACGTTGTGGCGGCGGGCTGCGGAGGCAGACAATTCCTTGGAGGGACCGGGAGAGCCAGAAGAGGGACGCCCCTCACCGCCGCCTGGCTGTTTCTTCGGGCCTGACTGCCCGATCGCCCAGGCAGGCTTGGATCCGGGGTCCTGCCCATGGTCAGCCTGCCGGAGGCCCAAGAGCCCCGGCATCAGACAGCAACAGGGAACCGAGGGCGAAGACACTAACCAGCAGCAGTCGATGGGAGGTGAGGACTCCTTTAACATCGACCGGGTGCTGGAGCGCCCGGCCTATTTTCGACCGCGGCGCGCCTCCCTCTCGCTCTCGATCAGAAATGAGCTGAGGGCGAGAGGAAAGATGGCGCGCGTCCTTGAAGACGCCCAGGGAGACCATGCGTCCCCCCCACCGCAGAGGGATGAGGAGACACTGGTGCGCAGGCGCTCGCGCCATCAGCGGCGGTGCCGGAAGAGGAGAGCCTCCGCACCCGCCCCCCTGGCTGACGTCCTGGAGGAAGAAAAGACCGCCGTGGAGGAGGTGACGCAGGAGAAGTCCCAAACCCCCCACCCTCGGGAGGGAGGTGGGCTGAGAAAGAGGCGTCGACGGAAGCGTCATAGTCGTCGACCATGCGGTGGAAGTAAGCCCCCCCTGGCCTCTTCCAACACCCTCTCTCCTGTCGGGCCCTCCCCTTCCTCTTACTTACCAAAGGAGGGAGATCACCAAACGAAGGAGGACCAACAGTGCCATCTAGGGGCTGGAGGCCCACCATTGCTACAAATAACATCTGGGAGCACCGGAGCCCGAGCACCGGCTCAAGGGCCGGTCCAAATGGCACCCTCAGCACCTCCGAGGACACGGAGGGAAGCAGACAACACTGCCCCGAGGGAAAGGGGCGGCAATCCTCATCTTGAGGCGAGGCCACCCCCCAGACGGAGACTATCCTTAGGATTACCACCAGGACAGTTGAAGGACAATACGAACTCCATGATCCATCCTCCCCCCGGCACAGCAACTGCCAAGCCAGGAAGCGGTGGATACAGATCTAGGACCTTCTGGGGGGCAAATTTTAACAACTGGAGTAATAGAGACCCAACAGACTCCTCCAATACGCCCCTCCAACCCCCAGATCAACGGGGCCAAGGATCCACTGAGCAAGCCAGGCACCCCCACCCTTTCGGAGGGCGGCAGCCAGCCGGCCACCTAGTCAGATCGTCAGGGAGGGATAGGCAGGGGGGCACCGTGATCTCGGTAGGGGTAATAGGACGGTAGCCGTAGGCCTTATGAGAGAGAGAGGAGGAGCCGTGGGAAGGCTGCCCTCCTCTGACCTACGTGCTATCCCGAAGCACGCAGATGGTGGGCTCCCAGATTCCTCTCCTCCAACTCTGATCCTGGCCAACGCTAGATCCGTGCGAAACAAGTCAGGGACCATTAGGGACCTCCTCCTGGAAAGGAGGGCCGACCTTGCCTGTCTCACTGAGACATGGCTGCAGGAAGGAGACGACGTCATCTTGCAAGTGATTACATCTCCAGGGTTTGTGGTCAGTCATCAGACGAGGGCAGAGAGGCGGGGGGGAGGGGTGGCCATTCTCAGCCGAGACACTATTAATTCCAGGACGATTCCGATGGCGAACATCCCTGGGATGGAGTGTGCGGGCCTGGTGTGGGAGCTGGGTGAGAGTGTAGCCTTCCTGCTGGTGTACCGTGCACCCGACGCACCGGCAGGAAGTCTGCCTAAGCTGCTGGAGGTGGTTGCGGAGTGGGCATTGAGGTTCCCTAAACTTATTGTTTTGGGGGACTTCAATGTCCATGCCGACACCACCTCCCCGTCAACAGCAGCCATGGACCTAGTGTCTACCATGGAGGCACTAGGACTCTCACTCTATAAGACCGGCCCCACTCACCATGCCGGACACACATTCGACCTGATCTTTGCCGCTGGAATTCAGGTGCTCCTAACCTCCATTATGGAGGTTCCATGGTCGGATCACAAGGTCCTGGAAGTCAGGTTGGGGCTGGCCCCCCCTCCCGGTAAGGGTGCAGAACCTATTTCGGTTCGCCCAAGGAGACTTATGGAACCCACCAGGTTCCTGAATGCTCTAAGGGACTGGGAACCCCCCAGCGACTCTGTCGATGGGCTAGTGGAACATTGGAACACCAATCTTTCCGTGGCCCTAGACGAGATCGCTTCAGGCGTTCTTCTCCTTCCCCGTAGAAACCGCTCGCCATGGTATACAGAGGAGCGCGGGCGATGAAACGGAGAAGGAGACAACTAGAGGACATGTGGCGGAGTCTCCGTGACGAAGCATCGAAATCAGCTTATAAACAATTTAAGGAGGTTTATGAGCAAGCTATCAAGGAAGCAAAAAAGGCCCATTACTCTTCCTTGATAGAGTCAGCTAGTTCACGCCCAGCCCAGTTATTTAAGGTAATTCGGTCTTTGACAGCAATTCCAACTGTCCCAGAAGATAGGGTTTGGCTCCTACTGCTGAGGCTTTTCAGAACTTTTTTGCTGACAAGATTTCACCCTCCGCCAGGACATTCCCGCCACTCTTGATACAGTCAGCGAACTCGAGACTCCGCCGCCTTCGGGGCCCACCTTCACCCGCTTCAACCGCTGACGCAGCAGCTGTCGATAGGTTACTGACTGCAGCTAGACCAACTACTTGCTCCCTCGACCCGTGTCCCTCCTGGCTGGTTAGATCTTGCCGGGAGGGTCACGTGGCCCCCTGGGCACGATCTTAAATAGCTCCCTTGAGCAAGGAGTCTTCCCAGGGGGGATTAAAAGAGGCCATGGTGAAACCGCTGCTGAAGAAGCCGAGCCTAGATCCTTCGGCTCCCTCCAATTACAGGCCTGTTTCCAACTTGCCTTTCCTAGGCAAGGTAATTGAGAGGGCAGCAGCGGATCAGCTGCAGCGGTTCCTAGATGACACAGCTGACTCGATCCCTTCCAGTCCGGCTTCCGTATTGGGCATGGGACGGAGACCGTACTTGTCGCCATTACAGACCAACTTCGCCGCCAGCTGGACCAGGGTGGATCAGCACTGCTTGTCTTGTTAGATCTGACAGCAGCATTCGACACTGTAGATCATGCACTATTGACCCACCGTTTAGCCGCTTCCGGGGTTGGGGGGACTGCCCTTAAATGGGTGGCCTCCTTCCTCCGGGACTGGGGCCCCCGGGGGGAGGGGGGCGGGGAGGGCTCTGGGAGACTCCCACTTGACTGTGGGTCCCCAGGGGCCATCCTCTCCCCTTATTATTCAATGTGTATATGCGCCCTGGCCCAGCTGGCCCGTGACTTTGGTCTGAGTGTCATCAGTACGCCGATGACACCCAGCTTCTGCTGAGAATGGACGGCAGGTCGGACTCCGCACCCGATTGTTTCCATCTATGCCTTGAAGCCGTGACTGGCTGGCTGCGTGCCAGCCGGCTGAAGGTGAATCCATCGAAAACGGAGATACTGTGGCCTGGTCGGCCTGGGCTGGGTGGGTGCCGGTTGCCTACCCTGGACGGCGAGCGGCTTAACCCATCGTCGTCAGTTAAGAGCTTGGGGTGGTGTTGACTCCTCGCTGACCATGGAGGCCCAGGTCTCCATGGCCAGCAGGACGGCATTCTATCTCCTCCGACAGGCTAGGCGACTGGCACCCTACCTGTCCAGGGGGGACCTGGCCACGGTGATCCAAGCGACGGTCATCTCGAGATTAGACTACTGTAATGCCCTCTACGTTGGCCTTCCTTTGTCGACAGTCCGGAAACTCAAGCTAGTGCAGAATGCCGCGGCTCGCTTGCTGGCAGGAGTGCCAGAGAGAGAACATATTACACCTATCCTCCGGCAGCTGCACTGGCTTCCCATCGAAAATCGGATTGCCTTCAAGGTGTTGGTTTTGACCTTTAAGGCCTTGCACGGCCTAGGGCCACGTACCTGAAGGACCGCCTTACCCCGTATATTCCCCGAGATCACTGCGTTTCAGATGAGCAAAATCTGTTGTTAATTCCATCAGTCCACTCCTGCCACCTATCACGACTCAGACAAAGGTCTTTTTCTGTGGCGGCACCAGTGCTTTGGAATGCCCTTCCGGATAGTACCCGAGCCATCTCGGAACTGGGCCCATTCCGGAGGGCATGCAAGACAGCCCTCTTCGGGCTGGCCTTTAATTAGGCGCTCTGGGCAAACAAATTCCGATGTATGTCCTCTCAATTCATACCTGACTATGTAACTGGTTTTAAATGTGGCTTCATGTTTTTATGCTTTTATTGATTGTAACGGCCGCATGCTGATTTGTTGCAACATGCCGCCTATGTGTGTTTTTATTGTGATCCGCCCCGAGCCTGCTGGGAGGAGCGGCATATAAAAGTGAATTATAAATAAATAAATAATACATGATGTTGCTGTTGCTGCTGCTGCTGCTACTAGACCAGACACAGGCCAATTTGGGCCCTCCAGGTGTTTTGGACTTCAACTCCCACAATTCCTCATAGCCTCAGGCCCCTTCCTTTTCCCGCTCAGCCGCTTAAGCTGAGGCTGTTAGGAATTGTGGGAGTTGGAGTCCAAAACACCTGGAGCCCAAGTTTGCCCAGGCCTGCTATATAGCATTACCTAAAGCAGTGTTTCCCAACCAGTGTGCCGTGAGTGATCATCAGGTGTGCCATGGGAAATTGGAACCTCCAATTCCCTTCCCCCCCCCCTCCTGCCAAACACTTTTTCTTCTCCACTTGGGCTCCCTTCTTCCCAGCCTCACTCTACTTGCTTTGCCTCGCTTTGCTCACGCTGCCGCTTCTGCGGGAGGGGGGACGGAGGAAGACATGACCCGTGCGGGCGCTACTGTGCAGACTTGCCCCACATCTTCCTCCCTCCCCTCCACAGTGCTCTCTGGATATAGGTGAACTACAACTCCAAAACTCAAGGTCAATGCCCACCAAACTCTTATAGTATTTTCTCTTGGTTATGGGAAGTTTGATTCCATTCCATCATTTGGTGGAGTTCAGAATGCTCTTTGATTGCGGTTGAACTATAACTCCCAGATGTTGAGCAAGACCTTCGTGTGTGTCTTTCTGCCATTCCTGCCAGGATATCTATGTTGTGTTCATCTAAACAGGCCCAGGTTTCACACTGAGTGTATAAATACATATAAAAACATATTAACTATATGTATTACTGTGTTAGAGTGTCATTTTGTGTCATTTTGGTTGGTGGTGTGCCCCAGGATTTTGTAAATGTAAAAAATGTGCCACGGCTCAAAAAAGGTTGAAAAACACTGACCTAAAGGGATTAGGATAATGGGGTTGGGGAAAAACAACAGACAAAGAGCGTGAAGTTCATACAATAGTTTCAATAGTTGAGTAAGTGCACATTAAAGTAGGCAGGGGCTAGTTTGGCAAGATGTAGTACTTTTAATTTTATCCATTATGAAAATCTGTTTCCTTTTTACTGCCTTTGTTCTATTTCCCTTTACTTCCTAATAAAAAGCAGCCCTATAAAAAAAGGAAACCTTGCAATAGGATTGCGGTGAGTTGGGTGTCCAGTTGGTGATTGCACTCAGGTGCAGGCTTTGGGGCACCCCATTTCGCACGGATGTGCCCCCCCCCCCACTTGAAGATGCGCCAGACAGAATGTGCCTCCCCAAAATCCGAGGCTCCCTTCTCCACCCCAGAACTTCCCTTGCGTTGTGCCTTCCTTGGATGAACCAGCTTTTATCCCCTACCCGAAATAACCAAGCATTTATTCCGGCAGTATATTTTAAGGAGCCATTTCTTTATGGACGTGTTTTACCTTGCCATTTACTCTTCATACCTTGATGGCTTTATAATTAATATTTTTATGCTGCAATATTCCTGTGTTGATAAAGCCTGGCACCGGCTCAAAACGCCACCTCTGAATATGATGTGCCGCATCATAAACCAGGGGGACTTTTTTTCCTGTTGTTGTTAAAAAGGTGTACCAGTTAAGAACTATACATATGGTATTACTTCGCGAACAAAGATTCTTAGGAAGGACTCACCCCACTCTTTCTACATGCGCATTGATGACAAAGGAGGTTGGATGTGTCCTTCGAGTCTGTGCAATGGATTTTTCTGGTGGAGCGCAGCGTGCACAGAACTGGCCTCACCCTTTAAACCAGTGGTTCCCAACCTTCCTAATGCCACGACCCCTTAACACAGTTCCTCATGTTGTGGAGACCCCCAAGCATAACATTATTTTTGTTGCTACTTTGTAACTATAATTTTGCTACTGTTATGAATCGTAATGTAAATGTCTGATATGCAGGATGTATTGTCACAAATACCCAATATGCCAAATTTTGAATAATTGTGGGATTGGAAGGGGGGATTGATTTTGTCATTTGGGAGTTGTAGTTGCTGGGATTTATAGTCCACCTACAATCAAAGAGCATTCTGAAACCCACAAACAAAAGAATTGGGCCAAACTTCCCACACAGTACCCCCTGATGGTCTTTGTTTTCTGATGGTCTTTGGCGACCCCTCTGGCACCCCATCGCGACCCCTCCAGGGGTCCCGACCCCCAGGATGAGAATCACTGCTTTAAACCAAAGGTTCGTCTGCCGGGGCCTAGCAAGCTTGGACAGTGGCAGTGAGATCCTCAGTTTCCTTCTCTAGATGGTTGACCTTACAGGGTTAGACGAGCACCATCTGCCCGGGATTGAAATCAGAGTGTTCCTTCTCCTAGGATGGTTGCCAAAAGGCTAGAGAGCCCATCCTGCCCTTTGACGCTCTTTGTCAGACCCTTCGGTTGTGACCTGTCTGGCATGGGGGGCCCTACCGGTGGCTATTATGCCACCGCCAGCATATCTCACAACTTCATTAGGGTACTCAAGCCTCTCCCCTGCGACAAGGGGGCGCCAATGGAGAGTAGTTAAGAACTAATAGCTATAAAAAAACACACACACACACAAGGGGTGTTTGGTGGGACCCAATGTCTGGAATTCCCTTGGAGCCTTATACCATGATACAGCTTTTTTTTCCAAAATGGCAATATTCAAGGGTGTAGGACTGTTTGTGCTTGGATGTGCCATGTGCATAGATCAGGCATGGGTAAATTTCAACCCTCCAGGTGTTTTGGACTTCAACTCCCACAATTCCTAACAGCCAGTAGGCTGTTAGGAATTGTGGGAGTTGAAGTCTAAAACACCTGGAGGGCTGAAGTTTGCCTGTTCCTGGCATAGATTCACACTGCACACACAATGCACGTATATAGTTGCTCACTGCCATAACTCACTAAGCATATGCATTGTGGATTTACACAGCACATGTGTGCGGAGAACTGGCCTCACCCTTTAAACCAAAGGTTCATCTGCTGGGGCCTAGCAAGCTTGGACGGTGACAGCGAGGTCCTCAGGTCGTAGATTTGATTAGAGTTACCTTCTCTAGATGGTTGACCTTACAGGGTTAAATGAGCACCATCTGCCCAGGTTTGAAATCAGAGTTTTCCGTCTCCTAGGATGGATGCCAGAGAGCCCATCCTGCCCGTTAGAGAGAGCCCATCCTGCCCATTGACGCTCTTTGTCAGACCCTTCGGTTGTGACCTGTCTGGCACGGGAAGCCCTACTGGTGGCTATTATGCCACCGCCAGCATATCTCACAACTTCATTAGGGTACACAAGCCTCTCCCCTGCGACAAGGGGGCGCCAATGGAGAGTAGTTAAGAACTAATAGCTATGAGGGGAAAACACACACACACAAGGGGTGTTTGGTGGGACCCAGTGTCTGGAATCCCCTCGGAGCCTTATACCACGGGACAGCTTTTTTCCCAAAATGGCAATATTCAAGGACTGTTTGTGCTTGGATGTGCCATGTGCATAGATCAGGCATGGGTAAATTTCAACCCTCCAGGTGTTTTGGACTTCAACTGCCACAATTCCTAACAGCCAGTAGGCTGTTAGGAATTGTGGGAGTTGAAGTCCAAAACACCTGGAGGGCTGAAGTTTGCCTGTTCCTGGCATAGATTCACACTGCACACACAATGCACGTATATAGTTGCTCACTGCCATAACTCACTAAGCATATGCATTGTGGATTTACACAGCACATGGCCGGAAACTGCGCCCAGCTCTATTTCATGATATTTTTCTCACAGAATTGTGATATTTAAGGATGTGAATGTGAAGCTGTTTGTGCATGGAAATGCATAACACATGGCTAGACACTGTGATTCACATTTAGATGTACACTGTCACAATTCACTAAACAATATGTGCATTGGGTATAGGTGTGGCATGGATGAGCCAAGTGTATGGATGCTCACTGCTTACAAAGATGCATGTTTCATTGTGCGTTATCATAATTCACAAAGCAATATGTGGATGTGCACAGCACATGGTTGGACACTCATATCTGGTTATACAGTATATTTGAACTTTTTTTCACGGTGATGATATTTAAGGATATGGCAATATTTGTGCATTGATGTGCCATGTGCACGAATGCACACCGCACACACATATGCACATTTGAATGTGAAATATCACAACTCACTAAACAATATGTGCTATGTATCTGCATGCATGCCCCGATACTGTCCCTAGTTGCACACACATACCCAGATGTACATTTCGTTACAAGCTGTCACAGTTCATTAAACAATGTGCATGTTGTAGATGTGCATGGCACATAGCCGAACAGTATTCAAGATTGTACAAACAAACCCCCATGTACATTTAGTTGCACATTGTCATAATTCCTCAAACAATACGTGCAGTGTGGATGTATACAGTGCATGACCAGACATGGCTCATGGTTGCACACTCCATATACAGATATGCGTTTTTGGTGCATTTGGTTCCACAACTTTGCAATTCCATGATTTCTCCACGAGTTTCTGCTTCCCTTTTCAAAGTCGTGTTGAATAAATTACATGTTTCCCCACTTACCATTTTTTGTTTTTGTGTCAGGAGCGACTTGAGAAACTGCAGGTTGCTTTTGGTGTGAGAGAATTGGTCGTCTGAAAGGACGTTGCCCAGGGGACACTTAGATGTTTTGATGTTTTATCATCCTTGTGGGCTGTCCCTGCAATGGGGAGCTGGAGCTGACAGAGGGAGCTCATCTGTGCTCTCCCGGATTCGAACCTGTGACCTGTCGGTCTTCAGTCCTACTGGCGCAAGGGTCTAATCCATAAGGGCTCCTATCATATTATCTATCTTTCTAACTTCTAGGCTGAATGCAATTTGATGCCACTTTAACAGCCATGGCTCAAGACTATGGCATCACGGGAGTTGCAGTTTTACAAGGTCTTTTCTCTTCCAGGGTGCAAACTAAAACTCCCAGGATTCCATCAAAATGGGCCATTGCAGTTAAAGCATTGTCAAACTGTGTTAATCTTCCAGTGTAGACGCACTCTCTGAATCCCTCCACTTTTGAGCATAGAGAATTCCAGTTGCGAGAATCATGTAGTGCAATATTTGAGTCTTCTATTTTTAAGTCTGTTCGTTCACGAATCCCAGTTCGAACATTTGTTTTTCTTCTTGTATTGGGCTCCATATCTTATTCCAACATATTCCTTTGCAAGAAATGACCATCTGATGATGGAAAGCAGAAGCAAAACAGGAAAAGGACCCAATGCGGACACCTGCTATTCCCCCAGAAAGGAGCGCTTGTTCCACGGATATCTCATCATATTGATAACAATCAGCGGACAAAGAAGTGCTGCAGCTGTGGCCTGACAACCCCCCCCCCCCCAAAACCCCTAGCATTGGGCTGGGAGGGAGCCTATGTGTCAGCATGATGGAGGGAGGCAGCCCCATGGGACATGGTGTACTTTGCATGGCCCCATTTAGTGCAATCAAATCCCGGCTCCGCTCGAGAAGAAATTGCAGTGTTGTCTTAAAACCAAAGTGCATTAAAAGAAATGGAGGGGCGGATAGCAAGGAGGGGGTTGGAATACGTTGCGCAAGGAATGAATGCACAAGCCATGGGTAGGAACCAGCGGCGGGTGCATCTACACTACAGACCTAATCCAGTTCGGCACCACTTTAACCACCATGGCTGAATGCTGTGGAGTCGTGGGACTTGTACCTTGATGGTACTCACTCTCTTTGGCACAGGACAGACCTTGCAAATGACAACTCCCATGATTCCATAGCGGGCATGGGCAAGCTTTGGCCTTCCAGGTGTTTTGGACTTCAACTCCCACCATTCCTAACAATCTCACGCCCCTTCCTTTCCCCCCTCAGCTGCTTAAGGAAAGGGTGTGAGACTGTTAGAAATTGAAGTCCAAAACACCTGGAAGGTCAAAATTTGCCCATGCCTGTTCCATATGGCATTGAGACACAGCCCTTAAAAATGTCACCGCACAAACTCTACAGTGCAGAAGTATCCGAGAAGAAGTGACCAGAAGCTGGTGTGGAATAGTGGCCTGGTATCAGGTTAGGATTTTGGAAGACCAGGCATTCATTTACACCAGTCTTTCTCAACCAGTGTGCCGTGGCACACTAGTGTGCCGTGACAGACCTTCTGCTCTGCCGCGAGAAAAGCTCTCTGCCCCCCCTTCCTCCCCCCTCCTGCCGAACTCCTGCTGCTTGGGGGAGGAGGAAGGCCGGCAGTGGCGAAGAAAAAGAAGAAGGGGCCAGGCGCCGCCTCCTTCAGCCGTTCCCCAGCCAGCCTCCAATCCGCCATGACTCCCACCATGACTCTCGCCCCTCGCTCGCTGAAGCCATGTGGAGGAGCCCCACCCACTGAAGCCCGTCCACCGCTCATGCTCCTCCTCTGTGGGAGAGCTGAAGCTGGGGAGGGCGGGGCCTGTAGAAGAGCTGAAGCTGGGGGAGGGGCGGGGCTCTGCCCCCCCGGCTTCGCACTCCCAGCAGCTGCCCCAGCCTTGAGGGGACAGTGCCAAGCCAGCATTGTGCTGGCTCTGGCACTGCTGGCTTGACACTGCCCCCTCAGGCTGGAGCAGCTGCTGGGAGAGGTGAAGCGGGGTAGGGGCGGGGCATGGCACAGCCTGGCTCCGCCCCTCCCGGCTTCGGCACTCCCAGCAGCTGCTCCCAGCAGGCCAGCAACCCCCAGCCGTTCTTTACTGTGTTAGAGTGTCATTTTGGTTGGTGGTGTGCCCCCGGTTTTTTTAATGTTAAAAGTGTGCCGTGGCTCAAAAAAGGTTGGGAAACACTGATTTACACTGTGGAGTTAATCCAGTTTAACGCTTTCTCAACCTCCACGACTCAATACAAAGGAACCTTGAGAGTGGCCGTTAAGACTTCTCCGCCAAAAAAGAACTGGAGCCTCAGCAAGCTATAACTCCCAGGATTCCATAACATTGAACTATGGCAAAGTGGGTTAGAGGTGCACTTATTCTACAGTGTAGACCAGTGTTTCCCAACCGCTGTTCTGCAGCACACTAGTGTGCCGTGAGCGATCACCTGATGTGCCGCGGAAAAACCTCTCTTCCCCACTTTCTTCCTCCTCCTGCCGAACTCCTGCTGCTGCTGCTTGGGGGGGGGGGAGGGCTGGGCGGCAGCGAGGAAGAAGGGGCCCAGAAACTGTAACTCCCAAATGTCAAGGTCTATTTTCCCCAAACTCCATCTGTGTTCACATTTGGTCATATTGAGTATTCATGCCAAGTTTGGTCCAGATCCATCATTGTTTGAGTCCACAGTGCTCTCTGGATATAGGTGAACTACAACTCCAAAACTCGAGTTCAATGCCCACCAAACTCTTATAAGATTTTCTCTTGGTTATGGGAGTTCTGTGTGGGAAATTTGTGTCTTTCTGCCATTCCTGACAGGATATCTATGTTGTGTTCATCGAAACAGGCCCGGGTTTCACACTGAGTGTATACATACATTTAAAAACATATTAACTATATCTATTACTGTGTTAGAGTGTGATTTTGTTTCATTTTGTCTGTGTGTGTGCCCCAGGATTTTGGAAATGTAAAAATTGTGCCGTGGCTCAAAAAAGGTTGGGAAACACCAGTGTAGACACACCCTTGTTTCACATCAGAATTTGGACAGAGGTACAGAGTCTTAGAATCATAGAGTTGGAAGAGACCTGGTGGGCCATCCAGTCCAACCCTATTCTGTCAAGAAGCAGGAAAATCTCATTCAAAGCACCTCCAACAGATGGCCATCAAGCCTCTGTTTCAAAGCCTCCAAAGAAGGAGCCTCCACCACACTCCGGGGCAGAGAGTTCCACTGCTGAACAGCTCTCACAGTCAGGAAGTTCTTCCTAATGTTCAGGCGGAATCTCCTTCCTTGGAGTTTGAAGCCATTGTTCCACTGTGTCCTAGTCTCCAGGGCAGCAGAAAGCAAGCTTGAACAGACTGTGCCGTGCATGATTTTTTTGAGCTGGAGGCAGAAGCAATTACAGGCCTCTGAAAGGCTTCTTCCGGTTCTGAAACGAACACACATCCCTGCTATAACCTTTAGCAGCAACAAACGGGTGCAGCAGGGGGTCTACACAGCGGAAAGAAGCATCCTTGAGCTCATTGGTTCAGCATCTTTTCACTGCAGGTGTTCGAAACAGACATGGCACATCCCAAAGGACACATCCAGCCAGAAATCCCAATGCCAATTCTCCAGATCTTTTTTTGCCCAGCTAATAGGGTGAGCCCCTTCCCTGGCAGGATGATGGGGAGATGGATTACTCAGGTTTATAGAAAGCAGAACCAAATAGGGAATGTCGTTGGAGAGGAATACCCATCTCTTGTCCAAATAGTAATGGGAACAATAGAAGGAGGCAGCTGAAAGAGAAGTGTAATCCCGAGGTCCCAATCAAGCCAAACAAAGGTGAATCTCCTTATCAGTACATCTACACAAGGATTTCTCAACCTGGGGGTCGGGACATCTAGGGGGGAGGGCTTGTGTGAGGGGGGTTGTCAGAGGGGTCACCAAATACCATCAGAAAACACAGTGTTTTCTGTTGGTCGTGGGGGTTCTGTGTGGGAAGTTTGGCCCAATTCTACCATTGGTGGGGCTCAGAATGCTCTTTGATTGTAGGTGAAATAGGTAAACGCAACACCACGATATAATGAATAACACAGATATATTTTATCGCATTCAAAAGGACTCAATGGTCAAGAGTGTCAGAAATCAAAGGTGTAAGTTCATTCTCAACATAATCACATATTTTTTAAAGGGGCAATGCCCTATCTGTTATATAATGAACATAAAAAGCATAAACAGCATATACGAGCTGCTAACTCACACAGGAGTGAGCTAAGACGCCGTAGCTGGAAGGAAAAGCTCCTCCGTCATCAAAAGTGGACACAGAACCCAGAAGCCCTCCCAGGCGCAATACAAATCATGGTATTAGCATTATTAAAGTGCCAGAAAACAATAATAGAATGCACAATATTAGCAATCACTGGGAGGCTTGCAAACCGGTCAACGAATAGTTATATTCTGCGCCTTCGTTTCTCCCCGAAAGGGGCTTCTTCAGGACCGTGGCGTGGTCAATACGGGATTCTGGAGGGCGTCCAACAGCAGGAGTAACACTATAGCATTAACAAATACAGGCAATGTAACATCAATGCAATACAGTGTATGGCAGTAATAACAGCAAAGGTAAGCAAGGAAATGTATACAATACATGCAAAAACATCTAAGAAGGAGATAGGAGGTACATACCATCACATATTTTCCACGAGGGAACTCCGGACAAGAATTTGCGAGCACAGATCACGCTTTAGAACTGGATATGATAATTCTGTACTTTATGCTCACTTCAAAGCTAAAAACCATCATTTTGAAGACTTCAATGTTATGGTCCTGGAGAAAGCTCGCCCCCTCCCCCACCAAAATGTAAAAAAACTACTCCTGCAACTAGAAAATAAGTGGATAGTAAATTTACAATGTGAGGAATCCCAAGGGCTTAATGACCAGCTGGCCATCAGTGAATTGCTAATCTAAGATCACCTGGTCTCCCTCTATTTAACTGTGGTTCCCCTTTGGAATTGCGGTCTTGAGCCCGATATCCGCCGATATCGACAGCATTATGCGGTGCCTCTGCTCCCATATGTGATGGTATGTACCTCCTATCTCCTTCTTAGATGTTTTTGCATGTATTGTATACATTTCCTTGCTTACCTTTGCTGTAAGAGCTTCTGGGTTCTGTGTCCACTTTTGATGACGGAGGAGCTTTTCCTTCCAGCTACGGCGTCTCAGCTCACTCCTGTGTGAGTTAGCAGCTCGTATATGCTGTTTATGCTTTTTATGTTCATTATATAACAGATAGGGCATTGCCCCTTTAAAAATATGTGATTATGTTGAGAATGAACTTACACCTTTGATTTCTGACACTCTTGACCATTGAGTCCTTTTGAATGCGATAAAATATATCTGTGTTATTCATTATATCGTGGTGTTGCGTTTACCTATTCTGTTTGTTGTAATACAGCACCCATTTACTTGTACTTTGATTGTAGGTGAACTATAAATCCCAACAACTACAACTCCCAAAAGTCAAGGTCTATTTTCCCAAACTCCACATTTGAGCATATTGAGTATTCATGCCAAGCTTGGTCCAGGAATATCATTGTTTGAGTCCACAGTGCTCTCTTGATATAAGTGAACTACAACTCCAAAACTCAAGACCAATGCCCTCCAAACATTTCCAATATTTTAGGTTGGTCATGGAAGTTCTGTGTGCCAAGTTTGGTTCAATTCCATCGTTGGTGGAGTTCAGAATGCTCTTTGTTTGTAGGTTAACTATACATCCCAGCAACTACAACTCCCAATCAATCCCCCCTCCCCCCCAAAGGAAATCCAACCACAGGTTTACCTGAGATTCACCTTGAGTTGGAAAAGAGTGACTTGCAGGCACACGAGAATGGCAGCAAAGAGATGCCAGGAGTCATGGCCCAAATGCATTTCAACAATCCATAAGATTAAAACCCTTTAAAACAAATCAATTGGAAAACAAAAAGATACACATCAGCAAAGCCGCATGCCGTTAAAAGCCCTTGCAGTAAATTCTGAGAGACTCCCTCCAATATTTCTGAATCTGGGATCTAAATTACCATGAGATACGATCTTCATCCTTTGCGTCGGACATGGTTTTAGAACGCTCTCTCCTCCCCACCGACTTGCCTTGTTCAAAAGCCTGAAAGTTTGGAACTTCCTGAATGGCAAGCAAGGAGGCTTGTACTGTTTATTTATTTATTTAAAACTTTTATATCCCGATCTTCTTGACCTCCGTAGAGGGACTCAGACCGGCTGACAGCAAGAATTCCATGCTAACACTAAACGTCTAAAACATCATACATTGACAATAAATTACCAGATACATATAGAATAAATTACATAAAAGCTGTTCGCCAAGATAAAATCATGTCCAACTCAGTCCGTATATTCAGTCCATATATTGTGGTCAAAAACTTTAGTCGATTACCGATCTCCGCCATCATTCTGCAAAAGCCTCATTCCACAGCCAAGTTTTCACTAGTTTCCTAAAGGGCATGAGGGAGGGGGAAGATCTAATTTCATTTGGGAGGGAACTCGACAGCCGGGGGGCCACCATAGAAAAGACCCCGTCTCTCGTCCCCACCAGACGCGCCTGCAAAGGTGGTGGGACCGAGAGCAGGGCCTCTCCAGACGATCTTAACACTCTTGATAGTTCCTAGGGGAGAATACGTTCGAACAGGTAAACTGGGCCAGAACTGTATAGGGTTTTGTAGGTTAAAACCAGCACTTTGAATTGTGCTCGGAAGCTAATTGGCAGCCAATGGAGCTGGCGCAACAAGGGAGTTGTGCGCTCCCTATACCCCGCTCCCGTTAGTAGTCTGGTTGCTGAGTGTTGGACTTGAAGAGCAGAAAGGTACAGATATGTGATGATGGAATGACCATCTCGAGAAGGAGGGGGATTCTCCATCTCCAGAGATCTTTACACAGAGGTTGGGTGGGCATCTCTCAGGAGTGCTTCAGACGTGGAATACCTCCACGATATAACTGTGGAAGATGATGCAGAAGCTGACTGCATAGGGAAGATGATGCGGAAACACAACATACAATCTATCTACAGACCCACTAAGAAAATCCAAAAAAATGCTATGTTCAGTAAAGGACAAGAGGGATCCTTTCCCCTCTGCAGGAGTCTCCCATATGCCATGCAGCTGTGGACAAGTCTCCAGAGGGACCGCCAAACGCAGCAACATTGCCCAGACATGAATCAAGGAACATGAAAGGCACTGCAGAGTAATCCAGCCAGAGAAGTCAGCCATAGCAGAGCACCTGATGAACCAACCTGGACACAGACTATTATCTGAGAACACAGAAATGCTGGACCACTCTCCCAACCACCATGCCAGGCTACACAGAGAAGCCATTGAAATCCACAGGAAGCAGGTGGACAATTTTAACAGAAAGGAGGAAACCATGAAAATGAACAAAATCTGGCTACCAGTGTTTTAAAAACTCCAAATTATAACAGCAAAACAACACCCCAACACAGGGAAACTCCAGAGAGGAAACAATCAGGGACAGATAATCACCTCTCAACAAACGATTCCTCCAGGCTAACAAATCACACCAAAAAACTGCCAGGCCAGTAAATGCTCATCAAGGTGGCCAGTTGAAACATTCAGATGTAGCTCCAACAGACAAGAGTTCTTTGTCTCATGCTGGACATCATTCCACAGATATATAAACCCAATTTTCCTAGTTCCAACAGACCTCACAACCTCTGAGGATGCTTGCCATAGATGCAAGCAAAACGTCAGGAAAGAATGCCTCTAGAACAGGGCTGTCCAACAGGCGGCCCTGGGGCCGTACACGGCCCCCGAGCCCCTTCCCTCCGGCCCCCTAACTTGTTTTAATAAAATACAAAATAAAAATTAAAAATTAAAAAGAAAGAAACTACCGACTTCCGGCTTTAGGCAAGCATCGCAAGACTACGCCAGCCACAGACGGGATTTCGAGGGAGATCGAAATCCCGTCTGTGGCTGCGTAGTCTCGCGATAGCTGCCGAAATCTCGGGTCCCGCGGGCTTCCTTTGTGCCTGCCCCCGTGGCTTCCTTTGCGCCTGCCCCCGCGGCTTGTTTTCCCTTCAGGGAGGGAGGGAGCTCTTTGGGCCTCCTCCACCCGCCTCTGGGAAAGGAGGCCCCATCAAGCCCTGCGACAGCATTGAGGTGTTTGGTTTTTTTTTTATGTGTCCCAATTTGAGTGTGGACTCAGATAACTCAAAGTTATTAGGAAACATTTCCCCAAATCCACCAGTGTTCCCATTTGGGTATATTGTGTATTCATGACAAGTTTAGTCCAGATCCATCATTATTTGAGGCCACAGTGCTCTCTGGATGGAGGTGAACTACAACTCCACAACTCAAGGTCAATTGTAAGTAAATTGGAGCGGGGAGGGGGGTGGAGCTGGGGGAGGGGTGGGGGCAGAGCCGGGGAGGGGGCAGAGCCGGGGGCGAGGGCAGACCCTTCGCCCCCCCCCAGGTGATCAGTGACCGGAATTCCGGCCCTTGGGCCCGTAGAAGTTGGACAGCCCTGCTCTAGAATATGGCCATATAGCCTGAACAATACTACAACAACACAGTGATTCCGGCCATGAAAGCCTTCAACAATACATTTAACTGTGGAATACCTCCATGATATAACTCTACAGAAAAAGAGATTCCATCTACTTAGAAATTCCTGACAATCAGAGCTGTTTGATGGTGAAATAGGCTGCCTGGTAGTTTGGTGGAGTCTCTTTCGTTAGATGTTTTGAAAGAGAGTCTGTCAAAGGTTTTCATGGTCAGAATCACTGGGTTGCTGCAAGTTTTCCAGACTGTCTGGCCATGTTCCAAGCAGCATTCTCTCCTGGCGTTTCACCTACATCTGTGGTTGACATCTTTAGAGGTCTGTTGGAAGTGAGACAAGTGGAGTGTGTGTGTATATATATATATACACACACACACGGAATAATGTCCAGGGTGAAGCAAGTGTGAAAGTGGCAATTAGCAAGCTACACACTGACTCACTAGGAAAATCCAACAAATGCTACATTCAGGAAGGGACAAGAGGGATACTCTATCTACTGCATGAGTCTACCATATATCATGCAGCTGTGGACAAGAATACCTCTCCGTTGGCACCCCCTTGTCATGGGGGAGAGGTCTGTGTACCCTAATGAAGTTTTGAGTTATGCTGGCAGTGGCATAATAGCCACCTGTAGGGCCTCCCATGCCAGACAGGTCACAACTGAAGGGTCTGACAAAGAGCGTCAAAGGATAGGATGGGCTCTCTAGCCTTTTGGCAACCATCCTAGAAGAAGGAACACTCTAATTTCAAACCCGGGCAGATGGTGTTTGTCTAACCCTGTAAGGTCAACTATCTAGAGAAGGAAACTCAAATCAAACCTATGCCACTGTCCCAGCTTGCTAGGCCCCGACAGACGAATCTTTGGTTTAAAGGGTGAGGCCAGTTCTGCGCACGCTGCACTCCACCAGAGAGGTCCATTGCACAGGCTTGAAGGACACATCCAACTTCTGAAAACGAAATCATCGGCCCACTTGTGGGTAGTGCGGGATGAGTCCTTCCTAAGAATCTTCGTTCGTGAAGTAATACCAGAGAGAGGGGGGGACAATAATAAATAATAATAATCTTTATTTATATCCAGCCACTACCTCCCCACAGGGACTCCATGGTGTCCATATAACACACAACAGTTAAAAATGGTGTGCAAGTATAAACAAGTCACATAAAACTATAGCAACCCCCCCGTCAACACATATAGCATAAAATCAAAATAATACAATTTTACAACAACAGTAGATAAAACTAACTGCCATCAAATCACAAAGTATCAACTCCATATAGGCCCATTTAGCGTACTTGAGGTCAAACGCCTGTTTGAACATCCATGTTTTCAGGTTGACTTTCAGGTTAGCAAGTCTACATAAGGACCACCATTGCCCAGACACAAATCAAGGAACATGAAAGGCACTGTCAACTAATCCAACCAGAGAAGTCAGCTGGAACAGAGCACTTGAGGAACCAACCTGGACGCAGAATATTATTTGAGGACACAGAAATGCTGGAGATACTGAACAGCTGGAAGGTGTCCAGAGGAGAGCAACTAAAAGGCTCAAATGTCTGGAGACCACGAATCCCTCTGAGGGGCATCTTGAAGAGCTGGGTCTGTTTGGCTTTCAGGAGAGAAGGTGGAGAGGAGACATGAGAGCCATGGATCAGTATGTGAAAGGGTGTCGGAAGAAAAGAGGGAGCTGGGCTTCCTTCCTGCTGCCTTGGAACATAGGACTTGGAGCCATGGGTTCAAATGATTGGAAAGGAACTTCCACCTGAACATTAGGACAAGCTTACTGATTGTATGAGCTGTTCAACAGTGGAACAGTGATCCTGGATTCATCACTGAGACTGGGACCCCAGGTCTCGGCGGTGGCTGGGAGAGCTTTTGCACAATTAAAACTTGCACGCCAGCTGTGCCCATTATTTGGGAAGTCTGACTTGGCCACAGTGGTCAATGCTCTTGTTACATCCTGAATAGATTACTGCAACGCACTCTAAGTGGGGCTGCCTTTGAAGACTGTTCAGAAACTTCAACTAGTCCAACTGGTGGCAGTGAGGTTACTTACTGGAGCGTCATACAGGGAGCATGCCACCCCACCCCACCGTTTTGTCAGCTCTACTGGCTGCCTGTCCATCTCCGAGTCCAATTCAAAGTGCTGGTTTTGACCTTTAAAGCCCTATACGGTTCTGGCCCAGCTTACTTGTCTGAACGTATCTCCCCTTATGTCTCACCTCAAAATTTACGATCTTCCGGGGAGGCCCTGCTCTCGATCCCACCTTTGTCGCAAATACATTTGGTGGGGATGAGGGACAGCGCCTTCTCGGTGGTGACCCCTCACCTGTGGAACCTGCTCCCCAGCGTAATTAGGTCAACTTTCTCCATCCATTCTTTTAGGAAAAAGTTGGAAGACGTGGCTACGGGACCAGGCATTTGGTCAGACAGTGGGATAGCAGGCGGTCAGTAAAACAATGACAAGATATAGAAAGGGACTGTGGACTGGCTTCGGATTAAGTGGTGACTGTAGAACTTGGGACTATTTGCACTTTTAAATGGTTTTTAATCTGTTGAATGTTGTTATTTTATGATATAATTGTTTTTATCAATTGTATAAACAAATGTGGGGCATTAAAAAGGCTGATCTGTCAGGGATACAGGGATCCATGTAAGCCACTCTGAGTCTCCCCTTCGAGTGGGGGGTAGAGAAGGGTGCGGGGTCCCTCAGGGTGCCATCTTGTACAAATGTCCAGCGAAATAATAAATAAATAAATAAACAAACTCTCTGCTTTGGAATTGGGAGGAAGCTTTTTCCTTGGAAAACTTTTAAACAAAGGCTGGATCTGTCAGGGATACGATGGAAGCCCAGATTCAGGCTGCAGTCAAAGCGCCTTCTTTCATCTTCGCAGGGCCCGACGGCTGGCCCCTACCTCATCAGAGGCGTTGAAGACTGTGATACATGCCACCGTGGTCTCGACTCGACTATTATTGCAATGCCCTGTATGGGTCTACCGCCGACCAGTTGAGACTTGTGCAATAAATGCCAGACTCATTTCGGGGTATCGGCTAGGAACCATATCTCACCAATCCTAAAAGTTCTTCATTGGCTGCCTACAGAGTTCAGAGTGATCTATAAACTCATGGCGCTAACAAAGCACGGCAAAGAACCGACCAGCCCTTCTGGGCGATCGTGCTGACAGACCCAGTGAAAGACCAGTGCGTGCAATAAATGGTGAATAGCCATCCCAGGGGTGAGAGAGGCCCGGCTGACAAAGACCCCGGAGAGCCTTCTCTGGTGGCCCCTGTGATCTGGAATACACTTCCGCCTGCTCAGGGCCACATCGGCCCCAGCCAGATTCCTGTCCGACTTGAAAACGGCTCTTCCGCCAGGCGTTTGGGGATTGACTAGATAACCTGGAGGCTGGGCCCTCTATGGTTCTCTGTACCTGTGTTTTTAATTGATGTACCTGTGTTTTGTTTTTTTTCTTAAATGATGTAAGTCGCCCGGAGCACCAATGGTGGAGGGCGACTCACAAGAAATAAAGTTATTATTATTATTATTATTATTGTGCTTTTCCTGCATGATAGGGGGGTGGACTAGACGGCCCATGTGGTCTCTTCCAACTCTATGATTCTATGGAGACTTGGGAGGTGTGTTGGACTAGATGGCCTTTTGGGGTCCCAACTCGAAGGCCCTATCCCCCAGTCCTTGACCTCCCTAGCCCTTTCCTGCCCAGCTGCTCCTTCCTCCATCTCCTCCAGCTTTCGGAGAAGCCTTCCGCAGCGGCATGTGTGTGTAATAATGCCGTACGATCATCTGCCGCGATGCCGGCTCCGCTGGCATTACGTCGATCTGACTCAGAGCCAAGCATGGCTCCGTGTCACCAGCAAGGTCACAGCCTCCTTGGCAGCCGGGCGGGGAGGGAAGCAGCCTTGCCTGACAGATGGCCCTGCTGTCATTTCCAGAGTCACAGCTGAGCGGGTTTGGGCACAGGAGGAGGAAGGGGCCGGAGAGGGCAAAGGGACACGGACCAAGCTTTGGGGGCACGTGTGTGTGTGTGTGTTCACTTATTAGCACTTAGATGATCCATTCCTTAGCTTTTGTGTGGATCACCTATTCAAAGAAAATTGCAAACACAAGTTGTAACAGAATTGCAGATTTACAACTATCTTGAGACACTGGGCAACCTTTCCGCATAGTTCCTTTGTGTAGAAAAGGGCATTTCTACACAGCTATATGGGTTCATCTACACCAGGCATGGGCAAACTTCAGCCCTCCAGGTGTTTTGGACTTCAACTCCCACAATTCCTAACAGCCTTCCGGCTGTTAGGAATTGTGGAGTTGAAGTCCAAAACACCTGGAGGGCTGAAGTTTGCCCATGCCTGATCTACACTGTAGAATGAATGCAGTTTGACACCACTATAGCTCAGTGCTTTAGACTCATGGAAGCTGAGTTCTGCGGTTTGCACAGGTAGCAAAGGTAGGGCCTGTTTCGAGAGGCTTTTTGTGATTTAAAACCAAGATAAATAGCCACTTAATTGGCTCCCTTTCTTTCCAAAGGTGGAGAAATGCATATAACTCACAGGCTTCCTTTGCCAAACATTAACTGTCCTTTGAAGAATAATGCTTCCAATTCAGTAGCAAGCAGTGCCTAGATCCCGGGAAGACATCGTCAAGGTAAAGGTTTCCCTTGACATTAAGTCTAGTCATGTTGAAAGGTGCTCATCTCCTCATTGTCCATAGACACCTCCAAAGTTATGTGGCTACTAACATGACTGCATGGAGCTCCCTTACCTTTCTGCAGAAGTGGTACCTATGGATCTACTCACATTGGCATGTTTCCGCACTGCTAGGTTGGCAGAAGCTGGGGCCAACCTTTTGGTCAGCAAGTTCAGCAACTCACAGTTTAATCCGCTGCGCCACCAGAAGCCCCATGCTACCCCTCTATTCTGTCTTGATCAGACCACGTTTGGAATCACACTGTGTCCAATTCTGGGCACCACATCTGAAGGGAGATGTTGACCCTAAGCTGGAATGTGTCCCGAGGAGGGCAACACAAAGAATCAAGGGTCTGGAGAACAAGCCCCATGAGGAACGGCTCAAAGAGCTGGGCATGTTTGGCCTTCAGAAGAGAACGCTAACAGGAGACATGATGAGAGCCAGGGATCAAGATGTGAGGGGAAGTCATAGTCCTGCTGCCCTGGGGACAGAGTGGACCCACGGGTTCAAATGACAGGGAAGGAGATTCCACCTGAACATGAGGAAGAACTTCCTGACAGGGAGGTCATGTACTCCATGCTAAACTCCACAAGTTCCTTGTAAGTTGGGAAAGGTGATTATTATTATTATTATTATTATTATTATTGAAACACAAAAAGATGAGTCCACAGCAGACAAGATTACTCTGCTGGCTGTTGTATTGGATCACACGTCAGACACTTCCCAAGTGTCTAGGACTGTGTGATGTATCGGCAAATAACGTGTGCAGATTCCAGTAGGGTGGCCTTTTGCAGCTGACAGGTGATCATCTTGTCAGTGCCGATTGTGTTTAAGTGCAGGCCAAGGTCTTTAGGCACTGCACCCAGTGTGCTGATCACCACTGCGACTTCCATTACTGGCTTGTGCCAAAGTCTTTGCAGTTTGATCTTTAAATCTTCGTCTCATGTCAGGTTTTCCAGTTGCTTCGCATCAATTCTGCGGTCACCTGGGACTGCAACATTGATGATCCATAGTTTGTTTCCCCCCACGGTTATGAGGTCAGGACTCTTGTGCTCCAAAACTGCCAGTCTGAATTCGGAAGTCCCAGAGTAGGTTGACATATTCTTTTTGTGTAACTTTTTCAGCCTTGTGATCCCACCAGTTCTTTGTCGCAGACAGATGGTATTTGTGGTACAAGTTCCAATGAATCATCTGAACAAGGGTGTTGTTCCTCTGCTTGTAGTCTGTCTACGTCAGGGGTGCTCACACTTTTTCAGCATGCGAGCTACTTATAAAACAACTAAGTCACAATGATCTACCTAGACAGATGGCCACCCAGCCTCTGTTTAAAAGCCTTCAAAGAAGGAGCTGCCACCACACTGAGGCAGAGAGTTCCACTGCTGAACGGCTCTCATAGTCAGGAAGTTCTTCCTAATGTTCAGGGGGAATCTCCTTTCTTGTAGTTTGAAGCCATTGTTCTGCATCCTAGTCTCCAGAGCAGCAGAAAACAAGCTTGCTCCCTCCTCCCTAGGACTTCTTCTCACATATGTATACATGGCTATCTTGTCTCCTCTCTGCCTTCTCTTATTCAGGCTAAACATGCCCAGCTCTTTAAGCCGCTCCCCATTCCCACTTGCCTCAAACAGACAAGAGTTCTTTCTCCCACCCTAGACATCATTCCAGAGATATATAAACAGGCAGTAAGCAGCCAGACCTTGAAGCTGCAAGGACATTCAATGCTGATCAATGTGGCCAAGCAGATGAACTCACTGCCGGATTTCTGTGGGGTGCTTCTGCCCCGTGCGCTGCGCATCTCCCTCGGGGCTTCCTCATGCTGCCCCTGAGGCAACTCCCCCGACTCCATCCTCAGTGCCATTGCAGCGTGGCCTGAGGAGGAGGGAGGGAGAAGGAGGAGGGCAGCAGAGCGAAGGAGGGGGCCATGCTGCGACGGCACTGAGAATGGGGATGGAGGAGTCGCCTCAGTCGCAGCATGAGGAAGCGCCGAGGGAGAAGTGCCCCTCTGAAATCTACCAGTCCCCGGACCATGATCGATTGGTAGATCACGATCGACGCTGTGAGCAGCCCTGGTCTATGTGATCTTCTTACAGCAGCTGAGGAAGGGATCCATTATTTGTCTGCTTCCTTGCAGAGTCTACACTTGGAACCTGCCGTCGACTTTTTCAATTCTGGCTTGGATGGCATTCGTTCTAATTGCCTGTTCTTGGGCCACAAGAATCAGGCCCTCCTTTGTCTCCTTTTTCCGAGTTCCATTTGTGAGCCATATCCATGTTTTCTCCCTGGTCAGTGTTTGCTGTCAATTTCCCCCAGGAACTGTCCATGGAGAGCCTTCTTTGGCCAGATTTCTCTTCTGCTCTGGATTGTCTATTTACGGTTTTCACTTTTTGTCTTTTGCACTTTGAGTAGTTTTCTACTATTGACTTTGTCGATGTTGGTTCTTGACTGTTTTCCCACATAATCTGACAGGGCATGTTTCTTTTCTTCTACCATTTGTTTCACTTGCCTCCGACCCCTGATTTTCTGGGCAAGTCAAGTCTGTCGACATCACCATCATGATGTTCATTGATACCCTGCTTTTTCTCTCTGCCATGAGCGGTGTGGATGCCGAGCCTGCCGCCTCCCCCAATCCCGGTTTGAGCTGACATGAGCCAAATGCAGGGAGAAAAGAGAGAGGAGGCAGGAGGCGGTGCGCATCCCGCTGTAATTAGCGAGCATTTATTATTAATACGCTGAAATTGCTGGAAGCGGGCCTCTGTAATGTGAATACTGATCCGAGATTTTCAGGAGACAATTTAGCTCCCATGTCTGTGTTTATTAGCTCCCTCGGTCTCCGCCATTGCCGAACAAGAGCCTCATTTGCTACTGTCTTGTTGGGAATTTGGCTTTCCCGGCTGCCCGGCCATCTCTTTCTTTCTTCCTTTCTCCCTCCTCTGCATCCGCAAACGCCTCTGTGTCCCTAAAAAACGGCACGCTCTGTCTCTCCGCTCCTCTTTCTGTCTGTGCTGTGTGTCCCAAAGCGCCAAAGAGCATTTTGTGCAAAGGATTTACAAGGGCTGGCATGTAGGGAACGGCACTGTTCAGGCTCCGCCAGCTTGCCAATGTGGCATTGATGAATGGGAAGGTTGGAAGGCAAGTGGATAATAATGGGGGCTGGTGGGACGTCGGAAGGGCTTCCGTCCCTGCATCTTTAGCCAGACAGAAAGGTCTCTATAGGGTCAAGGAGCTAAACTAGTTAAATTGGCCAAAGGTTGCTGTCAAAGAAGCGCCGAAGTCCATACTTATTCTGAGTCAGAACAGACTGCCATCCGAAGTTGGCTAAACATGGCATTTGCTTCTAAAACTGAGACATATTTCTGCTTCTGTCTGCCTTTAAGTCACCTGTTGACTTATGTCGACCCCTGAATTTCATAGGGTTTTCTCAGGAGAGGAAGCCACCGAGAGGGTTCTGCCAGTTCCTTCCTCTAAAATACAGCTTACATGACCGGGGGATTCATTCATGATTTCCCATCCAACATCCAAAGATCGCATTTTAATTGGCAAATGGGTTGGGCCAGAGGCAGATGGAGGGAGAATGTTTGTCTGAACTAACTGGGGAAAAAACACACCACGAACAACTTTCTATGCGCACTGCACATATCTTGTTTGCAGTGTAAAAAGAAAGAACCATACCATTTTTCAAATGAAGATCAATTTCAACCAACATAAACTTAACAATATTTCAGCGGAAGGCCCCAGGGGTCATCCAGCCTTTGCAATAGTAATAATAAGAAGCTTTGGAACACAATACACCAGATATCATGACTGTGGGAAAGAAAAAAGTTTGGATTATTGATGTTGCCATTCCAGGTGACAGTCGCATTGAGGAAAAACAACATGAAAAACTCAGCCGCTATCAGGACCTCAAAATCGAACTGCAAAGGCTCTGGCATCAACCAGGACAGGTGGTCCCAGCGGTCATTGGCATACTGAGTGCCGTGCCAAAAGATCTCAGCCGGCATTTGGAAATAATACACATTGACAAAATCACGATCTGTCAACTGCAAAAGGCCACCTTACTTGGATCTGCGTGCTTCATTCGAAAATACATCACACAGTCCTAGACGCTTGGGAAGTGTTCGACTTGTGTTTTTGTGTCAGTAAAATAATAATAATAATAAGAAGCAGTGCCTCAAGACCTTGGCCTGCACTTAAATACTGTCGGCGTTGACAAAACTACCACTTGTCAGCTGCAAAAGGCCACCCTACTGGGATCTGCACACATTATTCGCCAATACATCACATAGTCCTAGACACTTGGGAATTGTCCAACGTGTGATCCAATACAACAACCAGCAGATGTTGTTTCAAATAATAATAGCGACCCCAGGGGCCACCCAGTCCAACCTGCTTCTCTCTCTCTTTCTCTCTCTCTTTCTCTCTCTCGCTCTCCTTCCTTCCCTTTTTCTTTTCTCCTCTCCTTCTTCCCTTCCCCCCTTTTCTTTCCCTTCCTCTTTCTCCCCTTTCTTCATTCTCTACCTATTCTTGGACTGCAACTCCCAACAGTCCTCCTGATCTATTTTATCTAATCTAATCTATCTGGAGGATTGCTGGGGGTTGCAGTCCAGAACAAGAAATTGGAAATATGCAGGGATTGGGATGCACTCAAAGAAATCCAAGGAGAAGGAAGCTTGCATCTTGGAAGCAGTGCATTTGGATCATCCTCCTCTCCTAAGATGCTGGAAGCTGTAGTCCAGAAGAGTGTGTGGATATGCTCTTTGTGTGTGTGTGTGTGTGTGTGTGGTTGCTGGGGGTCATTTTTTGCATATGTGCTGTAGCATCTTTTTGTTCTTTGGCTTTTAAAGTTCCTTCTGCTGTGTTTTTAAGTGTTTTTATGAGTGTTGATCACTCTGTCCTGATAGATGTTTTGTGTCCAAATTTGGTGTCCAAATTCGTGCAGTGGTTTTCGAGTTATGTCAATCCCACAAATGAACATTACATTTATATTTATATAGATTTATTTGGAACATGTACAGTATACCCTCTCCTTTCTCAACTTCCAAGGAGGGACTCAGGATGGCTACCAACAGGCAAAAATTCGATGCCGAAACAATAAATCTCTACCCTTCCTTTAAAAAAAATTAGTCAGATGAAGCTTGACTAATGCTGAATACAGGAAGACTGTGATTTCCCTCCACTTGGAAAATAGGGTTCTATTAAAGCAAGTAAAAATCGTATTTATTTATTTACATCATTTTTACACCGCTATTCTCACCCCCGTAGGGGGACTCAGAGTGGCTAACAATGGCAACAATTCAATGCTGCAATAAATCACAATAAAACATAATAAAAACATACAAATAACAAGATTAAAAACAACATTAATCAACAATCATAAAAGCCTTTCCCATTTCAACAAACACATGTCATATTCCATGCTCAGTGCCGTTATATCCATGAGCCAAAAGTCTAGTTCCACAACCACGTCTTCAATTTTCTTCTGAAAGAAAGGAGGGAGGATGCCGCTCTAACTTTGCTGGGGAGCGAGTTCCATAAGCGGGGGGTCACCACCGAGAAGGCCATGTCCCTCATCCCCACCAGTCTCACATTTGAAGCCGGTGGGACCGAGAGCAAGACCTCCCCAGCGGATCTTAAGCAACGAGGCGAAACGTAGAGGGAGATACGTTCGGACAAGTAAGCTGGGCCGGAATTGTATAGGGCTTTATAGGTCAAGACCAGCACTTTGAATTGTGCTCGGAAATGGACCGGCAGCCAGTGGAGTTGACATAACAGGGGGGTGGTATGCTCCCTGTATGATGCTCCAGTGAGCAATCTGGCTGCTGCCCGTTTGACTAGCTGAAGTTTCCGAACAGTCTTCAAAAGCAACCCTATGTAGAGCGCATTGCAGTAATCTATTTGGGATGTGACCAGAGCGCGGACCACCGTGGTCAGATCAGAGTTCCCAAGGTAGGGGCGCAGTTGGCGCACAAGCTTTAACTGTGCAAAAGGTCTCAAGGTCACTGCCGAAACCTGGGGTTCTAGGCTCAGCGAGGAGTCCAGGATCACTCCCAGGCTGTGAACCCCCATCCAACACAGGCTGTAACCCTATGCCCTGTTCGGCCTTTCGACTGACTATGAGGACCTCTGTCTTATCTGGATTCAACTTCAATTTGCTAGCCCTCATCCATTCCGACACAGCAGCCAAGCACTGGTTCAAGGTCTAGACAGCCTCCTTAGTAACAAGTGGGAAGGAATGACAGATTTGGACGTCATCTGCATACAGATAACACCTTACTCTGAAACTCCGGATGATCCCCCCCAGCAGCTTCATGTAGATCAGGGGTGCTCACACTTTTTCAGCATGGGAGCTACTGATTAAAAAACCAAGTCCCAAAGATCACCTGCCCAGAAATGTAAAACGTATAACTATTTTCTTATTCATTTATTTATATTTATTATTCATTTTTATGTACCGCTCCTTCCAGCAGGCTCGGGGCAGTTTGCATAAAATGAAGTTATAAAACATCAACATTTCAATTTAATAACAACAATATAAAACAGAGCATAAAAATACATCCAACCACCCCATTTCTCCCACACTGCCATATTACCACACATATTATCAGCCAGAAAGTAAGAAGAGAGGCTTTTGAACTGCAAGGCCATTTAATACTCAGCAAGGTAAACAAAGGGGCATGCAAAAATAAACATCCAACCACCCCATTTCTCCCATATACATTTCCATATTGCCCCAACATATATTTCTCAAGGAAGTAATAAATAAATAATAAATAATAAAGCAAGCAGAGAGGCTTTGAAGCTAAAAGGCCATTTTTAAACATTAAAATAAACAAAGAGACATGCCACAGAACAATCAAGCACCCACCCCAAAGTAAAAAGACCAACCTTTGAGATGCGGTAAGGAAATGACCCCAAAGTGTCCTTCTTCTCCTCCTCCATTGTTGCTCCTATTTCCATGCCGCCAGCAGGTGTGCCACTCCAAGAGCTCACGAGAAGTCCAAGAGGCAGAATGGGCGCTTCTGCGCATGCGCGGGGCCAGCCATGCATCGCGTTATCCAGGCCCGCCCCCTTTGGTCTCCTACGACTCTGAGTGGCTGGAGAAGGACGGAGGGAGGAGGAGGAATCCAAAAGAGGGGGCCCATTCTGCCTCTTGGACTCTGGAGCTTTTGGAGGCAGCGCGCGAGCAGGGAGCAGGGAGGAGCAACGACGGAGGACTTCTTTGAAGCGTGCAGGGGCGTGTGAAGAGGACCAACAGCAAAAAAACCTGGTCAGGGGCCTGAAGATCACCAGGATGAGGCCCGAAGATCACCCTGGTGATCCCGATCACCATTCTGAGCACCCCTGATGTAGATGTTAAATAACATCGGAGACAGTATTGAACCCTGAGGGACTCCACAAGACAACGGAGTCCCTCAGGGTTGTCACCCAGTAACACCTTGTGAGACCGACCCTCCAGGAAGGACTGGAGCCACTGCAGGGCAGTACCCCCAATCCCCACTTCTGAGAGGCGTCTCAGAAGGATACCGTGGTCAACGGTATTGAAGGCTGCTGAAGGCAGCTGAGGGGTCCAGCAGATCATCTACAACCAAGGGCCACATGTCCCGGCCTAAAGCCAGCTCCCGCTGTAGATCATCTACTAAGGCCCTCCCAAGGCTGTTTCAGTACCATGGGGCCTGAGCCTAAAGCCAGACAGCGCTGGATCTAGAAAATCAGTGAAAAGGACCGAAGAAGCCCTGGAGTTGTGAAGCCACCACACGTTCCATGACTTTGCCCAAGTAGGGAAGATAGTATTCACATTTGTTGCCGCAGCATCACACTGGTGACTCATTTTTATTTACAATCCACATAAGCCCAGGTTTATTTATTTTATTATTTATTTACTTCATTTATATTCCGCCCTTCTCACTCCGCAGGGGACTCAGGGTGGATTACAGTGTACACATTACATTTAGACACACAAACACACAAGACGGACAGAGGCAATTTAACATCTGGCCACCAGGGGGAGCTGTCACATTCTTTCATTCCTCAGCGTGTTTTCTGGAGGTTTTTTTAAATGTCCTCGTAAATTAGTTAAATTTAGCCTCCCCACTAAGTGGTACCTTAATTTCCTACTTGACAGATGCAACTGTCTTTTGGATTGCAAAGGTTGACAACAGGCTACACAATAGGTCGAGAGCCCACCTCGACCCGGGCAGACCTCAAACTCATGACCTTCTGGTCAGTAGAGATCTTATGCAGCTGACACCCAGCCAGTTGCGCCACATTCCCAGTTCCTTTCTGCATATACTGCTAAGTCAAGAACCTTTCATCCTATGTTTGTGCATTTGGGTTTTTGCACTTGGGATTTTAGGTTTCTCCCTGTTGAAGTTGATCAGTTCAGTCCAGTTTCCTAATCCATCCCCATCGTTTTGAATTCTGTTCCTATCTTCCAAAGCCTAGTTTGCCGTCTCCAAGCACTGGCGACCAAGGTGCTTTCGAGGAAAGGGAGCCAGGCAACAAACAAACAAATGCATAAATAGAGAGACTCTCGCCGCTTTGAAATGCAAAGGTAGGTGCAGCGTTTCAAACATCTTGCTCCCATTTCCAGCCCTGCCAGTTTCCTCCACGGTTAATCCTTTTCGCCTGATCTTCCGCCCACAAAGTCCCCTTGATATATTCCAGCGTATTCTCCCTTTTTTTGTTCTCAGATCACTTTCAAAAGCCAAAAACAGCGCTGCACGCCGGAGGAGCATTGTTCTTTTCTTGTTGCATCTCCAGGAACAGTCAAAATTCACAAGCCTCTTTTTCCCTTTCAACTCTTCCAGTTTGTTAAAATCTGCCATGGGAAGCTTCTCTCTCTCTCTCTCTCTCTCTTTTTGAAAAGTCTGCTTGTGTGTGCATGTGTGTGTGGTTCCTCCCCGCCCTTCTTTCCTTCTCTCTCCTGCCATCAATTGGTTCTCTACAAATATCTCCTCTAACAGCTGGGAAAGAACACCACAATCTATTTAAAAACCACATATTTGGAATTAAAGATGTTGAATCTTACCTTTGAAAAATGTTCTCTTGGATACTCCAGGAGGGAAAAGGCAAAGGGAGGGATGCCAAACAATACCTGGGCCTAACAAAGAGTCTGGAGCAACAAGCACCTGAGGCAAAGTACCAAAACCAGTGTGTACAGAGCTATCATACTGTCTATTTTCCTATATGGGACTGAAACATGGCTCACCTATCGCCAACACCTCCGACTCCTCAAACGCTTTCATCAGTGCTGTCTTCGCACAATCCTAAATATACACTGGACCGACTATGTGGCGAATGTTGCTGTCCTTGAGCAAGCAGGGATCACTAGCATTGAGGCCATGCTATTGAGAACACAGCTGCGCTGAGCAGGGCACATCTCTAGGGTGGAGGACCACCGCCTCCCAAAGATAGTACTCTATGGTGAACTCGCCACGGGTCAGCGCAAGAGAGGCGTCCCCCAAAAGAGATATAAGGACTCCCTGAAACAACATCTTGGGCTCGGCCAGATTGATCAACAACAATGGTCCACCCTGGCCTCACATCGGGAGGCATGGAGACGCACTATCCACAATGCTGTGGCCTCTTTCGAGAAGACACGCCGAATGGGTCTCGAAGAGAAACGACAATGCAGAAAGAACCGCAACTTGGAAACAACATCACCCAAGGAGACTTTCTGCTGTGCTTTCTGCAACCGAACTTGCCTTTCTCAGATTTGCCTTTTTAGTCATCAACGTGCTTGTAAAAAGCGTGGGATGAGTCCTTCATAAGAATCTTCATTCGCAAAGTGATGCCAAGAGACAGTTAACAAACCATTGCAAAGCCAGCGTCATGCTAAGGTTTGCGTGCTGCACTAGGTCTATAGGAGAATCCATGTTCCTACATTGGGGGCATCCACGGCAATGTTTCTCAACCTTCTCCAGTTCCTCATGTTGTGATGACCCCCAATCATAACATTATTTTCATTGATACTTCATAACTGTGATTCTGCTGCTGTTATGAATCAGAATGTAAATATTAGGCCTGGGCAGGTTCGTCGGAATGCTCGTAAAACTGAAATGGATTCGGATTAAATTCACTTTTGAAGCAGTTTTGAGGCGATGTAAGCAACCCGGAAGTGAATTTGCCATTTCGAAGCCACTGCCCCCATTTTTGGATAGGGATTGGCATTAGATTCCCGCCCCTCTCGAGGTGCTTTCCCCTCATTGGCTGTTTAACCCAGTTTGGAGGCAGATGTCCTTCCCTCCGCGTCAGAACTCATCCAAACTGGGTTAAACACGGCTGTCGCCCCAGTGTCTGCCATTAAGGAAGCCATTCTGAAATTTTGGAAATAATTTGAGGAAATTCCATTTTTTTTCCGGAAAATTGCGGAAGTCATTTAGATTCGAAGCGCCAGCGCCCCCTACATCCGGAACAAGTTTGGAATCATTTTTTAAAAAGTCAAACAGGCCTAGTAAATATCTGATATGCAGAATGCATTTTCATTCACTGGGTCAAATTTGGCACAAATGCCCAATATGCCCAAATTTGAATACTGGTGGTGTTGGGGGATTTGTCATTTGGGAGTTGTAGTTGCTGGGATTTATAGTTCACCTGCAATCAATGAGTATTCTGAATTCCACCAACAACGGAATTGAACCAGTCTTGGCACACCGAACCTCCATGACCAACTGAAAATACTGGAAGGGTTTGGTGGGCATTGACCTTGAGTTTTGGAATTGTAGTTCACCTGCATCCAGAGAGCACTGTGGACTCAAACAATGATGGATGTGGATCAAACTTGGCATGAATATTCAATATGCCCAAATTTGAACACTAATGGAGTTTGGGGAAAATAGACCTTGACATTTGGGAGTTGTAGTTGCTGGGATTTATAGTTCACCTACTATCAGAGAGCATTCTGAACTCCACCAACAATGGAATTGAACCAATCCTGGCACACAGAACTCTCATGACCAATTGAAAATAATGGAAGGGTTTGGTAGGCATTGACCTTGAGTTTTGGAGTTGTAGTTCACCTACCTCCAGAGGGTACTGTAGACTCAAACAATGATGGATCCGCACCACACTTGGCACAAATACATTAATTGGTCAGAGTAGATCAGTGGTTCCCAGCCTATGGTCCATGGACCACCAGTGGTCCCTAATACCAAAAATAGCTTCACCATCATGACAATGTTGCCTCGAAACCATGCAACAATGAGACTGGCTGTTCTCGCGAAACCCTCTTATAATGCCAAGGCGATGGGGATGTCGGGAGGGGAGAAGCGGACTAATGACGAAAGATGAACGACTACCACATCAGCTCTAGATTATTAAATATGGTTTTCGATGGGTGAGCAGATGGCAATTACTCGATGGCATATGTGCTGTATCAGAAACTAGAGCTGATGCGGTCTATCCAATGCAATTTTGTGAGTCAGCACCTCAAATAACCAAACCAAATCTAAAAGTCAACCAAAAACTGATTCGTAGCCCTTTTGGTGTGAGGCCGCTCCAAATCTTCCGTAAGGATCACACGTAGACTGTCAGCCGATCCAACGTATTTATTGAAGGTACAACACTTGTAAAGCCAAAGCAGTGTCCCAACACCCAAACACACCTTTTATACCCAAACTCCCCCCTCCCTTCACCTGCAACGTCCGGGAGAGGTTGCATCATGCACTCTGACTCAGCAGTCCTAGTGTCCATTGGATATTACATCATATCCCATCTGAGTCAGCATTCTCCATGCTAGTGTCCAATGTCCAGGGGGAGCCGCGTCACATCCTCCCTGACTCAGCAGGAATCCCCTGTTGCCTCTTGGGAGATTACATCATCCCCAGGGGAATCCCCAGGGTCACATCAGTCTCTCACATGCTAAGTCAGACTGCGAGTTCCCTTAGCCTCTCCAAGGCTAAGAACCTCTATTAATTAAGATTGATTATTTGCAAGAGCAAGGAAATTCTGAGTCATCCGATAGTCACATACAGAACAGGTAGATACTCACACTGAGTCACGCAGGAGAGAGAAAGGTGGATTATTTTATCTTCCTTATATAACCACCTGCCGATAGGTCATCAGAAAGGGACACACCAGATGCATCTACACCAGTGGTTCCCACTTTGACCAGGGACCACTCACCAACATTAATACCACTGGTGTAGATGCATCTGGAGTGTCGGGAGAACTGTGCCTTCCTGCATAGCAGCAGGTTGAACTAGATGTCTCCTGGGGTCTTTTCCAAAGCTATTATTCTATCAAATAAGCAAACAAATGAGTCTGGGAGCAATTAAAGCCTCCGTTTTTGTTACTTGACGAAACCAAAGTACTTTGGACATGATTTTCTGGTTGTTATTGTCATAATTGGTGATCCGTGCTTGCTCAGGACAGCAACATTAGTCACATAGTTGGTCCAGTGTATATTTAGGATTGTGCGAAGACAGCGCTGATGGAAGCGTTCGAGGAGTCGTAGGTGTTGGCAATAGGTGACCCATGTTTCAGACCCATAGAGGAGAATAGTCAGTACGATAGCTCTGTACACACTCATTTTGGTGCTTTGCCTCAGGTGCTTGTTGCTCCAGACTCTTTTGTGAAGCCTTCCAAATGCACTCTATGCCTTTGATAATCTGTGATCTAACTCTTTGTCTCTAGGATGGAGGACCACCGCCTCCCAAAGATACTACTCTATGGTGAACTCACCACGGGTCAGCGCAAGAGAGGCGCCCCCAAAAAGAGAGATAAGGACTTCCTGAAATAACATCTCAGGCTCGGCCAGATTGATCAGCAACAATGGTCCACCCTGGCCTCACATCGGGAGACATGGAGACGCACGATCCACAATGCTGCGGCCTCTTTTGAGAAGACACGCCGAAGAGAAACGACAATGCAGAAAGAACCACAACTTGGAAACAACATCACCCAAGGAGACTTTCTGCTGTGCTTTCTGCAACCGAACTTGCCTATCTCAGATTGGCCTTTTTAGTCATCAACGCGCTTGTAAAAAGCGTGGGAGGAGTCCTTCCTAAGAATCTTCGTTCGCAAAGTAATGCCGAGAGAGAGAGAGATCATCATTATTATTTCTATCCCACATTCTCTGAGAAAGAGACCCAAAGCAGCAAAACATAAAAGCAATACAATCTTTAATTGGACCTTATGGATTGGACGTACCATGAGGCGACCCATGAGAAAAGACAGCGACACCTCGGAAAGTGGAAAGCAGTTGGGAAAAAGCTCAGCGGCAACGACAATCTCGCAAGAGAAAAAAGGAAGCAAAATCTGGACGGCATCCAATTCAATTCGCGAAGAGGAAGGAGACATACCTTGGGAGGCGAAGAAGATGCTCTTCATCCGCTTAAAAGCCTATCAATCACATTTTTTTTAATTTTTAGCCAATAAAGGCCACCTGTTTAGGATCCCAGCGCCACTCGGATGATTGCCATGACACTTATTTGAAAAGAAACGCACCAGGCACACCCATACACATGGACACCCACTTTCTTCAGCGATCGTAAGTGATAAAAGATTTCCCCCCCCCCTCCAAACCTCACTAGACTTCCATCTTTCAGGCAGAGAGTGACAACAGATTTTGCAGCTCCTTGTAAAAAAAAAGTGACGCTGATTCCGGTTGGAGCTTGTACTTCTCATTTCATTAAAATGTGTCAAGTTCAAATATAGAACGCACACGGCAGCTGCCAATGCTGCAAAAACCCCAGGAGCGCACACTCGCATTTGAAGGCACCGAGATCGAGGAAAGGGCCCTTTTTTCAAAGCATGAAAGGTTGGCACAAGGTGAGAGAGGGTGGGAAACCTTCCAAAGAAGCAGGGGATGCTGCAGCATAAAAAGCCAATGCGATTCTAGGCTGAGTCAATTGGATTGAGGGAAGTCATTGCCCCCCTCTCTTTTGCATTGGTCAAACCTCCCTTGGAATAACGTTGAGACCCGTTCTCGAGCAAAGCCATTCCAGAAGGAAACATACAAAGTGGAACCTCTCCAGGGGAGGCTGGCCAAAATGGGAAAGTTTTGGAAGGCTAACTCTAGGCCTGTTTGATTAAAAAAAAAAAGGTTCAAAACTCGTTCTGGATGTAGGGGGCGCTGGCGCTTCGAATCTGAATGACTTCTGAAATTTTTTGGAAAAATTTCGGAATTCCCTGAATTATGAAATTTCGAAATGCCTTCGTTAATGGCGGACACACATGCTTAAACCAGTTTGGATGGAGATGTATTCACTCTGTGTCAGAACTGGTGTGACAGCCGTGTTTAACCCACTTTGGATGCGGCTGTCGCCATAGTTCTGACACAGAGGCAAGGACATCCGCCTCCAAACTGGGTTAAACAGCCAATGAGGGGAAAGCACCTGGGGAGGGGTGGGAATCTAATGCCGATTCCTTTCCAAAAATGGCGGTTGTGTCCTCAAAATGGCAAATTCACTTCCGGGTTGCTTACATCGCTTCGAAACTGCTTCAAAAGTGAATTTAATCCAAATTCATTCCAATTTTACAAGCATTCTGAAGAACCTACCCTAGGCCTAGAAAACACTAGGAGAAATGGCTTTAGGGGCTGGCTATGTTTGGAGCCCCCGGTGGCACAAAGGAATCAAATCCGGGTCGCAGCATGAGCTTCCGCTGTCAGGCCCAGCTGCTGCCAACCTAGCAGTTCGAAAACATGCAAATGTGAGTAGATCAATAGGTACTCCTTTAGCGGGAAGGTAACGGCGCTCCATGCAGTCATGCCGGCCACATGACCTTGGAGGTGTCTACTGACAACGCCGGCTCTTCGGCTTAGAAATGGAGGTGAGCACCAACCCCAGAGTTGGTCATGACTGAATGTCAGGGGACAACCTTTACCTTTTACCTTATGTTTGGGAAAGAGAAGCTTGAGAGGGAACAGAGTTTTTAAATATGGGAAAACCTATCACAGGGCTGGCCAACTTCTACCGGCCCAGGGGCCGGAATTCCGGTGACTTATCACCTGGGGGCAGTGGGGATCAGCGGGGATCGGGGCAGATCGCGCCCGGCCGGGCTGTAAGGGATTTTGCAAGCTCCCCTTGGGTTCTGGCGCCCGGCCGTGACGCTGTAGGAGGGAGGGCGAAGCCAAGGGAAGTTCCCCTTGGCTCCTCCCTTGTGGCGGCCGTGGATGGCGCTTGCACCGCCGCGCGCATGCACACTTTTATTTTGTTTTATGGGATTAAAAAAAAAATTCCGGATTTTTTAAATAGAAAAAATGTATTGCAGGCGGGTAGGGGGGGGCAGATCCAAGGGGCTGGTGGGGCGTGTGTAGCCCGCGGGCTGCCTGTTGGACAGGCCTGACCTATCACATTGAGGATGAAGCAGGATGGTTGTTGGAAGGGAATGGGTAGTGTCTGAAATTTCTGGCAGAATGGAGTTTAACTACATTAAGGGTTCTCAACCTGGGGTCCCCAGATGTTTTTGGTCTTCAACTCCCAGTAATCCTAACAGTGGGTAAACTGGCTGGGACTTTTGGGAGTTGTAGGCCAAAACACCAGGTTGAGAACCACTGGACTAGATGGTCCTGGAGACTTTTCCAACTCTTAGGATTCACACCATCATCTCTGTTTCTACGCAGGTCCCAGAAACAAACCCCCATGGCTACAGGGACTCGACAGGCTGAGCAGCCCCTTATCCAGAACTCCAAGATATTCTTGAAAAGCTCTTTCTGTCACGAAGTGTATTCTCATAGCCAGGTAGTATCTGGACGTTGGAGTATTCTGAAGTGCAATACTACCTGGCTATGAGATTACCCTTCCTGATAAAAAGAGCTTTTCAGGAATAGATCTCGCATCTGTCTGGGAATCTCCTTCTCTGGAGAGTTTTTTAAGGAAGTCTTATTGGGAGGGCTTGGATTGTACTAGAGTACAAAATGGGATTGGACTTCATGGTTCTTGGAGTCTCTTCCAATTCTATGAGTTGACGTGATCATCTTTGCTTTCTGATATCTACATGGGGTCACCAGAACAAAACCCCATGAATACAGTACACCAACTCTATAGGTTCCTCAGCATCAGGATGCTGTGAGTTGTCCGGCCTGTATGGCCACGTTCTAGCAGCATTCTCTCCTGATATTTCACCTGTTTCTGTGGCTAATGGCATCTCCAAAGTTTCTATTGGAGGTTAGGCAAGTGGAGTGTATGTATACACACCTGTGGAATGTCCAGGGTGGGAGAAATAACCCTGGTTTGTTTAAAGCAAGTGTGGATGTTGCAATTAGAAGCTGGAATAGCACTGAGTAGCTATGAAGCTGCAAAGTCAATCAATGAAGGCATCTCTGCATAGAGGTTGCCTGACCACTGTTGCCTGGAGGCATCTTCTACTAGGGAGGTGTTAACAAGCCCTTTATTGTTTGCTATCTGGAGTGCACCTGTTTCTGAGAGGTGTTCCTTATTTACTGTCTTCATTCTGGTGTTTTTAATACCGATAACAAACAATCAAGGGCCAGTTAACACCTCCCAAACAGAGGATGCCAACAGGCAACAAAGGCCAGGCTACCTCTATGTAGATACTAGGCATGAGAAAAAAGTTATGAAAATTAAATGATTCGGAAGAAATTCGTAAGAAATGCTACTTTTGAGTATTTCCGCATCTGGAATGCCAACCAGGAAGTGGACTTTCTTTATAGAACTTCGGGGGCCAGGATTTTCTTAAGTGTCGTTATTAGGTCGTAAGGGGGCACCCTCCTTCTCTCTCACCACCCTCCCGCCTCCCTTGCCAATAAGTATTATGGCAAGGCAAGCCCTAAACTCGCTCCTTCTTTCGGCTGGAAGCCTGGAAAAATGTAAACAGAGAGGTTTACTCAGAAGTAAATATGCAAAGGAAGTAAACAGAGAGGTTTACTCATGAGTAAATCTGCAAAGGAGGGCACTTTGGATGAGGTGCCCTCCTTTGTGGATTTACTTCTGAGTAAACCTCTCTGTTTACATTTTTCCAGGCTTCCCTGCCCCTCCTGCCTGCCAGGGTCTAAAGCATCAAAGAGTATTGGGGTAGTTGCACACAACACGTGAGAAACCAACCTAATGTATAATAGAATGAATGCTAACTTATAGAATAAATGCCTAATATAAGTAATCCAACTGGTCATATACCTACATTCCATGCACATGCAATAATAGAGCAGTAATAACAATGGGTATAAGAAGAGGTAAAATTCAAACCGAAGTACTCTTACTGTGGTCCCTCCTCAAGCGGTGCAAACTGCAAACGGCTCTTCTCTATGAGCCCGGGAGGCAGCCTCTCCCGGGAAAAGCCAAAAGCCCGGGCACAGCGTTTGCTGCCTGGGTGCACATACATATTTTTTTGGGGGGGTTGCTGCAGAATCCCGGGTTCATAGAGAAGAGCCTTTTGCAGTTTGAGGAGGGACCAGTCAGAATACTTCGGTTTGAATTTTACCTCTTCTTATACCCATTGTTATTACTGCTGTATTATTGCATGTGCATAGAATGTAGGTATATGACCAGTATGATAACTTATAATATTTAGGCACTTACTCTATAAGTTATCATTCATTCTATTATACATTAGGTTGGTTTCTCACAGGATCTAAAGCTTGCCAAGCCTTGATGCGCTTTAGATCCTGGCAGGAGGAGGAGTGGATGGGCCCTCCTGCCCCTTCTGCCTGCCAGGATCTAAAGCCTTGAAGAGGCTTCATGAGGGGCCAACTTCAGCCCTCCAGGTGTTTTGGACTTCAACTCCCACCATTCCTCACAGCCTCAGGCCTCTTCCTTTTCCTCTCAGCCTGGGCAAACTTGGGCCCTCGCTCCCTCAGGATCGGGGTGAGAGAGAGGCAGCGAGGAGCGAGGGGGGGGGGGGCTCCTCCTTTTTTTTGCTACTTCCAAGAATAGAATACCCCCTCCTCCCTCCTTCCCTCCCTCCTTCCTATTTGGAGAGTCCCATCTAGAATTCAGTGTGATTTATTCAAGTTTTGGCCTACAACTCCCAGAAATCCCAGCCAATTTACCAGCTGTTAGGATTTCTGGGAGTTGTAGGCCAAAACCATCTGGAATGCGCATGCGCTGGCATACGAACTACTAACAAATTTCGTTAGTAATTACGTTACATTTTAGAAATTTTTGGAAATTTTTTGTAAGTCTTTCTATTACTAATCAAAAAAAATCCCCCCCCCCCCAATTAGATTTTCGATTCCCTATTTTTGGGTTCTAAACCATGCCTAGTAGATACCCTCACTGATTGACTTTGCAAACTTCATGGCTTCACTGGCAACAGAATCTCTGAGGATGCTTGCTACAGATGTAGTCAAAACCTTAGGAGAGAATGCTACTGGAACATGGCCATTCAGCCTGAGAAACTCACAGCAACCCAATGATTCTGGCCATGAAAGCCTCCAACAATACATTCTTCTGCATCCTTTACCCAAATCCTTTGAAATGGTCCACCTGGGAGGCTGATATAGCTACAACCCCTTTGATTTCCGATGAGTCAGTATATATAAACAGTATATATAACAGTCACCTATCTCCAACACCTATGACTCCTTGAACGCTTTCATCAGCGCTGTCTTCGCACAATCCTAAATATACACTGGACCGACTATGTGATGAATGTTGCTGTTCTTGAGCAAGCAGGGATCACCAGCATTGAGGCCATGCTATTGAGAACACAGCTGCGCTGGGCAGGGCACGTCTCTAGGATGGAGGACCACCGCCTCCCAAAGATACTACTCTACGGTGAATTCGCCATGGGTCAGCGCAAGAGAGGCGCCCCCAAAAAGAGATATAAGGACTCCCTGAAACAACATCTCAGGCTCGGCCAGATTGATCACCAACAATGGTCCAGCTTGGCCTCACATCGTGAGGCATGGAGACGCACTATCCACAATGCTGTGGCTGCTTTTGAGAAGACATGCCAAATGAGTCTCGAAGAGAAACGACAACGCAGAAAGAACTGAAACTTGGAAACAACATCACCCAAGGAGACTTTCTGTTGTGCTTTCTGCAACCAAACTTGCCTATCTCAGATTGGCCTTTTAAAGTCATTAATGCGCTTGTAAAAAGTGTAGGATAAGTCCTTTCTGAATCTTCGTTCGCAAAGTAATGCCGATACACACACACACACACACACACACTTATCCATGTATAACATACCATCAGGCAATGGGTATGTTTGCAAACTGTGTGTCACCTCCAAATTATCTCATGATGCATATGCAAGAATTCCAAAACAAATCCAAAGCCCAAAAACAGATTTAGTCCCAAGCCTTTTGGACACGGAGGACTTGGCCAAACAAACCCTGAAATCCAAACTCTTCTGTCCCAAAGATTTTGGATAAGGAAAAGTCAGGAACAACAACAAAAACCCTTCAAAATCCGAACACCTGTGTCCCACACATTTTGGAGAAGGGAGACTCCACCGATCCCTCCTTCCGAAACCCCGAGCATTTTGGATAAACCCGGTACCTAATTCTGAGCCCATATCCTGGCATCCTTCGTTTCATCTCACCAGCAAAGCCTCTCTGGGGAAAAGGCCCTCTCCAGAAGTGTCCCTGGCCTTTTCGACATCACAAGCGCATCCGTTTCAGAAGCAGATTCTGTTTTTAATTCACACGCTTCAGACAGGCTCCCTTTTTTTCGAGATCCAGCTGCCCTTTTCCTTCTCCTCCTTCTTTCTGAGACGCACACAGACAGAAAGCCTTCAAATAACAGCGAGGCACAATGTACCAAAGAGAGCCTTGTTTGGAGAGGGAAAAAAACCAGCCCGACCCCGGCTCCCCGCACAAATTAACTTGACTCGTGCCCCTTATTACGGTCTCAGCAAACCAGGAGAAAAAAGGGACGGGGAGACGAAGAAGAAGTCGCCCTTTGAAAGTGAACAAACAAGCAATTTAGATCCAAATTCAACAGCAGGCTGAGCAGCTCAAAGGGATGGAGGGAGGGAACGCGCGGGGAGCAAACAAAACCTACCCGAGGAAGGAACAACCATCGGGACATGCAAGGAAACGCAGGCAGAAAAGTTTGCAGCTCTCGCTTTCACATTCTGTCCCCTCCGATGTGCAGTCTGTACGTTTGGGGACAAAGGTGACACATTCTCGCCAAAACCCACTGAAGAATGGCTCTCCTAGCTATGATGGGGAGATGGAGATATCTAGGACTTTTGATCAAAAAAGTCTTTTATTAAAATACTCAGTTCTAATGGAGAATCAAAACACACAAACACTCCTCAAATGGGATCCCAGATTTCTCTTTCCTAAACACTTGAAGTTGGAAGGGATCCCAGGGGTCATCTGTGTTGTATCCCAGAGTAGGAACACCTCTGCCCTTGAATACCCACCAGTAGAGTAAAAGCGGCAAGCAGTTTATTGAGGGATATGGGTAAGCAAAGCTGTAAAAAGGATGGAAACAGTATACTCCAAGACAGTATTTTCCAAAAAGTACAGATAGTCCATGAACTTCAGGGTACAAAGGTAAAAACACAAGATCCAAAGATGCAAAATTGAAATTTTGGCTCTTCAAGCAAGCATTTGGAGTTTCAGCTTAATTAGACAACTGAATTGGAATTGGCCCAGGAATGATAAAAACGACGGAAAGGATAATGGACTGAATATGACAGTTTTAAAAAAAATTATTGCTTACTGTTTTGATGTTTTTAGATATTTTAATGATGTGTTTTTAATCTATTGATGTATGTTTTAGTAATGGCATTGAATTGTGCCAATTGTTCGCCGCTCTGAGTCGCCTTTGGGCTGATATGGTCGGGGTATAAATGATGTAACTAAATAAATAAATAAATAAAACCCAAAGGAACAAGGCAGCATGGAGATCCAATGCCCAGAACAGGAACCTGGAAAAACTTGAAAGAAGACCATCATGAAACTCCAACGTTGACGAGACTGTGCTAAAATCCTTTCCTAATATCATATAAAGCTTTTCCTGTCCCATGAACAGAAAGGAAAGCATTCCACTTGCCCTTACAGCTAGATAGGGATTTATTATGTTTCTTTTCTAGCAGATGGACTGACCTTTGTCGATCTTGAGAACTTTGTCTTAGTTTACAAAATTCTTGTTTTGTGTTTGGAAATTCATTAGATTCTGCACCTGACAAATCATCCTCGGAAGACAGTTCTTCAGAGAAGCTGCCTTGGGCCCCTCTCAGGAATTTGACCTTGGGAATCTACAGGAGAAGCACTCTGTTCATGAGAGAACTTAGGCATCTCAGCAAGGTCTGGGCTTGACCCAGGCCCAGAGAAACCCTCATCCCATTGACATCAGACCCAGGCCCAAAAACAACCATCATCCCTGCTGACATCAGACACAATCACAGGCTGAACTACAACAACCTGATTCAAACCATTATTAAAGAAAAAAATTACTAAGCACATAGAAGAACAGGCATTGCTGAAGGAAAATCAACATGGTTTCTGCAAAGGCAAATCATGTCTTACTAACTTGATAGAATTCTTTGAGGGTGTAAATAAACACATAGATAAAGGGGACCCAGTCGATATTGTTTACCTTGACTTTCAAAAGGCTTTTGACAAAGTCCCTCACCAAAGGCTCCTAAATAAGCTCTTCAGCCATGGAATCAGGGGACAGGTCTTGTCCTGGATTGGAACCTGGCTAAACTGTAGGAAACAAAGGGTGGTAATAAATGGACACTTCTCTGGGTGGAAAGAGGTGAGAAGTGGCATACCCCAAGGTTCAGTTTTAGGACCGTTACTTTTTAATTTATTCATAAACGATCTGGATGTAGATGTAAATTGTGAGGTAGCAAAGTTTGCAGATGACACTAAACTGTTCAGGGTAGTTAAAAATGAAACTGACTGTAAAGAGCTCCAGAAAGATCTCTCGAAATTGAGTGAATGGGCAACAAAGTGGCAAATGCATTTTAACCTAAACAAGTGTAAAGTCATGCACATCGGGAAAAGAACCCCAAATACACTTATCAACTGATGGGATCAAAGCTTTCTGAGACAAACCAGGAAAGGGATCTTGGGGTTTTGGTGGACAGCTCAATGAAGGTGTCAACCCAGTGCGCTGCAGCAGTGAAAAAGCAAATTCTATGCTTGGCATGATCAGGAAGGGAATCGAAAATAGGTCGGCAAATGTTGTATTGCCTCTCTACAAATCTATGGTGAGGCCACATCTGGAGTACTGTGTACAATTCTGGTCACCGCACCTCAAGAAGGATATAACGGAACTGGAAAAGGTACAAAGAAGGGCAACAAATATGATCCAAGGGATGGAGCAGCTCCCTTATGAAACCAGGTTGCAACGCCTTGGTCTTTTCAGCCTTGAAAGACGGCGTTTAAGAGGTGACTTGATCGAAGTGTATAAAATCATGCATGGGATAGAAAAGGTGAATAAAGAAAATTATTTTCTCTGTCACCCAACACTAGGACTAGGGGCACTCCCTAAAGCTCCAAGGTAGGAAAGTTAGGACTAATAAAGGGAAATATTTCTTCACCCAGAGGGTCATTGGGTTATGGAACTCACTTCCAGAGGAGGTTGTGACAGCTGTCAGCCTGGACAGCTTCAAGGCAGGATTAGACAGATTCATGGATACCAAGGGAATCAGTAGCTACTGAAATGGACATCCAAGTGCCACCTCTGTGTTGATGGAGGCAGGCAGGATTTTCCCCGGTACTGGTTGTGGGGGTCGGGGAGCAGGTGAGGGTTTTGCCCTCCTTTCTGCTAGAGATCCCTGTGTACAACTAGTGGGCCACTGTGTGACACAGAATGCTGGACTAGATGGGCTGAGGCCCGATTCAGCATGGCTCTTCTTATGTTCTTATGTTCTTATTAAACCATACATTTCACATTCTCAGCTCGGTTTCATAGAAGCACAGAACTGGAAGGGACTGCAAAAGCCACCTAGTCCAACCCCAACACCTAAAACATCCTAAAAGTTGGCCACCCGAACTTTGTTTGAAGACATCCCAAGACTAAGAAGCCACCACCCTACAAGGAAGTCTATTCTGCTCCCAACCATCTTTAATCCTCAAGACATTCTTCCTAAAGATTCACTGGAATTTCTATTCTGGCATCTGAATAAATGACCCTGTTTATGCAATAGCAGAAAACAAGCTTCTTTCATGGCACCAGAGCTCTCTACCAGTACGCAATCCCCCTCCCTTTTTCATTCATTTGTCCATGGCTTTTCTACTCATTCCCATATTATCTTCATACCAACAACCCCACGAGGTAGGCCGGACTAAAAGAGAAAGCCAGAAGAATCAAGGATGGATACATTGTGTATAAAGGGCTTTGGAGCTGCTACAATGAAGGTAGGGATTGTCTCCAGGTCTTTTGACCATACACGCAGATGACGTCCAGATCTGTCACTCCTTCCCACCTGTCACTAAGGAGGCTGTCCAGACTTTGAACCGGTGCTTGGCTGCTGTGTCGGACTGGATGAGGGATAGCAAATTGAGACTTAATCCAGACAAGACAGAGGTCCTCCTGGTCAGTCGAAAGGCTGAACAGGGCATAGGGTTACAGCCTGTGTTAGATGGGGTTACACTCCTCCTGAAGACGCAGGTTCGCAGCCTGGGAGTGATCCTGGATTCATCAGTGAGCCTAGAACCCCAGGTCTTGGCGGTGGCCAGGGGAGCTTTTGCACAATTAAAGCTTATGCGCCAGCTGGGCCTGTACCTTGGCAAGTCTAATCTGGCTACGGTCATCCACGCTCTGGTCACATCCCAAATAGATTACTGCAACGCACTCTACGTGGGGCTGCCTTTGAAGACAGTTCGGAAATTACAATTAGTCCAACGGGCGGCAGCCAGATTACTAACTGGAGCTACATATAGGGAGCATACCACCCCCCTGTTATGTCAGCTCCACTGGCTGCCTGTCCATTTCTGAACACAATTCAAAGTGCTGGTTTTGACCCTTAAAGCTCTATACAGTTCTGGCCCAGCTTACTTGTCCGAATGCATCAACCTCTACTTCCCACCTCGTAATTTAAGATCATCCGGGGCTGCTCTCGCTCCCGCCAACTTCTCAAACGCGGTTATGGGGACGAGAGAGAGGGCCTTCTCGGTGGTGGCTCCCCATCTGTGGAACGTGCTTCCAAGTGACATACAATCAACACCATCCCTCCTGGCATTCAGGAAAAAAGTGAAATCTTGGCTGTGGGACCAAGCGTTTGCACATTAGCACAATGCAGCACTTTGGACTGGATTTGTAATGGCAAGTTGATGGACATGGCTCAATGCTCCTGTTATGGACGAAATACTGTTTTTAACTTAAGAGAATGTGTGTGATGTGTTAATGTTAATTGTATTTTAATGTGTTTTAATCCTGTATGTTTTTGGTTTTATATTGTATTCATTATGTTGGCATCAAATTTGATACGGTAGATCATGCACTGTTGACCCACCGTTTAGCCGGCGCCGGAGTGGGGGGGACCGCACTTCAATGGGTGGCTTCCTTCCTCCGGGGCCGGGGACAACGTGTGGAGGGGGTGGGGGTCTCCGGGAGGTCCCCGCTTAATTGTGGGGTCCCCCAGGGGGCCATCCTCTCCCCCTTATTATTCAACGTCTATATGCGACCCCTGGCCCAGCTGGCCCGCGACTTTGGTCTGGAGTGTTATCAGTATGCGGATGACACCCAGCTTCTGCTGAGAATGGACGGCAGACCGGATACCGTACCCGATTGTTTCCATCGATGCCTAGAAGCCGTGACTGGGTGGCTCGCGCCAGCCGGCTGAAGGTGAACCCGTCGAAGACGGAGATCCTATGGCCCGGTCGCCCTGGGCTGGGTGGGTGCCGGTTGCCTACCCTGGATGGCGGGCGACTTAGCCCGTCATCTTCGGTTAAGAGCTTGGGTGTGCAGTTGGACTCCCTGCTGACCATGGAGGCTCAGGTCGCCGCGGTCTGCAGGGGGTCCTTCTATCACCTACGACAGGCTAGGCGACTGGCACCCTACCTGTCCAGGAATGACCTGGCTACGGTGATCAAGCGACGGTCATCTCGAGACTAGATTACTGTAACGCCTCACGTTGGCCTTCCCCTGTCGACAATCCGGAAACTCAAGCTAGTGCAGAACGCCGCTGCTCGCTTGCTGACGGGCTCGTCGGTAAGAGAGCACATCACCCCCATCCTCCGGCAGCTGCACTGGCTTCCTATTGAGTACCGAATTGTCTTCAAGGTGTTGGTATTAACCTTTAAGGCCTTGCACGGTCTAGGGCCTGCGTACCTGAGGGACCGCCTTATCCCGTATTTGCCCCCGAGATCACTGCGGTCAGAGGAACATAACCTACTGACTATACCACCAGTCCGCTCCTGCCACCTATCCGCGACTCATCAGAGAGCTTTCTCGCTGCAGCTCCAGCCCTGTGGAACTCTCTGCCGGACAGTACCGGGCCATCCTAGAATTAGCCCCCTTTAGAAGGGCCTGTAAGACCGCCCTCTTTGGACTAGCATTCCCTTAGGCCTCAATGGACAGCATACTGTAAAATTCCAGTATGCCCCCTGTATTTGGAATTCGTTGGACTGTGTTTTTAACTTGTTTTATGTATTTGTAGGGCTGCATGCCAAGGACATGTCGCCCATGTATACTTTATTGTTACCCGCCCCGAGCCTGCAGGGAGGAGCGGAATATAAAACCGAAGAAATAAATAAATAAAATAAATAAATTATGCTTTTTGTTAGGCCGCTCTGAGCCCCCCCTCGGGGGTAGAGAAGAGCGGGGTAGAAATGTTGGAAATAATAAAAATAAGTAATACACATGGTGAACAGGCAAAGAGATAATAATGCCCGGGGATGTTGCATGTCTGTTCATCGGAAAAGACCTCAACAGAAATGAAGTATTTCCAAAAAGTTGCTTGCTGGTGTTGATGCAGCAGTGGAACCAATTGGCAGTGCGGACATCAGAATGGGCTGGATCCAACTGGATCCAACTGTCCACTCATTCAAATCTGTAGGATCCCTCCGGAGCTTCCTGGAGCTTCTGGAGTAAGTTATCGGTTCTATTGACCTCGATCAACATCTGGATGTAGCGCTTTTGCTTCAAATCCAGCTGTGTGGATTTCACTGCATCAGCTGAGCTGTGGAACCAGGTTATTGTGGCTAAAGACTGACTAAGGGCTCATCTACACTTACCATAGAATGGACATAACTGGACAGCAGGGGAATCAGGAAACTGTCCCTTCTTGTTTGTGGTGATGTGCATCTCAAATGAGGGAAAGGAAACCTGCATGATCTAGTGCGGGCATGGGCAAACTTTGGCCCTCCTCCAGGTGTTTTGGATTTCAACTCCCACAATTCCTAACAGCCAGTAGGCTGTTAGGAATTGTGGGAGGTGAAGTCCAAAACACCTGGAGGAGGGCCAAAGTTTGCACATGCCTGATCTAGTAGCTGCAGATTCTGTATCCAGTTTGAGGTCACCTTCTGTGGTTAATATAATGATCTTCCAGGCCTTGAACCTGTTCCAGAAATGGGAATGCTATCATCCAACTCTGAATACATTTTGAAGGATCTTAACTGTGTTGTTTGTGGTTAATTCTGTTTGAATGTTTGCATATTTGAATATGTTAAATGGTATGCTAATGCTTTCATGTCAAGTCTCCTTCAGGAGGGATAAAGAGGGGTATCAATTAATATAATCTTCTTCTTCATCATCCACATAGCAAAACCAGTTGCTGCCAAACCGTTTCCAAATAAATGACAACGTGGTCAGTGGAATTTGGCCCTTGAAGCTGGTCCAATACGTGGAACCATTACGATACATGGCCTTTCTCTCTCTGTCTAAAACCAGCCGGCGAGAGAGCTTCGAGGGAGCCAAGACAACTGCCTGTTTCAGGGCTTCAGCCTGGAAGTTCAAATGGCAGCCATTGTCCCACCTCAAAGAAGTCTCTGGCAGTAATTGGGGCAGCGTGACAACCCGCCAGCATGCCTGACCCCGAGGCAGGCAGAAAATTAGATTCAGCGTGACCTGCGTGGAGACAAGGAGGGTCACCCTCTTGTCACCACTGGAAAGGGCGGCTGGGAAAGGGAAGCAAGGGAAATGGGGGGAGGCTCGAGCCAAAAGCAGACAGGGCCGAGAGATGAGAAGATGAACGGGCTGGAAAATCCCCAAAAGGAGGAGGAGGAGCAGGAAAGCAGTCGCTGACAGCTAGCTTCCCTTGTGCAGTAAGGGATTCAACCAGGACAACCAACGTGGGTGCATCTACAACTAAGCATGGGCAAACTTGGGCCTTCCCTCCAGGTGTTTTGGACTCCCAACTCCCCTGGAGGGAAGGCCCAAGTTTGCCCATACCTGAACTACACCATAGAATTCATGCAATTGACACAACCTGAACTGGAAATGTGGACTTTTACAAGATCTTGATACTTCTCGGTCAAAGAGGGATGGTGCCTCATCAAACTAGACATAAGACAAGTGCAAAGAAGCCAGAATGGATGTCCAAAGAACGTCTAACTGTGCTAAGACTCAAAAGAGACATGCACAAGAAGTGGAAAAGGGGAGAAATCACCAAAGAAGAAATCAAACAAATAGCCAACTCCTGTAGGGAAAAGGTCCACAAGGCAAAAGCACAAAACGAGCCCAGGCATTCCAGGATGTCCACTTAGGCAGAAAAAATGAAATGCAAAGATACAGAATGGGGGACGCATGGCTGGAGAGCAGGACATGTGCAAAAGATCTTGGTGTCAAGTTAAACATGAGCCAACAATGTGATGTGGCGGCAAAAAAAGCCAATGTGATTTTGGCCTGCATCAATAGGAGTATATTGTCTAGGTCCAAGAAAGTCATGATCTCCATGCTCTATTCTGCCTTGGTCAGACCACACCTGGAATATTGTATCCAATTCTGGGCACAACAATTGAAGAGAGATATTGACAAGCTGGATTGTGTCCAGAGGAGGGCAACTAAAATGATCATGGGTCTGGAGAACAAGCCCTATGAGGAGCGGCTTAAAGATCTGGGCATGTTTAAAGATCTGGGCCCCCTACCTGTCCAGGGATGACCTGGCCACGGTGATCCAAGCGACGGTCATCTCGAGACTGGACTACTGTAACGCCCTCTACGTTGGCCTTCCCTTGTTGACAATCCGGAAACTCAAGCTGGTGCAGAATGCTGCGGCTCGCTTGCTGGTGGGAGCACCAGTGAGGGAGCACATCACTCCCATCCTCCGGCAACTGCACTGGCTTCCCATCGAGTACCGGATTGCCTTCAAGGTGTTGGTTTTAACCTTTAAGGCCTTGTACGGTTTGGGGCCTGTGTACCTGAGGGACCGCCTTACCCCGTATGTTCCCCCGAGATCACTGCGCTCGGAAGAGCAAAATTTGTTGGTGGTTCCATCGTCCCGCTCCTGCCATCTGTCCAGCACTAGACACAGAGCTTTCTCTGCTGCGGCTCCAGTACTCTGGAATTCGCTCCCTGAGCACATTCGAGCGACCCCTGAACTCCTTCCCTTCCGAAGGGAATGTAAGACGGCTTTTTTCAGGCTAGCGTTTGGCTAAACCCAAATGTGATTGGCTCCTCCTGTCTCAGTTAAAGAATCGTAGACCCGTTCCACCTTGGTTATGTACCGTGTTTTTACTATCTGTTTTTATTGTATGTTTTATTATATGCTTGCAATTGTGATCCGCCCTGAGCCTGCAGGGAGGAGCGGAATATAAAACTGAAGAAATAAATAAGTAAATAAATGTTTAGCCTTCAGAAGAGAAGTCTGAGAGGAGACATGATGAGGGCCATGTACATTTGTGACCGGCTCTCCTCCCATGAACCAGCCTGAGCCCTTCGCTCCTCAGGGGAGGCCCTCTTTTCGCCCCTGCTAGTCTCACAAACTCGGCTTGTGAGCACTAGGGAGAAAGCCTTTTACTCTGTAGCCCCCCGCCACTGGAATTCCCTCCCAGGAGAGATTAGGAATGCCCCCTCATTGGAATCCTTCAGAAAACAACTGAAAACCTGGTTCTTCCACCTGGACTTCGGAGATTAGGCTCCCCAAATGCCCCTGTTTCTGTGAGACCTTTTCCCCCTATGTGTCCCTTTGTGTTTGCTTTTATTATGTTTATTGTTCTTCTATGTTGTTGATATTTTGTGATGTGTTGTTCAGGCACGGCCCCATGTAAGCTGCTCCAAGTCCCCTCCGGGGAGATAGATGCAGGTTAGAAATAAAGTTTTATTATTATTATGATGTATAAATGTGTGAGAGGAAGTCATAGTGAGGAGGGAGCAAGCTTGTTTTCTGCTGCCCTGGAGACTAGGCTTCAAACTACAAGGAAGGAGATTCCATCTGAACATGAGGAAGAACTTCCTGACTGTGAGAGCTGTTCTTCAGTGGAACTCTCTGCCCCGGAGGGAGTGTGGTGGAGGCTCCTTCTTTGGAGGCTCTGTAACAGAGGCTGGGTGGCCATCTGTTGGGGGTGCTTTGAATGCAGTTTTCCTGCTTCTTGACAGGGGATAGGACTGAATGGCCCATGAGGTCTCTTCCAACACATCTTAAAAACTTCTAGAGAACTGTTTACCGCAGGCATGCTTCTGAAACCCAATCAGGGACGTGCTTTTCATTGGACCTCCTTCCCCATATTTTTCAAAAGGATGTCCAGCTAAAGAGAAGACCAAAAGTGGAGTCTGGTTTGGGTTTGCACAAAGAGAAGGTTCTTTGTTTGAGAATTCATTAATCAAGGGATGCACAGATAGCAAACAATGCCACAAGGCCCACAGCAACCCTTTTGTTCCAAACCAACTTTCTGTCTATACTTACTGAACTATCTGCACTTTCTCAACTTCCTGAAACAAAATCCTGATTTTCTCCAATCTCTTCTTCCCTTCGGTTTCAAGCAAACAACAGTAAAAATGTACACCGGAGGCAATATATCCTTTCGCTCCCAATCCTCATGTCAAAGTCCAAAGAGGTCAGCCTGACTGATGCCCCCAAGAGTTGAATTACACATTAACAAACATTAACAAACTGGATTCAAAGGATTGGAGGTATAAAAATAAGGTGAAACATCCATCATCCCCATCTCCACCTCATAGCCAGCAACAAAATAAAGTGTGGTTTCCAATGCATTACAACAACAACAACTTTATTTTTTGTACCCCAACTCAGGGTAGCTTACATGGGGACAAGCCAAATCAACATAGTTAAAATAACACATTAAAATCTATAAGAACAGCTACAAGCAAAGTAAAACAACAACAGCATAACGTCATATAAAACAACCATCAAACAGTTCTGGGAACGGGTGAGGGGCCAATCGGTTGTGAGGAAGGACTGATAGATAAAGTGCAAGTGCAAATGACACAAATTGGGGGAAATGGGCAATATAAGGTGGAACACTACATCTCTAAGCAGGGAACAGGAGTACATTGGGTTGTCTTTGGATACTGTTTGGAACCTCCAAATGGTCCAACAGGCAGCAGCAAAGTTACTAACAGGAGTGGCACTCAGGGAGCACACTACTCCTCTATTGCGCCAGCTCCACTGGCTGCCAGTCTGCTACTGAGCACAATTCAAAGTGCTGGTTTTAGCCTATAAAGCCCTAAATGATTCCGGCCCAGTTCACCTGTCCGAACGTATCTCCTCCTGTGAACCATCTAAGAGCTTAAGATCATTTGGAGAAGCCCTGCTCTCGATCCCGCCTGCCTCGCAAGTGCAATTGGAGGAGATGAAGGGCAGGGCCTACTCAGTGGTGGCCCCCCCGACTATGGAACTCCCTCCACAGAGCTATTAGAGCGGCTCCGTCTCTCCTGACTTTCCGGAAAACAGTAAAGACCTGGCTCTTTGAGCAAGTTGAGAATGCAGCAGAATAGATAACATGGAACTATGAATGGTGAACATGGAATGGCCAGATGATGTTACTGGATAAAGTTTTTAACAGGATGACACCGATGATTATATGTTTTAATGGTTTTTATATACGTTTTATATTATAATGTTGATTGTTTTAATTGTACTATTATGAATGCCTGGTATTAAAGGTGTCAATCTGTAACCTGCCTTGAGTCGTCGTTGTATGGCTGAGAAAGACGGGCTATAAATACTGTAAATTGTAAATAAATAAAATGCAGGAACTGAACATTGGGTCATAACTGGGAGCCAAAATTTTCTAGGGAAATAGTCTAACCTCATGAAGTCTGACTTGGCCAGTCTTGACGCCTTAGTCACCTCCAGATTGGACTACTGTAATGCACTCTATGTGGGGCTGCCCTTGAAGATGGTCTGGAAGTTTCAATTGGTCCAGCGGGCGGCGGCCAGATTACTAACTGGAGCGATTTAAAGGGCGCGGTCAAGCTACATTGGCTGCCGTTCATTTTCGAATGCCAATTCAAGGTGCAGGTTCTTACCTATAAAGCCCTGAATGGTTTGGGACCTGCCTACCCGCACAACCGCATTTCTCTCTATGAACCCAGGTGATCTCTTCGATCATCTGGAGAGGCCCTGCTCTCGCTCCCGCCCCCTTTGCAGGCATGATTGGTGAGGGTGAGAACGAGGGAGAGGGCCTCCTCTGTAGCGGCCCCCTGACTCTGGAACTCGCTCCCCAAGGATATCAGACAATCCCCCACATTGGCAGTCTTTAGGAGGAGCCTGAAAACGTGCCTGTTCCAATGTGTCTTCCCTGAATAAAGTAAACAACAACCTGCTCTGACTAATTCCCTGAAAATGTCCTCAGAAGCACATTAACTATCTGTTGGGTTGATCTCCCCACATCATCCTTAAAACCCATGGATTTAGATACATCCTACCTCTGTTTGCACCCAATGTTTATTTATTTTAAAATTTTAAAATATTATATCTGAACTGGCCATATGGTTTTAAACTTTGAGTCCCTTCAGGGAGATGGTGGCAGGGTATAAATAAAGTATTATTGTTATTATTATTAAAAGCACGTTGGAACATCCACGTTTTTAGATCTTTACAAAAGGTGTACAGGGTGGGTGTCAACCTAATCTCCCTGGGGAGAGAATTCCAGAGCCAGGGGTCACCACCGAGAAGGCCCTCTCCTCGACCAACCATGCTTGCGACGGAAGTGGCAGCAAGAGGAGAGCCTTCCCAGAAGATCTGAGAAATCATGCAGGTTCATAGGGGAAAATATGATTGTGACGAGAAGTAGGTCCCGAAATGTTTAGGGATTTATAGGTGATAACCTCCACCTTGAATTGAGACCAGAAACTTATTGGCAGCCAGTGGGATGACCGCTGCCTGTAATTCTTGCCAGTTGACAATGAAAAATATCTCTCTAGAGAATTTGGAGAAATGTTTGCACCACTCTTCTACATTGGCGCCATGACACTGACGTGTAATGCAGGGTGAAATGTCATTATGTGGTCAGTGTAGACCAGACCTGGGCAACTGCCGGCCCTGCAGGTGTTTTGGACTTCAACTCCCAGAAATCCTAGCCAGTTTACCAGCTCTTAGGATTTATGGGATTTGAAGTCCAAAACACCTAGAGGGCCGGCAATTGCCCAGGTCTGGTGTAGACTCATATAATGCAGTTTTAATTTCATTGAACCAACCTTGATTTTGCCATTTTACAGAAGGGACACCACTTTACTATCTCTCTCTCTCTCGGCATTACTTCGCGAATGAAGGTTCTTTAGGAAGGACTCATCCCACGCTTTTTACAAGCGTGTTGATGACTAAAAAGGCCAATCTGAGATAGGCAAGTCCGGTTGCAGAAAGCACAGCAGAAAGTCTCCTTGGGTGGTGTTGTTTCCAAGTTGCGGTTCTTTCTGCGTTGTCGTTTCTCTTCGAGACCCATTCGACGTGTCTTCTTGAAAGAGGCTGCAGCATTGCGGGTAGTGCGTCTCCATGCCTCCCGAGGCCAGGGTAGACCATTGTTGGTGATCAATCTGGCTGAGCCTGAGATGTTGTTTCAGGGAGTCCTTATATCTCTTTTTGGGGGCGCCTCTCTTGCGCTGACCCGTGGCGAGTTCACCATAGAGTAGTATCTTTGGGAGGCGGTGGTCCTCCATCCTAGAGACCATGTGCCTTGCCCTGCGCAGCTGTGTTCTCAATAGCATGGCCTCAATGCTGGTGATCCCTGCTTGCTCAAGGACAGCGACATTCGTCACATAGTCGGTCCAGTGTATATTTAGGATTTGCAAAGACAGAGCTGATGAAAGCTTTACTATAACAGTATCTGAAATGGGACTTGAGCACCCACAGATTTTGGAAGCAAATCTCAGCAGACAACAACAACAACAACAACACTAATGTACAAAAAACTACAGGCAAAAGTCAAGTACAAATACTGTCCACACCTTCCTACTTAACCAGGGATGCATCCACACTTTAGAATTAATGCAGTTTGGCACCACCTTAGCTACTACACCTGAATGGCTTGGAATCTTGGGAGCTGTAGTTTTACCAGCTCTGTAGCTTTCTTTGCCAGAGAGTGCTACTGCATCACCAAACCTGAACGCTTGGGATTCTCCAGCATTAAGCCACAGCAGTGAAAGTGAGGTCAAACTGCACCATTTCTTCAGTATAGATGCCCCCCCCCCCCCCAATGTGGGCAACTGCATTCCAGGACCTGCAATTTCCCCAGCCCCAATCACCACCATCCATTTGTTAAAGAGGAAAATGGGCAGGCTACAAGTCGGGTGATTCTCCAACCTACCCAAGCAAACTCCTTCCAAGGGATGTAAGGCCACCAGCAACAGACAAACAAAGAAAGGATGCCAACCACTAACTTTCTTCCAATCCACCCCAATTGCAACTGAGGCTTCTCATATAGTGGCCCATGGCTCCACCTCCTTCCCATCAACAAGGAAGCCTTAAAGGTACAATGCCCCAATCTTCAGCCTGGAGCTCGGTTGTTTTGCCAGAAGGACCTCAGAAAGTGCAATTGTGGAGCTTCTGGAATACACAGAGATACTTCCATGATGGTTCAGGTTGGGCCTATGTTTAGCACAGACACAGGCTATGAGTCTATTTCAGTGTACGACACTATTATTATTATTATTATTAATAATAATATTAACTTTATTTCTACTCCACCCTTCTCCCACAAAGGGATTCAGGGCAGCTTCACATGTGCCTCAATGATGCTATACAAAAATACATTCGATAAAAACAGTGGTATAAAAACATTATAAAATCATCAATAAAAAATCATCAACAGTCACGTTGACATGCCTCTAAAATTAGAGTCCAGCCAATAATTCCAATATTGTCATGTCACAGTATTCAAGTCGAGCTGCCATTACCCTATATTCAATACCTTTAGTCAAATGCCTGGGCCCACAGCCACATCTTTAGTTGTCTCCTAAAGCAGTGTTTCTCAACCAGTGTGCCGTGGCACACTAGTGTGCCGTGAGCGATCATCAGATGTGCCGTGGGAAATTGGAACCTCCAATACCTTTTCTTCCCCCTCCTGCCCACAGTGCTCTCTGGGTGTAGGTGAACTACAACTTCCAAACTCAAGGTCAATTCCCAAGCAAACCCTTTTAGTACTTTCTGTTGGTAATGAGAGTTCAATATGCCAAGTTTGGTTCAATTCCATTGTTGCAAGAGTTCAGAATGCTCTTTGTGTGTTAACTATAAATCCCAGAAACTCAAATGTCAAGGTCTATTTTCCCCAAACTCCATCTGTGTTCACATTTGGGCATATTGAGTATTCATGCCAAGTTTGGTCCTGATCCAACATTGTTTCAGTCCACAGTGCTCTCTGGATATAGGTGAACTACAACTCCAAAACCCAAGGTCAATGCCCACCAAACTCTTATAGTATTTTCTCTTGGTTATGGGTATGGGAAGTTTGTATCTTTCTGCCATTCCTGCCAGGGTATCTATGTTGTGTTCATCGAAACAGGTCCAGGTTTCACACTGAATGTATAAATACATTTAAAAACATATTAACTATATGTATTACTGTGTTAGAGTGTCATTTTGTGTCATTTTGGTTGGTGGTGTGCCCCAGGATTTTGTAAATGTAAAAAATGTGCCACAGCTCAAAAAAGGTTGAAAAACACTGTCCTAAAGGACAGGAGGGAGGTGGCTAACCTGATGTCCTTAGGGAGGGAGTTCCACAGATAGGGAGCCACTGCTGAGAAGGCCCTATCTCTCATCCCCACCAACCGCATTTGTGTTATCAACAGTATCGAAGGCCGCCAAGAGGCCCAGCAGAACCAACAGGGACACACTCCCCTTATCCAGCTCCCGGCGTACATCATCTATCAAGGCGACCAAGGCGACAATGTGCTGGTGAGAATCTATAAAACCCTACGGTCTCCATTCTAGATGGCACGAGAGGCTGCAGAGTATAACGATTTGAGCTCTGGGTGGTGCATCTACACTGTGGAATCAATGCAGTTTGACCCCACTATGGAATCCTGGGAATCAAGAGCAGTCTTCAGTAGCGAACATAAGAACATAAGAACATAAGAAGAGCCATGCTGAATCGGGCCTCAGCCCATCTAGTCCAGCATTCTGTGTCACACAGTGGCCCACTAGTTGTACACAGGGATCTCTAGCAGAAAGGAGGGCAGAACCCTCGCCTGCTCCCGACCCCCCACAACCAGTACCAGCGAAGGCTAAATACATTGCAAAATACAGCTCGCAAATTGCAGCTCTCTTTAATGGTAGTTAATGTGGTGTCAAACTGCACTCATTCTCCAGTGTAGATGCACTCTTACATTCAGGGGTGCCAGTTATGGCTGGATAAGGGCGAGGACCCGAAGACGTGCCGTTGAGTCCAATCTACTGCCAGGCTCTTTTGCACATGGTGCCAACAGAGCCCGCCCTCCCTCCAGACTGAAGCAAGACTAATCCCAATGCAAAGCTGCTACTCCCCCAAGACATATGTGCCAGCCTCCAAACCATGCCTTGCACACAGCTTTAAATGTCAGCCATAAACCAAGCAGCACATCACAGAAAATTAAACAGAAGGTGGAAGAGGAAGAGGGAGAGAAAAGGCAGGAGGTGCCAATCTCCTCCCAGATCCACGGGGCTTCATTTCGCTTAATGGGTTTGTCAAACATCGTTTGGGCTTCTCTCACCAATCAGTTGGAGGACAACCCACTCGGGATACACAACTTCTCAGCCAGGCTTCTAACATCATCTCCAATGGATAATGGCAGTGACTGTTGACTCTACGATGAGTAACTGCATCAACTTGAAGAAGACACCTCTTTTCCCAGTGAACTCCAAAATCAGGATGCATTTACACTACAGAATGGATGCGGGTTGACCCCACTTTAACTGCCATGGTTCAATGCTATGGAATCCTGGGAGTTGTAGTTTGGTGAGGCAACAGCACTTCTTGGGAATGAGGGGATCACCTCAAACATGAAAACTTGGAGAAGGGAATGAAGCCAATGTGATTCTAGGATGCATTGGTGGGAGTCTAGGTTGAGGGAAGTCATAATCCAGCTCTGTTCTTCTTTGGATAGAGCAGGGCCGTAGCCAGGATTTTGATTCAGGGGAGGGGGGGCTGAGTTTGGTTTGGGGGGGGCTGAGACTGGGTGGAAGAGGGTCTACACTAGCAAACCTTTTGTATTGTTATCCCAATAACCCGATTAATGTGGGATATAATGAGCATGGTGATCAGATCATGATATGAATAAACATAACAGTTTAAATAATGTACCAGTAAGGCCTTTTCGCGGACTACCCTGAGAATTTCGGGGGGGGGGGCTGAAGCCCCCTTAGCCCCCCCCCCTCCTGGCTACATGCCTGGGATAGAGCTATAGTTCCCAACCTTTGGTCCTCCAGGTGTTTTGGACTTCTGCTCCCACAATTCTTAACAGCTGGCAAGCTGGCTGGGATTTCTGGGAGTTGAAGTCCAACACAATTGGAGGACCAAAGCCTGGGAACCACTAGGTTAGGTCTTCTCACCTGGAACAATAACCTTGTGTCACATTCTGGGCAAAGCAATTCAAGAAGGAGATCGACGAAGATGGAAGGAGACCAAAATGGTTGAGAGGTTGCAAACCATGAAACCCTATGAAGTACCAACTTATGGAGCTGAATAAAAGAAGGTTAAGAAGGGATGTGAGATCCCTGTTTAAATATCTGAAAGGACATCATGTTGAGCCTTCTCTATGAGAGTTACAGTTTTTGCAAGGTCTTCTCTGCCAAGGGACACTGGTGCCTCACCAAACTACAACTTCCATGATTCCAGCTTGTTGTGTGCTTGTCTAGAGACCATGGCCTGGAGCAATGGACTTCTGGAAAACTTTAGGAAAACATTATTGATGGTAAGAGCTTTTGGACGGTGGAATCTACTGATGCCTTGGCGTTTGGAACAGTCTCCTCTGGAGGTTTTAAAAACAGATGGCCATCTGTCGGGAGGGTCTTCTTGCATGGCAGAAACAGGTTGGACTGGATGGCCCTGGGGACCCTTTTCCAACTATAGGATTCAACTGAAGGGACCTCTTTGCTTCTCCTGGAAGCACACCATACGCCAGTGTTTTTCAAGTGGAGAAGAAAAATCAGGAGGGGAAGAAAGGGTATTGGAGGTTCCAATTTCCCACGGCACACCTGATGATCGCTCATGGCACACTAGTGTGACATGGCACACTGGTTGGGAAACACTGCCATACGCTACTCATTTTCCTTCTGTGAGTAAGAAGAGCCTGTTCTTGGAGGCATTCTCCGCAGCCTGCCTTTGTTCCAGTCAATTTCACTTTCATTATGGGTTCCCCATGCAATCTTATTGTCACTCTTAAGGCCAAAAAAAAGGAAAAAGGCCTGGGGTGAGTGAGAGAGTTAAGGCTTTGCTATCTGTCAAAGCAAAGCACTTTGCAACCAAGCTCCTCTCTCTTAGAAGCTTCTTGCAAAGCCAGGCTGAGTGAGTGAAGACTGCGCCAATCGAACCGCCTGCAAATGGCAACACTCACAATTAAGGCCATTTAACGCCAGGCCTTAAGTTGTGCATAACAAGGTCCTTTTACGGCACATCAAGAAGCCTCTTTACAGATTTAGAAACCCCTGAAATATTGGAGTGGGCTGGTGTGATTTTGGACAAAATCAATAGGGTCAATGCAATGCCACATTTGCAAGCAACGAAGAAAGAAACAGAGCTGTATGTACACCGTAGAATTAATTCATTTTGGCACCACTTTAACTGCCATGGCTCAATTTTGCCTGTCCAAACAGCAATCTTGTTATTTCAAGGTTTTGCAATATTAAGAAGTGAAAGTGGGCAGGAAACAATAATATATACGTTGTATCTAGTTATTATCCAGAGGAAATGGTTTGCAGTTACTAGAAACTTTGAATACAACGAAAGACCCTGAAATGCCCTTCTTCCTGTTGTACTCCAGGCCTGGAAACACCTCTGGCCACAGCACCACTCAAGTGTCCAGAAGATAAACAAAGTGTTGTTGTAGAAACACATTAAAAGTATAGGAAAAAATCAGGAATAAAAAGTAGGTGTATAATCCAAAAATCCAAAAAGGTTTCTCAATAGATGATAATCCAAACACTTATCCAAATGTCTCATGCAGATCCCAAAGTAACACAGTCCAGGAATAGTCAAAAAGTCACAAGTACAGCATAAGCCCACAAGCAAAAGGTATACTTAGTAAAACTTGAGCAGGAATATAAAAACAAGAACATAGAATACTTCCAGGAAACTTAAATCCAAAACCAAAGGCTTGACTTGAAACAAGCACCAAAGAACTCAGGCCTAGCTTTTGACTTCAATGCTACCTTGCTTGAACTTTTAGGTAGCGGCTTGCTAATAGACACCCATGAAGTCATATTTTTCCCCATGAAATCGCTCTCCAACTTTCCCACTCTCCCTACGATGCCTATTTTCTGCCCTGATATATTGCTCAAACTATCGAGGTATAACACTACTCTCCATTGCGGGAAAAATCCTTGCAAGGATACTCCTGAATAGATTAGTTCCTGCTATTGCAGAACAACTTCTCCCTGAAAGTCAATGCGGCTTCAGAGCTAATAGGAGCACCACAGATATGGTTTTTGCCCTTAGACAACTGCAAGAGAAATGTTGAGAGCAGAAAAAAGGGCTCTATGTAACATTTGTCAACCTCACCAAAACCTTCCAAACTGAGCAGAAAAGGTCTGTGGCAGATCCTGGAACGACTAGGATGTCCCCCCCAAATTCCTCAGAATGATTATCTTGTTACATGAGGGCCAGTGCGGTCAAGTCAGATACGGCGATGCTCTCTCAGAGCCCTTTCTAATAACTAACGGAGTGAAACAAGGTTGTGTTCTACAATCTTCTTCAGCATGATGCTTCAAAGGGCTACGGCAGACCTCAAAGAAGAAGACGGCATATATATACGCTATCGTACGGATGGCAGCTTGTTCAACTTAAGCCGTCTGAGGGCTCGCACTAAGACTCTAAACTATCTAGTCCATGAGCTGCTTTTTGCAGATGATGCTGCCCTTGTCGCCCATTCAGAAGCAGCTCTGCAGTGCCTAACATCCTGCTTTGCAACAGCTGCAGAGCTGTTTGGGCTGGAAGTCAGCCTGAAGGAAACGGAAGTCCTCTACCAGCCCACACCACAGGAAGAACACCATCACCCCCACGTCAGCATAGGCACATCTGTGCTTAAGTCCGTTCAGCAGTTCACCTACCTGGGAAGCATCATCTCTTCAGATGCCAAGATTGATAAAGAGACAGATCACAGATTAGCAAAGGCATATAGTGCATTTGGAAGGCTTCACAAAAGAGTCTGGGGCAACAAGCACCTGAGGCAAAGCACCAAAATCAGTGTTTACAGAGTGATCGTACTGTCTATTCTCCTCTATGGGTCTGAAACATGGGTCACATATCGCCAACACCTATGACTCCTTGAACGCTTTCATCAGCGCTGTCTTCGCACAATCCTAAATATACTCTGGACCGACTATGTGACTAATGTTGCTGTCCTTGAGCAAGCAGGGATCACCAGCATTGAGGCCATGCTATTGAGAACACAGCTGCACTGGGCAGGGCACGTCTTTCGGATGGAGGACTCCCAAAGATACTACTTTACAGTGAACTTGCCATGGGTCAGCGCACGAGAGGCGCCCCAAAGAAGAGATATAAGAGATATAAGGACTCCCTGAAACAACATCTCAGGCTCGGTGAGATTGATCACCAACAATGGTCCATCCTGGCCTCACATTGGGAGGGATGGAGAGGCACTATCCACAATGTTGCGGCCTCTTTTGAGAAGACACACTGAATGGGTCTCGAAGAGAAACGACAACGCAGAAAGAACTGCAACTTGGAAACAACATCACCCAAGGAGACTTTCTGCTGTGCTTTCTGCAACTGAATTTGCCTATCTCAGTTTGGCCTTTTTAGTCATCAACGCGGTTGTAAAAAATGTGGGATGAGTCCTTCCTAAGAATCTCTTCACCTGACTCCTTATCTAATATTGTCATTTCTGGCTCCTCTGATTCACCTTGAAGCCCTGCATTTCTCACAGAGAGAAGCATCCTCCTCCTGACTTGCATCTTCAGCAGTTCAAGCCCACAGGCAATCCCACAATCCTCTCTAATTCATCAGTGAACCTATCAGCCTCCGGAGTCTCAGGCTGATCTCCAACACTTCCAGAATATCATAAAGTTGCAATGGAGGAACTTCAACAGTGAGCAATATATGGTACTAGACAACACAGAAAAAATGAAATGCATAGATATAGGGCAGGTAATACCTGGTTTGGAAACAGTTGATGAGAAAGGGATCTAGGAGTCTTAGTGGACCACAAGCTGAAGGGGAGGCAGAGTTGTGACATGGCAGCTAAATAGGCCAATGCAATTCTAGACTGCATCCATCGAAGTCTAATGTTTAGATGAAGTTATAGTCCCGCTCTCTTCTGTTTCAGTCAGATCTCACCTGGGATAACGCTATGTCCAATTTTGGACTAAGCAAGTCAAGAGAGACATGAAAAATGGCCCAAAGTCTGGAATCTATGCGTCTTTTTTGAGGAGTGACTGTGAGAGGCAAGGATGTTGATCTTGGAGAAGAGAAGAATTGCAGGAAAAGAGATTCCACCTAAGAATTAGGAAGAACTTTCCCATTGTAATACTGTTTGTAGAATACCCTGTCTTGGAGTCTGGTGGAGTCTCCTTCTTGGCATGGGCATCTATTAGGAGAGCTTTGATGGTGTCTTCCAAAATCGCTGGGTGGCCCTTGTACTTTCTTCTGACCCAATGGGTCTAGGACCCATTTCTCAGAGAAGAATGGGGAAAGGCAAGAACTGGGTCCATCCTGGGAGAACCTAAAAGAAGTGCTAAACCCCTCGACTCATCTGCAGGTAATATCCAAAACCATGAGTTTGGCCCACAAACCTGCCTTAGACTTAGACCCACTTATGCATGAGTAGAAGCTGCAAGTAGCAACAAACAAATGTTGGAAATCTACCATTTTGTGTGACAAACTCACAGCATTCTGCAAATTCTGAGAACTGTGAATGAAGGCTGCATTTACACTCACGATGAGAGTGATTTAACTCCAGGCCTTAAGTTGTGCTGAATGTGCTCCTTGCTCTGGTCTAAGAACATGCCTCTTCCAGGATGTAGAAACCTCTGGAAGTCATAATTTCAGGCAAGATCAACATGCTCAATGAAATCCTTCGATGCTTACCGAACTTGCAAAGGTGCTACCTTTGAGGTTGATTTATACACGAGTCTACAGCAGGCATTCACAAATGTTGGCCCTCCAGGTGTTTTGGACTTCAACTCCCACAATTCCTAACAGCCAGTAGGCTGTTAGGAATTGTGGGAGTTGAAGTCCAAAACACCTGGGGGGCCAATGTTTGCCCATGCCTGTGTTAAAGGGATCCAAGGGTCTTAGTAGGTGCTAAGCTCAAGATGAGGCAATAGTATGATGTGGCAGCCCAAAAAAAGCCACAAAAGAAAGGACTAAAATACAAGACCGGATAAGCTGTCTTGTGTGAAAGAGCTACAAATAGTAGCGAATTATATTGTTACAAAATGAGCATGGTTACTCACTGCGCACAAATGGAATATCCACGGAGGTGCCACATGAACAACAATAACGAAGTCAACAATATCAAATCCACAATATGTAGTTCCCAAATTGAAAAGTTCAAAGTAAGCACCAAAAGTCAATGCGTGGTGTACTGGTTGCGGAAAATCCACATTGGTAGAGCCCCGGGAGCCTGTACCCAAGCCCGGGTAGCGTGGGTTGAGGTCAACAGATCAAAAAAATCCATGCAGTTTTAGGATCACTAGCAATGGATTCAAACTACAGGGAAAGTAGTTAACACCCCCCAATCCTCCACACAATAACAGCCAGGCGTTGCAGCTTCATGGCTACTCAATGCTAATCAAGCTAATTGCAACATTCCCACTTTCTTCACACAGACAAGAGTTCCTTCTCCCACCCTGGACATTATTCACGTGTCTCATTCTCACAGACCTCTGAACAAACCCCTGAGGATACTTGCCACAGATGCAAACACAATGGCAGGAGAGAATGCGTCTAGAACATGGCCATACAGCCCAGAAAATGCACAGCAACCCAGTGATTCCGGCCAGAGATTCCACCTAATGATTTGGAAGAACTTCTTGGCATTCAGCGGTGGGATATCTTGCCTTGGGGAATTGTGAGGTTGCCTTCTCTGGAGGGTTTTAAAAGAGGCTAAATGGCTATCTGTTGGGAAGGCTTAGATGGTGTTTTGCTGCCTGACAGGAGGGGTTTAGGCTGGATGACCTCAGGAGGTCTCTATGATTCTAGGCAAAAATACTCACCATGTCGTAGGTAGCTTCCCCTTGGTCCAATTGCACGCAGAAGGCTAAAACTGGCCATTGCGGCTGTCCATCTGGAGGTGGCCGCAGAATGCCCTCCCCTCCCTCCCTCCCTCCCTCCCTTCTCTCCAATGTGGATGAGGCCTGCAGTGAAGGCTGCCTGGCTGGCCCTTGACTCCTTGGTGGGAGTTTTCCACATCACAAAAACCACCAGACAATTCCTCTTGACGGATGGCCTTTCATCGCAGAGGGGCCCCGGGAGAGGGGTCGACAGGTTCGGATTTAGGCTCTTTAGCCAAGCGGACAGGGGTCCTGAGCCGATATCCTCGCCGGGATGAAAAGAGGGGGAGATCTGTCAGTCAGAATTGAATGGAAGCGAAGGCTAGAAAGAAAGAAAAAAGAGGCCAGAAAAGCCAAAAGAGAGTTTGGAAAATCTGGATGGCTCACCAGGTTGGGAAAATGTGTCCACTTCAACCAATTTGCAAGACCCGACTTCTAATTTTTGCAAAAGTGGCCGCAGTATTCCAACCAGGCAAAGGCTTCATGCCTGCAAAAGACATCTGGAGCTCCTCCAGGAAACTTGTATTTACTCCAAATAGAAAATATCCATTGTTGCACATATTTCTTTGTGCGTTTTCGGTCATGCCCTTGCCTTCCATCCAAAGGGTTTGGCCGAAACTTGAAACCAGCCTCCGGTTGCTTGGGAGAGGCAGGGGAACACCGATTTGGCCCAGCCAAACGTTTTGTCTTTCAACGTTTCTGGCTCCAAAGAGCAAATCCCGAAGTAGAAGTAGTAGAAGAAGAAGAAGAAGAAGAGTTCTTTTGTGCCTTTCTCCAAAGCTTCCTGCCAGCATTTAAAGTCCCAGATGGTGGAAAGAAAGTGCTTAACTGCCGCCGCCTCTGTGTTTGAGTCCGGGGGCCCAAGGCGGCTTGACCCGCAAAGACGTTGGCGGGCGAAACAACGTGCTTGTGCGCGGCTTGCATGCTTAAGACTCAAAAGCAAACATTAAAAAGCAATTAGGAGGAAGCGTTCCATCTTTCCGCAAAGGAACGGAAAAGGATCCAGCTCCACTCAAACTCAACCAACTTGGAAACATTTGGCAGAATGAAACTAGTAAAGGTTAAAACTTCATGAAGTCGAGAGCTCACTTTCTTCTCTTGATAAACAAACTCCCCCAAAATCAGGAACCTGAAAGCGCTTTTTTGGACTATAATTCCCAGAATTCTACATCCGACTTAAGACTTATGTTCAAGGACCGGTAGTTCAGGGGCCAGTACACAATTATAGCACTTTAATTCCACTTTAATTGCCATGGAAATGTAAGATTTGTAGTTTAGAGAGGAGATCTATTCATGGTCGGAACCACTGGTTTGCTGTAAGTTTTTTGCGCTGTCTGGCCATGTTCCAGAAGCATTCTCTTCTGACATTTCTCCTGCATAGAATCATAGAGTTGGAAGAGACCTCGCGGGCCATTCAGTTGAACCCCATTCTGCCAAGAAGCAGGAAAATTGCATTCAAAGCACCCCCGACAGATGGCCATCCAGCCTCTGTTACAAAGCCTCCAAAGAAGGAGCCTCCACCACACTCTGGGGCAGAGAGTTCCACTGCTGAACAGCTTTCTCTCACAGACAGGAAGCTCTTCCTCATGTTCAAATGGAATCTCCTTTCTTATAGTTGGAAGCCATTGCTCCATTGCGTCCTGGTCTTCAGGGCAAAAGAAAACAAGCTTGCTCCCTCCTCCCTATGACTTTCTCTCACATATTTATACATGGCCCTCCTCATGTCTCCTCTCAGCCTTCTCTTCTGCAGGCTAAACATGCCCAGCTCCTTAAGCCGCTCCTCATAGGGCTTATTCTCCAGACCCTTGATCATTTTAGTCACTCTCCTCTGGACCCATTTCAGCTTAGTCAATATCTACCTTCAACTGTGGTGCCAGGTGGCAAGTGTCCTCAGAGGTTGTGATGTCTGTTGGAAACTGGGAAAATTGGGTTTCTATACCTGTGGAATAATGTCCAGGGTGGGAGAAAGAACTCTTGTCTGTTAGAGGCAGGTGTGAAGGTTTCAATTGGCCACCTTGATTAACATTTAATGGCCTGGCAGTTTTCAAGAACAGGTGACATGAAAGGCACTGCAGACTGCTTCAACCAGAGAAGTCAGCCATAGCAGAGCACCTGATGAACCAACCTGGACATAGACTATTATCTGAGAACACAGAAATGCTGGGCCACTCTCCCAACTGCCATGCCAGGCTACACAGAGAAGCCATTGCAATCCACAGGAAGCATGTGGACCATTTCAACAGAAAGGAAGAAACCATGAAAATGGACAAAATATGGCTACCAGAATTAATAAAACTCCAAAATCATAACAGTAAATAAAGATAGGGGATCTCCAGACAAGAAATAAGCAGGCTCAGCTAATCACCTCTCAGCAAAGGATGCCCCCAGGCAGTAAGAAGCCACGCCTTGAAAACTGCTAGGCCATTAAATGCAAATCAAGTGATAGTCATTCCTTGGGTTAGTAGGTGTCTTGTGGCCAAATTTGGTGGCAATTTGTTCAGCAGATTTTGAGTTATGATGTCACTCAAAACGAGCAGACTATACACACACACACAGGATACAGCCATGGTGATGAAAGGTGAAATTAAAGTGCAGTAGCTGTTGCAATGTGAAAGGATTGTCAATTCATCCTATAGGATCTGGGGATTTGCAGTGTAGGGAGGGACATGACAAACTGTGCACCGGTTATCCATGGAAAGACAACTTTGGAAAGTCATAACCCCTCAGCCTCAGAAGCCTCTCTGAATAATCGCCCTTGCCAAGACAACTCCTTGACCAGGGGTGCTCAGAATGGTGATCGGGATCACCAGGGTGATCTTCAGGCCTCATCCTGGTGATCTTCAGGCCCCTGACCAGGTTTTTGCTGTTGGTCCTCTTCACACGCCCCTGCACGCTGCAAAGAAGTCCTCCGTCGTTGCTCCTCCCCGCTCCCTGCTCGCGTGCCGCCTCCAAAAGCTCCAGAGTCCAAGAGGCAGAGGGGGCTCCCTCTTTTGGATTCCTCCTCCTCCCTCCGTCCTTCTCCAGCCACTCAGAGTCGTAGGAGACCAAAGGGGGTGGGCCTGGATGACGTGATGCATGGCTGGTCCCGCGCGCATGCGCAGAAGAGCCCATTCTGCCCCTCGGACTTCTCGTGAGCTCTTGGAGGCGGCACGCATGCTGGCGGTGTGGAAATAGGAGCAACGACGGAGGAGAAGAAGAAGGACGCTTTGGGGTCATTTCCTTACCACATCTCAAAGGTCGGTCTTTTTACTTTGGGGTGGGTGCTTGATTGTTCTGTGGCATGTCTCTTTGTTTATTTTTAATGTTTAGCTCCAAAGCCTCCCTGCTTGCTTTGTTCCTTGAGAAATATATGTTGGGGAATATGGAAATGTGGGAGATATGGGGTTGGATGTATTTTTGCATGCCCCTTTGTTTACCTTGCTGAGTATTAAATGGCCTTGCAGTTCAACAGCCTCTCTTCTTACTTTCTGGCTGATAATATGTGTGGTAATATAGCAGTGTGGGAGAAATGGGGTGGTTGGATGTATTTTTATGCTCTGTTTTATATTGTTGTTATTAAATTGAAATGTTGATGTTTTATAACTTCATTTTATGTAAACTGCCCCAAGCCTGCTGGAAGGAGTGGTACATAAAAATGAATAATAAATATAAATAAATAAATAAATAAGAAAATAGTTATACGTTTTACATTTCTGGGTAGGTGATCTTTGGGACTTGGTTTTTTAATCAGTAGCTCCCATGCTGAAAAAGTGTGAGCACCCCTGTCCTTGACAGAGAAGATTCGAAAGCACACCACAGCCAGGGAGTTTCCAAGTGCCAGCAAACTACCAATCTCAGGATTCCATGGCGGTTAAAGGGTAGTGGTGTGAAAGCCTGCAAAGCGAGCAAGCCTTGGCCAGGACATAATTGCCACCCACTCCAGTTCCTCCAAAAAGGTCGGGCCACTCAAGGAGAAGAAGAAAGGGATGCTAAGTGGGGAGGAATAGGAGGGGGGCTGGCAGAGACGCCCCACTTCCCCTGCTTTTCAAGTGAGCAATAGCTTTGCAGAGTGGCCCAAGCCTTTGAATGGGCCCGGCTCTCCTTTTGTCTTGTGGGGAGAGACCTCTCTGCAAGAGTGACAGGGGATGCCCAGGGCTGTGATGGCAGATCAAAGGCCCCCTTTGCAGCGCCCGCCTTTTCTTTCCAGGGCTTCTCCCACCCAGCCTGAGCCCACCCCGCTTCCAGAACATTGCTTTGTCTTCCGGGACAGAGACGGGTCCTCAAAGAACGCCAAAAAAGAGCCAGAAGAGGGATAGCAAGATGCAGAGACTCCCAGAAAGATGGAAGAGGGAAGAACACCCATTAGTGTCTCACAAGCATCCTCTGAATACAATCGGTCCTTGATATCTGCTGAGGTTTGGTCCCAGGATCCAGACTTTGTGGTTTGCTCAAGTCCCATTAGAAATTAATTTTGGAATGTTTTCTGACTGGTGGAATCCATGGAGCCAGAATATGCGGATATGGAGCAGGCATGGGCCAACACTGGCCCTCCCTCCAGGTGCTTTGGACTTCAACTCCCACAATTCCTTACAGCCAGTTGTGGGAGTTGAGGTCCAAAAACACCTGGAGGGAGAGCCAAGTTGGTCCACACCTGCTATAGAATCCTAGATTTGGGAAAGACCTCAAGGGCTATCCAGTTGAACCCCCTTCCGCCTATAGAATGACACAATCAAAGCACTCCCGGCAGACAGTCATCCAGCCTCTGCTTAAAAGCCTCCAAAGAAGGAGACTCCACCTGCATCCTGGTCTCCGAAGCAGCAGAAAACGAGCTTGCCTCCTCCTCAATCTCATCCTTTCCAATATTTAAATATGGCTTTCATTTCCCCTCTCAGGTGTCCTTTCTCCAGAGGCTGGATGACCATCTGCCGGGAGTGCTTTGATTGTGTCATTCTATAGGCGGAAGGGGGCTCAACTGGATGGCAAGATGCCAAGACTTCCAGAAAGACAGAAAGGAAACTTACTCCTACTAGAATCCAGCTAGTATCCTTTGAATCCAGTTGGTTCTTGGAACATTATTTGCTAGGGTTTGGCACTCGGATCCAAAAGAGTAAAAAGGGTCAACAAATACAAAGATGGAGAAGATTTTCCCCCCATGGAAAGAGAAGTGCATTCTTGTATCAAAGCACCAGTGGTATGAAAATTGGGGCCACACAGAAATACTCCTGGACCCTTGCACAATGCCAGTCCAAAATGCAATGACAAATGCAAGGTATGCGTTGCAGACATTCAAGCTTGCACTGCGCTAGAGACATCTTGGAAATGTCAGTCTCCTTATCAAAGAGATAGAAAGACAAACACACACAAACTAATAATCTAGATCAGTGATTTTCAACCAGTGTGCCACGGAACACTAGTGTGCCATGGGAAATAATTTTCAAACTTCATTCATATATAAACTATAAGGCGTATCTCTCCCTTTAAGAAATGGAACCATAGCACTCTCGCGTCACCTAAGAAGTGACGCGAGAGTGCTATGGTTGCGCCATCTTGGATTCGCTCAGACACAGCTAAGTGAACAAAGTCAGAGTTAGTGGTGCAGCTGCGCATCAAGTGACAGTGGCAATTTGGGATCACAGCAAGACAAGCGAGTGACAGTGATGGAGAAGTTTTTGAGAAGGGAAAATGCAAATGCCGAACAGGGCCCTGGACAAAATTATGACACAGATGAAGGCCCTAATATGAGTGGTGGACAAAAGAAAAAAGAAAAGACAGTGAGGTCAAGACAATACAGCGAAAGCTATCTTTCATTTGGATTCACTTTCACCGGGGATGCGATGGCAGCAACTCTGCTGTGAGTGTATAAATACATTTTAAAACATATTAACTATATGCATTACTGTATTAGAGTGTCATTTTGTGTCATTTTGGTTGGTGGTGTGCCCCAGGATTTTGTAAATGTAAAAAATGTGCCGCGGCTCAAAAAAGGTTGAAAATCACTGATCTAGATGACCGGAAAGAAGACAGGCAGGCGTTTCTCCCAATAGACACAGCTGGAGGGGGAATGTGTAATATAAATGCACAACGGCTCTGAGAGAGAACGTGCTGGGAGTGGAAGTAGCCATGTGATATAATGACCCTCCATAAGGAGTCTGTAAAGGCATCCGCTAATTGTTTTACACAGTAAATACAGGGAAAGAATGAGAAAGCCACCCGCTTCTTCTCCGGTCATGGAAATACCCTGGAAGGCCAAAGCTCAAGATGTTCTTAAGAGAAATTGCTGGTGTCTGATTTGCTGAAAAGGTGGATAAGTGGGAGCCCTCTTGAAACAAAGTGCTTCCAAGCCAAGACCTTGGATCTGTGCTGGAGGATGTGGATAAATGAAACCATGGGGTCACACAGATATGGGGGTTGTGGTTTACAACATGTGGAGCACAATGACCCAAATGCTGAGTGCTAAGGAACGCTAGCCAGATGTTGAGAGGCCGAAAGCAAAACAAAAATTCAACTTCTCTACAAAGAGACTTGGGGAGAGAGGCAAGGTGGGCTTCAGGCCAGCCTCTTTGTGGAGAGAAAAAGCAGGGTATACATAAATAAACATCATAACAACAACAGATTGAGGGTTTCGGAGCACAATACTTCTGACCTCACAATAGTGCGGGGAAACAAAGTTGATGTTGCAATCCCAGGTGTCAGCAGAACTGACAAGAAGCAACTGGAAAAGATTCCACAATATGAGGATTTAAAGATAGAATTGCAAACACTCTGGCCCAAGCCAGTCAAGAGGGTACCTTGGCCTGCACGCAGGGCCGTAGCCAGGATTTTGATTCGGGGCTGAGACTGGGTGAAAGAGGATCTACCCTAGTAAACCTTTTGTATTGTTATCCCAATAACCCCATGAATGTGGGATATAATGAGCATGGTGATCAGATCATGATATGAATAAACATAACAGTTTAAATAATGTACCAGTAAGGCCTTCTCGCGGACCACCCTGAGAATTTCGGGGATGAAGCCCCCTAAGCCCCTGGCTACATGCCTGCCTGCACGTAGAAACAATTGGCACTGACACAATCACCATCTGTCAGTTGCAAAAGGCCACTCTACTTGGATTTGCCAATACATCATATAGTCCTTGACACTTGGGAAGTGTCCAACGTATGATCAAATACAAAAGCCAGCATAGTGATCTTGTTTGCTGTGTACTAGTCTTGTTGTGGGTCCAAAAACAATGACAACAACAACAACAACAACCCTGGGTGTAAATTTCCCCAATTAGGTAGATGAACCCACTCTTCTCTGTCCAAGCCGACGACAAGGACAAGACGGGGAGTGTTCCTGCAAGGATGGGAACCCCCTTTATGTATGCCATTCTGAGCATACATTTAGACCCAAATCCTTTTGTCAGTCCTAAGTTCCTGCATTATATCAGTGAGATTTGACTTGCCAGCAAACTATTGATCCCATGGGCCTACTTGTTGGTGTTGTTGTTATTTATACCCCACTTTATCTCCCCAAAGGGAACTCACCAATCTGAGTCTTGGTCAAACAAGCAGGAAAAAAGAAAAACAGAGGTGAGTTTCGAAGGCTTTCCTTGAAGTTTTTTTTAATGCTAAAGGGTAAATCTCCTCTATCCCTATCAGGTTGGAGAAAACGCATTGGTCAGCATTCTTCTTTCCAAGCTCAAGACAACAGGAGAAGGAACTATTCCTCCAATGACGGAGGACCCCCCTCCCCCACATCCCATGCATTTGATGTTCCCCAAAGTCCAACTGTGAGGACCTTCCAGCAACGAAGACCTCATTAAAAAGGAACAGAGCCAACATTTAAGCCTCAACCCCTTTTGTCAGTCTTGAGCAGACCCATTACCTGACTGGGATTTGACCTTCCACTGGACAACACATTCAGTCCATGGCCAAAGAAGCAAGAGATGACACAAAGACATCCCTCAAACCCACAGCAATCCCTCAAAGTTACTTTTCCACCACATTCCCACAAGTCCAGATTCAGAGCAGGACCCAGTTACCTGTCAGATGCCTAAGCTGAAAGGCAGGAAGAGAAGACGGAGCTGTGTCTATCTGCCTGACTCTTGGCGAGCCTCTTTGGGGTTCCCCAAGGTTTCCTCCCCACGTTTCTTGTGGGATGTTCCTGCGATGTCCTGGTGCTTGGATGCTGGGGGCAAGCTGCCCTCTGAACCCTCCAAGAGGAGAAGAGTTCAGGCAGTTCACCGGATTGCTTGCTCTGAGGCTGGCACCGTGGGCAGCAGGAGCAATGCCCGTGGCTCAGATTAGCATCGAAATTAGGACATTCATCTAGGGAGTGAAGGACATGATCTAAAGGGAGGGGGTTGCTCTCTCTCTCTCTCTCTCTCTCTCTCTCTCTCTCCTCCAGCACATAGAGCTTTCAAGTCTCCGCGCCTGGAGAGGCCTCAGATCTCTCCCTTCTTGTTCTTCTTCTTCTTCCTCCCTCCCTCCCAAAGAGGCACGGGAAAGCAATTACAATTGTAAATGATGCTGTGCCTCCACTGTCGCTGATCTTTCTTCCCTGGGTGAGAGGGAGGAAGGAAGGAAGGGAGGTAGGCCGGCGCAGAAATGGGGGGAGAGGAAGAAAGAAAGAGGGAGAGGAAGCCTTGCTCAGTTTCCAAAAGGGCAAGCCATCTCTTCACCACTGAGCTTGCAGCTCATATGAAGGAACACCATTAGACAGGTCTCCCCATGTAAGAGGGGGAAAGGGGGGCACATTTCTCAAGATGCGAAGAGGCAAAATAAGGAAGGAAGGAATCCACCAGCCCTATGGCTTCATTTCTACAGATGCTTTTGGGGGTTTCAACCTGGAGGCAAGGATGGCGCATGAAAGTAAATGGCAACAGGAAAAGGGACTGGATTGCAAGGAAGGCGTGCAAACCAAAAGCAATGGCACACTTGGAGAGCCGTTGGGCAGGACTTAAGCACTGGGACAGGATACTGGGAGGCCGGCCTTTAAAGGCCTATAGAAACCCATGGGATGACCTTGGACAAGTTGCACTCTCAGCCTCAGAGGAAGGGAAAGGCAAGCTTTCTCCAAATAAATCTCGCCAAGAGAACTCCATGGCAACGTAGGATCCACTTGGAAACAACCTGTTGCAACCACAAACAATCCTAATGTGATTCTTGGTTGCATCCATAGGAAGATTGTGTCTAAAGCAGGAGTTCTCAAACTTTTTCAGTTGCGGAGATCCTTTTTGAAGCAAAAGTTTCTCAATAAATGCTTACATTATATTATATCAGGCAAGCGCAAACTTTTTGACCAACATAAACTTAAGAGTATTTCAGTGGAAGAGCCCAGGGGCCATCCAATCCAAACCCCTTTCTGCTACGTAGGGAAAGCACAATCAAAGCACCCCCAACTGATGGCCAACAGCCTAACAACAACAACAACAACAACAACAACAAGTTGGAAATGCAAAGCAGAAGAAGGGCATTTTTATCATCTATGGTGGGGTTGTGAGAAAGTAAGAAGCTTCTGGAAGCTGGTGCACAAGGAGCTCCTGGGGGCATTGAAGTTGAAAACAAGGTGTAAACCTGAAGCTTACTTATTGGGTATGGTAGCTAGAGAGGCAGATATGGACTATAATAAAGAAAAGTTGTTTGTGTACTGCTCCACAGCGGCAAGACTCTGCCTGGCAAAACTATGGAAGCGGGAGGAAATACCATCATTAGAAGACTGGAAAATTAAAATACATGAGATCATGAAGATGGACTGTTTATCGCAGGCTATGGACGATGAAAATAAAATCAAGAGGACCGACTGGTCCATGATTATAGACTATTTAAAAGACTGTGAAAAAGAATGGACCTTGATGTAGGGTCCAATTGGAGCCACCTGAGACCAACTTATTCTTTCTGGGGTTCCCGGGCGGGTGTAGAGAAATTGTCACTTGCGGTGATAATATCAAGTAGTGGATGAATCCATCCTAGTAAGACGAGAGAGGGGTCTGCCTCTCTGGATTCAGGGGCCAGTGTGTGTGTGTTTTTTTTTAGTATGTGGGGGGGGGGGGGGGAGAGGACGATGTTGGTCTAGTATCTGTCAATGTCTTAAATGTTAAGTGTGTGTCATGACAATTTTAATGCAAAACCAAATAAAGTTCATTAAAAAAAACAACAACAATAGAGCTGACAGTTGGCACAACAAAGCAGATACTTTAAAAAAATGAAGGAAAAGTTGTAAAGAAGAAGACCTGGTGATGGATCACGAATGGAACCCTGGAGAAGGAGACAGAAGAAGGCCTGGTTCTTGCAGCCCAGGAGCAAGCCATCAGGACAAATGCCATTAAGGCCAGGATTGAAAAATCAGCTGATGCCCCAAAATGCAGACTGTGCAAGGAAGCTGAAGAAACCATGGATCATATCCTCAGCTGCTGCAAGAAAGTTGCGCAGACGGACTACAAACAGAGGGACAACTTTGTGGCCCAAACGATTCAGTGGAACTTATGTCACAAGGACCACCTGACAGCAGTCAAGAACTGGTAAAGGGATCATAAACCTGCAAAGGGAGTGGAAAATGAACACGCAAAAATACTGTGGGACTTTCTAATCCAGACTGACAAAGTTTTGGAACTCATTACACCAGACATCATCATGGTGGAAAAGGAAAAAGTCTGGATGATTGATGTCACCATACCAGGTGACAGTCGCATTGAGGAAAAACAACAGGAAAAACTCAGCCATGGTCAGGACCTCAAAATCGAACTGCAAAGGCGTTGGCATAAATCAGTACAGGTGGTCTCAGTGGTAATGGGCATACTGGGTGCCGTGCCAAACAATCTCAGCCGGCATTTGGAAACAATAAACATTGACAAAATCACGATCTGTCAACTGCAAAAGGCCTCCTGATTTGGACCTGCGCGCATCATTCAGAAATACATCACAGTCCTAGACGCTTGGGAAGTGCTCGACTTGTGATTTTGTGATACGAAATCCAGCATATAGATCTCATTCGCTGTGACAAACTGTGTTTTTGTGTCAGTAAAAATAATGATAACAACAATAATAATGTCAATGTTTATTGTTTCCAAATGCCAGCTGAGATCTTTTGGCACGGCACCCAGTGTGCTCATTACCACTGGGACCACCTGTACTGGTTTATGTCAAAGCCTTTGCAGTTCGATTTTCAGGGGCCATCCAGGGGCCATCCAGTCCAACCTCCTTCGGCCTTATTTATTTATTTATTTATTTATTCGTATTTGTTCACCGCCCTTCCCGATGGCTCGGGGCGGCTCACAACATGTTCATAAAAACAGCCAAATACATCGAAGTTAAAACCACAATTAAAACAACAGATAAAAAGGGGGCACTAGGCCTCACATTAAAACAACAGCGGCAACAAAAGATATACAAGATGGCAGTACGCAACAGTATGCAACAGGAGACTGCAATTCATCCATACAGGAATGCACAATCAAAGCACTCCCAACATATGGCCACTCATAGTATTATTATTATTATTATAAGAATAATAGCAGAAACTCAAGGGACCATCACAGAGCCCCTCAGTATGCTTTGCAGAGCCCCGAGGGCTCCCTGGGGCACACTTTGAGGACTGCTGGTTTAGATTGAGAGAAGTCCTAGCCCCCCTCTCCTCTCCTTTAGTTGGACCTCACCTGAAATAATAACCCTGTGCCCAGTCCTGGTCCAAACAATTCAAGTAAGACATTTGCAAACATGCATAAGCAAGAACATCTGAATGGCATCTAGGAGCCTTAACAAAGCACAAGCTGAACCTGAGTCAAAGGTGTGACGGCAGCCAAAAAGGCCAATGTGAATCTTGGCTGCATGGTAAGAATATAATGTCTAAATGAAGGAAAGTCCTTGTCCCCCTCTCTTCTGCTTTGGTTGGACCTCACCTGGAATCATAACCCTGTGTTTAATTCTAGTCCAAACAATTCAGGAAGAGTAACTGAGGCACCTGAGGTGGCTCCGAGGGATGCAGTCCTCAAAAGGGAGTGTGAAATTGACTCCCCCCCCCTAAATATACAGCCATTGCCTTAAAGGTATCACGGCATGCAATACTTCTCAAATAATTCCTCAGAGACATTATCAGCTCCATGCAAGTCCATGACTGTCAAGCAGGAAACTTTTATTAATGTAAAATTTCCGTCAGGTCTGTCAGACGGACCAATTTTAGGTGATTATGCTGTCAGATGATCAACCACATTTAATTAAAATGCACCTCTATCTACCTAGACAGGACAGGACTCAACCTGGATCTTCTGGCATCCTCATATGTACCATGAGCCATGGGGTTTTTCCCATCAGAAAACCAGAAACGCATCCTCCAAAAATGTGTCTGTGGCTTATCACGGCATAAATGCCCCGGACATTTTTCTCCACTACAGAGCCATTTACTCAATGGAATGGACTTTTTGGTTTCTTTGTTCACTGTACTTAAACACAAGGGTTGCACAATGTCATCAATGTCTGTGGAAGATCTATCTACTATGCCATGCAACCATAATGTGAGGACTGAGCTGATGTGTGTTCCCCCCATTACTCACAAGGTCTTCTCTTCAGATCCAGACATAAATAATCCTATTCCATTCTGCTGAGCTCAGGCCTCACCTGCAGAAATATTGCGTCCAGTTCCAGGAAGCAGAATTCAAGAAAGTTATTGACCAGTTGGAAGGCGTCCAGAGAAGGCTGGCCAAAATGGTCAAAGGTCTGGAGGCCAAGCCTTCGTGACGAAGAAGCTGAGCAGGAAGCAACTGAATGAAGCAGCGAGTCAAAAAGCCAATGTGATTCTTAGCTGCATTAGCCCACAGTCTCCTTCTCTGGAGGTTTGAAGCAGAGGCTGGATAGCCATCTGTCAGGGGTGTTTTGATTGTGCCTTCCTGCAGGGCAGAAAGGGGTTGGACTGGATGCCCTTGGGGTCTCTTCCAATGCTAGGATTCTAGGAGTCAAGGGAAGGCCTGCTCTTTCCACTCCATTCTGCTTTGGTCAGGCCTTCTCACCTGGAATGATGACCTTGTGTCCAGCTCTAGGCAAAGCAGCTCAAGAAGAAGATGGACAAGAGGAAGAAGACCAGAATGGGTGAAGGTTTGTAAGCCATGACACCCTATGAAGAACTAACAAAAGTGTCCAGAGAAAGGCAGAGATGGACAATTATTTGAAAGGATGGCTTAGGGAAGAGTCAACTGACTCATTTACTGCTGCTCTATAGACAAGGACACAAAGCAATGCGTTCAAGCTGCAGTAAAAGCAATTCCACCTAAACATGGGAAAGAAGATCCTAGTCACGGAATCTGCTCATTCTTGGGAGTTTGGCAGAGTCTCCTTCCCTGGATGGCCATCTGTTAGGAGGGCTCATATTGTCTCTTCCTAGAATCATAGAGTTGGAAGAGAACTCATGGGCCATCCAGTCCAACCCCATTCTGCCAAGAAGCAGGACAATCGCGTTCAAAGCACCCCCAACAGATAGCCATCCAGCCTCTGTTTAAAAGCCTCCCTAGAAGGAGCCTCCACTAAACTTTGGGGCAGAGAGTTCCACTGCTGAACAGCTCTCACAGTTAGGAAGTTCTTCCTCACGTTCAGGTGGAATCTCCTTTCCTGTATTTTGAAGCCATTGTTCCATTGCGTCCTAGTCTCCAGGGCAGCAGAAAGGAAGCTTGCTCCCTCCTCTCTAGGACTTCCTCTCACATATTTATCCATGGCCCCCATCATGTCTCCCCTCAGCATTCTCTTCTGCAGGCTAAACATGCACAGCTCTTTAAGCCACTCCTCATAGGGTTTGTTCTCCAGATCCTTGATCATTTTAGTCAGCCTCTTCTGGACACATTCCAGCTTGTTAATATCTCTCCTGCATGACAGAATGGGCTTGGCTGGATGGTCTTTGAGGGTCTTTGAGTGTCTAGGATTCCGGCTCTAGCTAATGTCTAGTTACTGCTTCAATTCCTCAAGAAAGCCTGTCAAGAGTTCATTAACTCCCAGAGGAATCTTGACCTCCAGAAAGAGAATGGGATTTTTTTAGGAATGAGAAAAATATTCCAAAATATTTGGAAAAGACTTAGGAAAATGTTTCTCAAGGGTTGAACTATCCTGGCAAGAAAAATCCTAGACTGACAGGTGCAAAAATACTTGTAAGACTAGGGGATATATATACATACACACACACACATACACACCATAACTGCTATTTTTACCCTTTGTGACTTATGCTACACAAAATTTGCACCTGATCGTTTTGTGCAGCAGACAGCATTCCCTCTGGCCTTGCATTCTGTGCAGAATTTGCAGCCTTTTTCTGCACAGAATGTGTGATTTGCTATGTAAATAAAAATGCACAACTTTGGCAACAGGACAGCCTTTGAAGGTTTTGACACAGTGAGAAGAAAGCTGCCAATGTCTTCTACTGCTTCCCTTGGGAAGAAAATTAGCAAAGAATGACACTTTTCGCCTCTTTTGTGTAAATAGGAGCACCGAAGGACTGGCGCAACTAACAAAATGGGTCTCAACAGGGAGAAATGTAAAAGTTTGGTGGGGGGAAAAAGAAAGGAAGGGATCGGACGGCTGACACTTGGCTTGAAAACAGTCCATGCGAAAGGGATCTTGGAGCCTTAGGGGACCACGAGTTGAAAATGAGTGTGAAAGGAGATTCCATCTGAACATTAGGAAGAACTTCTTAACTGTGAGAGCTGTTCAGCAGTGGAACTCTCTGCCCCGGTGTGTGGTGGAGGCTCCTTCTTTGGAGTTCAAGCAGAGGCTGGATGGCCATCTGTCGGGGTGTTTTGAATGTAATTTTCCTGCTTCTTGGCAGAATGGGGTTGGACTGGATGGCCAACGAGGTCTCCTCCAACTCTATGATTCTAAGTCAAAGGGAGTCTCGTTCCTTCTCTGGAAGTTTTGAAGCAGAGGCTGGATGGCCATCTGTTAGAAGGGCTTGGATGGTGTGTTCCTGCCTGGCAGAAGAGGTTGGTCTGGGTGGCCTTTGGGGGTCTCTTCCGCTTCTGTGATTCCAGGTCTGACTCTCAGACCACATGCCAACGTCCAACCCTTGACCAGTCCATGGCCTCAGCCCTTTGCTTTCATTCCTTCCAAGCCAACCTATTTGCTGCGCCTGTCTCTTCCACTTTCCATCAAGCCCTCCAGCCTCTCCCCCCTTAACAGAATAAAAGAATTTACTGTAACACCCGCCTTTGTGTGAGAACAGCTAAAATGACAGTCTTCCTGTGGCCATCCCATTTCCCATCGCAGCGGGAGTTAAACGCTTCTGTGTTTTCCAGCGTGAGCGGCTCCAATCTTGAGAAATGCATGAAGACTACCAAGGGGGTCTCCATTTCTCCAGGACAATTCTTGTTTACTCTTCGCTTTGCTGCAAGTTGAGTAATTTCCCGAAGAAGGAGGAGGAGGAGGAACGCAGGGGATGTTTGCAAACGCTGGCACACCTTCCTGTGCTCCTGGACTGGGGAAAAACCCAGCCAATGTCACATTATGCACATCTACACTTTCAAATTAATGCCGTTCGGTGCCATGGCTCAATGTTATGGCACCATGGGATATATAGTTCGAGGCACTGGTACTCTTTGGCAGCGAGGGGGAAAGACCTTGTGAATCTACACCTTCCAGGATCCCAGAGCATGATGCCATGGCTGTGAAAGTTGGGCCAAACTGCATTAATTCAACAGTGTAGATCAGAATTTATCAACCTTCCTAATGCTGCTACCCCTTAATACAGTTCCCCATGTTGTGGTGACCCCCAACCATCACATTATTTTTGTTGGTACTTATCAACAGTAATTTTGCTACTGCGATGAATTGTCATGTAAATATCAGATATGCAGGACATATTTTCATCACTGGACTAATTTGGCACAAATTGGAGTTTATTACCCCCCCTCCTTGTTTACATGTGCTCTCCCTTGCAAAGAAGCTACTCCGCCTATCTCACCCTGAGTTTTTAACATTTTATATTCATACATGTGGCCCGCCTTGTCATTTGTGATTTTAGATATCTATATGTATATATTTTATATTTATATGTATGCATTTCCATTGTGTTTATTGTTGATGTTTTGATTTTTGTTTCATTGTAATTTGTTGTTTGGGCTTGGCCTCATGTGAGCCGCCCCGAGTCCCCATTGGGGAGATGGTGGCGGGGTATAAATAAAGTTTATTATTATTTATTATTGTTAAATACCCGATACACCCAAATTTGAGTACTGGTGGGGTTGGGGGCACTGATTTTGTCATTTGGGAGTTGTAGTTGCTGGGATTGATAGTAAATAGGGTTGGTTGATCCCAAAAGAAATGGTTCAAAACTCATTTCGGATGTAGGGGGCGCTGGCACTTCGCATATGATTAACTTCCGAAAATTTCTGGAAAAATTTCAAAATTAATTCGTAAAAATTCTTAAATTTCGGAATAGCTTCGTTAATGGTGGACACGCGTGTTTAACCCAGATTGGACACGGGATAACATCCCTCCGCTTGAGATCTGGAGGAAACACGGGTTTTCTCCACTTCTCATGCGGAGGGATGTTATCCCACGTCCAATCTGCAGCCAATGAGGGGAATCCAACTCTAGAAGGGCGGAAATCTGATCCAAGCCCTTTTTGAAAATGGCAGCCGCGGCTTCGAATTTGCAAAAACACTTCCGGGTTGCTTAAATTGCTTCAAAAACGGTTCAAAAGCAAATTAGATCCGAATTTATAACTACTTTCATAGTGATCCGAAAAACCTAACCAGGCCTAATAGTTAACCTACAATCAAAGAGCATTCTTAACTCCTCCAATGATGTTTGGTAGGCATTGACTTTGAGTTTTGGAGTTGTAGTTCACCTACATCCAGAGAGCACTGTGGACTTAAACAGTGATGGATTTGGACCAAACTTGGCACAAATACTCAATATGCCCAAATGTGAATACTGGTGGAGCTTGGGGAAAATAGACCTTGAGATTTGGGAGTTGTAGTTGCTGGGATTTATAGTTCACCTACAATCAAAGAGCATTCTGAATCCAACCAAGGATAAAATTGGGCCAAACTTCGCACACCCCCCCCCCGTCTTGGAGGGACTCACTGGCCTGAGCTTCCCTCCAGCCTCCTATGCTTTCCTTCACCCAGAAATGTGCACTATGTGGCCATGTGCCCAGCACGCCTGCTCTCCCCTCCCTGCTTGGAGTCTCTGAAACAGCCCTCCCCTTGGCTGAGAGGCTGGCCAATCACAAAAGGAGGAGGGCTTTTCATGGGAGGGTTCACCCTTTGTTTCCAAAAAGGAAGAGAAGGGCAGGCGGAGAGATCTTCAACCTTCTCTGCCAAAGGGGTTCCTAAGACCACCAGAAAGATGTGTTTTCTGATGGTCTTTGGCAACCCCTCTGAAACCCCTTGCAACCGCCCCCCCCCCCCCCCGGCAAGGGTCCTGACCCCCAGGTTGGGAAACGGCGATGTAGATGCACCCTGAGACCCAAGTGAAAAGCTTGTACTTGCAAAGCATTGCTTACGCAGCCATGAAATAAATCTGCACTGGCCACAGAAGAGACTGTAAACAAACTGTAGATCTCTCCCAAGAAGTCTCTGTTTTTCTCCTGAAAACGTTGCGTGTTTCCACCTGGTGTGCTTTCACAGTATTTACATATCCTAAATATTGCAATTAAGAATGATTCTTTTTAAAAAGCCCATGATTTTCAAGTGACAGCTCCTAATGACAAGTGTTCGGGATTATCATTTGACTACCAAATGAAGAGTGTTGTTCACCTGCCTTAGAGAAAGGGAGACCACCACAGTACTTTCAGAAACACAGCCTTCTACTCCTGCATTGCAAACCCAAATCCTATCGAGGGAGCTGGGGCTTCTTCTACACTGCCATATAATCCAGATTATCAAAGCAGATAGTCCTCATCTGCTTTGAGCTGGATTATATGAGTCTACACTGCCATATAATGCAGTTCAAAGCAGACAATCTGGGTTTGTTACGGCAATGTAGAAGGGGCCTCGAAGGGGCCTGAATTGATTTGCTTAAGACACAAAACCACATCTACGTGGTAGAATCAAAGGACTTTGAAACCACACTAATGCAATGAGATTATGAGAGTTGTAGTTTGACAAGCACTAAAGTGGTACCAAACTGCATTAATTTCATAGTGTTTCTCAACCCTGGGGGAATTGTGAGGGGGTGTTAGAGGGGCTGCCAAAAACCATCAGAAAACAGTATTTTCTGTTGGTCATGGGGGTTCTGTGTGGGAAGTTTGGCCCAGTTCTATCGTTGGTGGGGTTCAGAATGCTCTTTGAATGCACGTGAACTATAAATCCCAGTGATTACGGGCCCTTCCACGCAACCCTATATCCCAGAATACCAAGGCAGAAAATCCCACAATATCTGTTTTGAACTGGGTTATCTGGATCCATACTCAGATACTGTGGGATTTTCTACTTTAATATTCTGGGATCTAGAGCTATGAGGAAGGGCCCTACAACTCCCAAATGCCAAGGTCTATTTTCCCTAAACTCCACCAGTGTTCACATTTGGGCGTATTGGGTATTCGTGCCAAGTTTGGTCCAGTGAATGAAAATACATTCTGCATATCAGAGATTGACGTGGCAATTCCAAACAGTAGCAAAATTACAGTTATGAAGTAGCAATGAAAAAAACGTTAGGTTTGAGGGTCACCAAAACACGAGGAAATGTATGAAGGGGTCACAGCATAAGGAAGGTTGAGAACCATTGGTGTAACCACCGGGACTGTGGCACAGCTGGCTGGGTGTCAGCTGCATTAAGATCACTACTGTCCTAAAGGTCATGAGTTCGAAGTAAGCTTGGAGTAAGCTTCTGGCCAATTGTGTAGCTTGTTGTCGACCTTTGCAGCCCAAAAGACAGTTGCATCTGTCAAGTAGGAAATTTAGGTACCACCTATGCGTGGGGAGGCTAATTTAACAAATTCTTGAGGCCATAAAAATCTCCAGCAAAAGAATGCGGGGAATGCGGAAAGTACTTCATCAGTGTCGCAGATGGACGGTGAAGCGAAGTTGGAATGTTAAATAGCCTCTGAGTGACTGTCTATATGTGTTGTGTGTCTATGGAATTGAATGTTTGCCATGCATGTGTACATTGTAATCCGCCCTGAGTCCCCTGCGGGGTGAGAAGGACAGAATATAAATACTGTAAATAAATAAATAATAATAAATAAATAGACCCATTATGTTAATCTGGGGTGCATCTACACTGTAAAATTAATGCAGTTTGACACCACTTTAACCACCCAATGCTATGGAATGGTGGGATTTGTAGTTTGGCGAGGCGAAAGTACACTTTGGCAGAGCTAGCTGCAGAACCTTGTAAAACTACAACTCCCATGATTCCATAGCATTGAGCCATGGCAACTGAAGTGGTGTCAAACTGCATTAATTCCACTATGTAGATGCAATGATCTCGACTACAAGGAAGAGCGCTGCAAGCATTATTCCCATATGCTACAGCATATACTGTATACACTGAAACTGTTGCAAACTTTTATATCTGTTTCAAATTGTTGATTCCTTTTACAAAGCTCTGCAAGAACTAATTGTCTGATCGTTTTTTGAGTCTATATGTCCATTCTTTCACGCGGTTTTACGCTGTTTTCATTGATTTCGCTCCTACCCCTCCCTGGGATAGAGATATTTGAATGAATGAATGAATAAATACATAAATAACAAGCGCACAGCAAGAAATGCTTACCAAGCAGCAGCATCGGATGAGTCAACTCAGAGAGTTGAGCCAAACCCAGGCAGAGCCCGGCAAAAGCGATGCGCCGGCGCAAACCAAACCCAAGTCTAATATCAGGGCGAGAGAGGGCAGCTAAGAAGGGTCCAGGGAGTCATTTTCTGCTGCGGAGACCTTTGGATGGAGGCACAATCGCTCCCGCAATGCTTTTCTGAAAATGGTGTTTAGATGTTAAACAGAGCAGGAGAGGGCTGTAACCAATTTTAAAGGCAAATGGTCTCTCCAGGAGGCTCGGAGAAGACGCCGCTCTCCCTTTAAAGGGTCAGGAGAAGAAGGTTTATTAAGAGTTTGCAGCAGTGGAAGCCTACGAATATCAAATGGGGTGACACCAGACTTGGAAACAGTCCGTGCGGAAAGACTGTTTGCAGACCACAGGTTGAACATGGGCCAGGCGTGCGGTCCGGCAATTTATTTATTTATTTATTTATTTACATCATTTTTACCCGGCTCTTCTCACCCCCGCAGGGGGACTCAGAGCAGAAAACAATGGCAATGATTCGATGCTGCAATAAATGACAATTATAATAACATGAAGGTTCTTTTGCGCCACCCCAGTTGGAAAGTGACAACCAATCCCCGCCGTCTGGTGCCTTAGAATGTTGAAGATCTGAGGCTGGCCAATCAGAGTCCTTTATGCAAATAATCCCACAGTGGCAACCAATCGAAACGCTGGCACACATTCCTCCCTCCGCACCGGGGCAAACATTGACTTTTATTATATACATAGATAGATAGTATCTATGCCTCGAAGCCATGACTGGTTGGCTGCGTGCCAGCCGGCTGAAGGTGAATCCATCGAAGACGGAGATCCTGTGGCCTGGTCGGCCTGGACTGGGTGGGTGCCGGTTGCCTACCCTGGACGGCGAGCGGCTTAACCCATCGCCGTCGGTTAAGAGCTTGGGGGTTGTGTTGGATTCCTCGCTGACCATGGAGGCCCAGGTCTCCGTGGTCAGCAGGACGTCATTCTATCACCTCCGACAGGCTAGGCGACTGGCACCCTACCTGTCCAGGGACGACCTGGCCACGGTAATCCAAGCGACGGTCATCTCGAGATTAGACTACTGTAATGGCCTCTACGTTGGCCTTCCCTGGCCGACAATCCGGAAACTCAAGCTAGTGCAGAATGCCGCTGCTCGCTTGCTGGGGCAGGAGTGCCGGTGAGGGAGCATATCACACCTATTCTCCGGCAACTGCACTGGCTTCCTATTGAGTGCGAATTGCCTTCAAGGTGTTGGTTTTGACCTTTAAGGCCTTACACGGCCTAGGGCCTGCGTACCTGAAGGACCGCCTTACCCCATACTCGCCCCCGAGATCACTGCGCTCAGATGAGCAAAATCTGTTGTTAATTCCATCAGTCCGCTCCTGCCACCTGTCGACGACTAGACAAAGGTCTTTTTCTGTGGCGGCACCGGTGCTCTGGAACGCCCTCCCGGACAGTACCCGAGCCATCTCGGAACTGGGCCCGTTCCGGAGGGCCTGTAAGACGGCCCTTTTCGGGCTGGCCTTTAATTAGGCACACCAGACTAAGAACTATGATATATGTCCTCTCACCCCGTGTTCTGACGATGTAACCTGTTTTAAATGTGGTTTTATGTTTTTATGTTTTTATCAATTGTAGGGTCGCATGTTGACATGTTGCAACATGCCGCCCATGTATTTTTGCTGTGATCCGCCCCGAGCCTGCTGGGAGGAGCGGAATACAAAAGTGAACAATAAATAAATAAATAATAAATAGATAGATAGATGATAGATAGATAGATGATAGATAGATAGATGTTTTATGTAATTGTTTATATTGTTTAATGTTTGATTTTACTTTGTTGTTGTGTTGTCGGGCTCAGCCTCATGTAAGCCGTCCCGAGTCCCCGTTGGGGAGATGGTGGTGGGGTACAAATAATACACACACTCACACACATACACACAGGATACAATAGATTAAAACTGTCATAAAGCCTTTTCCAATTACAACAATCCTCTGGTCTGATTTAATGTTCAGTGCCATTAAATCCATTAGCCAAACCCCTGGTTCCACAACCACATCTTCAGTTTTCTTCTGAAAGAAAGGAGGGAGGATGCTGATCTGACCTTGCTGGGGAGCGAGTTCCATAGGCAGGGGGTCAACACCGAGAAGGCCCTGTCCCTCATCCCCACCAGCCATGTTTGTGAAGCTGGTGGGACCGAGAGCAGAGCCTCCCCGGCGGATCTTAGGCTACGAGGCAGAACACAGGGGGAGATATGTTCGGACAAGTAAGCTGGGCCGGAGTCATATAGGGCTTTATAGGCCAAGACCAGCACTTTGAATTTTGCTCAGAAGTGGACTGGCAGCCAGTGGAGTTGACGTAACAGGGGGGTGGTATGCTCCCTGTATGATGCTCCAGTGAGCAATCTGGCTGCCGCCCGTTGGACTAGTTGAAGTTTCCCAACAGTTTTCAAAGGCAGCCCCATGTTGAGTGCATTGCAGTAATCTATTCGGGATGTAACCAGAGCATGGACCACCGTGGCCAGATTGGAATTCCCAAGGTACGGGTGCAGCTGGCGCACAAGCTGGCGGCAATGCAAAAGGGCCATCGTGATTCTAGGCTGCATTGATAGGAATTGAGCATCCAGATCAGGCATGGGCCAACTTGGGCCCTCCAAGTGTTTTGGACTCCAACTCCCACCATTCCTAACAGCCTTATGATACTCGGGGTCCAAACCATGGCCAAAATCTTACATCAAGGTCCAGGATAGTGAGATTTGCATTATTAAAACAAGATGGAGGGACTAGTAAAAATATTCCCTCTAGGTGGTAGGAAGATATGTTTCCCCCCAAGGATAAGAAAACCCTGAGAGTGAAAAACGCTGGATCACCGTGGGCCCTTTCACACAGCCTTATATCCCAGAATATCAAGGCAGAAAAGGCCACCATATCTGCTTAAAACTGGGTTATCAGAGTCCACACTCAGATAATGTGGGATTTCCTGCCTTGATATTCTGGAATATAGGGCTGTATGGAAGGGCCCTGAAACACCATCTACACTGCTATATAATCCAGATTACCTGCTTTGAACTGGATTATGAGTCCACACTGATACATACTCCAGTTCAAATCAGATAATCTGGATTTTATATGGCAGTGCAGAAGAGGGTTGGGGCACCACCTACACTGCCTAGTGCAGTTTAAAATGGCATTATATGGCCATTGTAGACCCATATAATGCAGTTTAATTGCATTTAAATGCATTAGATGAGTTTACACTGATCATGTAATGTATTTTCAATCTGCATTATATGGCAGTGTAGATGGGGCCTGAAATACTTAGGTCCCTTCTACACTGCCATATTATCCAGATTATCAAAGTAGATAATCCAGATTATCTTCTTTGAACTGGATTATAGGAGTCTACACTGCCATATAATCCAGTTCAAAGCAGATAATCTAGATTTCATACAGCAGTGTAGCAGGGGCCTTAGCAATTTGGAAGTGATCTTTTTCAAATGGAAATATTTCATGCAAAAAAAAAAAAGAGTTACAGCTACATGGTAGAGTTAATGCATTTCGACATCACTTTAGTTGCTGTGGCTGAATGCAATGGAACCCTGGGAAGTGTAGTTTCACAATGCCTTTGCCCTCTTTGCCACTAAACTCTGGCCCCATGGTGGCAGAGCTGAGCTGCTGAACTTGCTGACTGAAAGGTTGGTGGTTCGAATCCGGGGAGCGGGGTGAGCTCCAGCTGTTAGGCCCAGCTTCTACCCACCTAGCAGTTCAAAAACATGCCAATATGAGTAGATCAATAGGTACTGCTTCTGCAGGAAGGTAATGGCCTCCATGCAGTCATGCTGGCCACATGACCTTGGAGGTGTCAATGGTCAACGCCAGCTCTTTGGCTTAGAAACAGAGATGAGCACCAGACTCTCAGAGTCGGACTTGACTAGACTTAATGTTAGGGGAAACCTTGACCTTGACCTTTACACTAAACTACATCCCTCATAACTCCACAGGATTGAGCCAGGATAGTTCACGTGGTGTCAAACTGCATCAACGCTACAGTGCAAATGCGCTCGAAGCCTCACACGCAAAGTTCTGTGCAAAATAAGTCCTGAATGCCAAATATTCTTTGGAAACAGGAGTTGTTTTCAGAAACTTCCTTCGAATGGCAAGAAAATTGGTGGAATTACCGTCTGCTTCCTTTGAGAACAAAATTAGCAAAGAATTACATCCCTGAGATTATTTTTGCCCGTTTGACTGCCATTGAGTTTCCTTGTGTTCCTTCCTTCCCCGCTTAATCCTGACTGATAATTTTCGGCAATTTTGATTCCTCTTGCCAAGTGACAGCACAGCTCCGCTACCGCTGTTTCATTATATTTGGCAAATTGCACTGAGAGGCAAGGGAGTATTTCTCATACATTACAGGAAATTCTATATGAGAGCGGGGATTTTGGCGACTTTATGTTCAAAACACGTGTGGCGGCTTGTCATACATGAAAGATTTTATGTTTATTTGCTCGGGACTTGCCGCTAATATGTTTGCTTTTACATTCCGAGCTGGAAAACAGCTTTGGGTGAGTTTGGGAAGGTCTCTGCAAAAGCCTTGAGTGCTTCCAAGGAAGCCGTAAGATTCGTACGATTCGCCGTCTGCCTGGTGTCTTTTGCTCTTTTGAGAATCCTCTCACGTTGGCCGTTTCCCGACAGAGAGGAAAACAAAAAGCGGCCCATTAATTTTACTTATGTGCCGGGCTAAAGGAATCCATTTTCCAATTGAAGCAGCCAAAATAACACCTGGAGTCAGGTCAGGCGGATCTCCAGCCCAAAGAGGTGAATCAAAGGTGTGCAAGCAAAGCTAGTCCAAAAGACAATCTCCATTTAGGACATTAATAGATTGGATTAGGACACAAGATTGCTTGGGGTCAGTCTGCCTTGTAGAATTAATGCGGTTGGATACCACTTTGACCACCATGGCTCCAAATTATGGAATACTCAGAGTTGTACTTTGGCAGTATATTTAGTCTCTAGGCTTGTTTGTTCAAAAAAAAAAGGGTTCAAAACTCGTTCCGGTTGTAGGGGACGCTGGCGCTTTGAATATGAATGACTTCCGAAATTTTCCAGAAAAATTTCAGAATTTTTCCGAATAAATTCCAAAATTTCAGAATGGCTCTGTTAATGGCGGACACACATGTTCAACAGTTTGGATGGGGATGTCTTCCTTCCGTTACTTTTTAATTTATTCATTAATCAGAACTGGGGTGACACACCGCTGTCGCCCCAGTTCTGAAGCGGAGGGAAGGACATCCACCTCCAAACTGGGTTAAACAGCCAGAGGGCAAAGCACCTCGGGAGGGGCGGGACTCTAATGACAGATGTCCATCAAAACCTCAAGAGAAGAAGACTCCAATTTTCCCAGGCCTCTTACAGAGCTTGACTTCTATCTTGCTCCTGTTTTCCGACTCCTTTGAAAAACTTTTCCCTTCCAGCCAACCTTAATCATCCTGTTTGCTCAACTGCCCAGTTTCGTCCTTTGGTAATTCAATTAGCATGATCTATACAGTAATGAATATTTATCTCTTCGATCTGGCTAAGGCTAGCCCTTGCGAAAGCAGCTGCCCTTTGTCTGCGACTCCCTTGCAGGCTCCAGTGCTGGGTGGGCGCAGAAGGAAAACCACGCCGGGCTTTACTTGCAGGGAAACTGGTTCTAGTGTGTGCCTACACTGTGGAATGAATGCGGTTTAATATTATATTCATTGTAGTTCCAGCCTTTAAAAAACAAATGGATTCTAGGCTGCATCCAAAGGAGTGTAGTACTTTGGACCCCTTCTACACTGCCATATAATCCAGATTTTCAAAGCAGATCATTACATTGTTTGCTTTGAACTGGATTATATGAGTCTGCACTGCCATACAATCCAGTTTCAAAGTGGATAATCTGGATTTCATACGGCAGTGAGAAGGGCACTTGGTCAGACCTCACCTGGGAATAATCTTCTGCCTAGCTTGATGTTATGGAACCTTGGGAGTTGTAGTTATACAAAGTCTTCAGCCTTCTCTGCCAAAGTATGCTAGTGCTTCACCAAAGTACAACTGCCAAGATTCCCTGGCATTGAGCATAATGGTTAAAAATGAGTCACTCTGCATTGATCCTACAGTGTAGATCAGGCATGGTCAAACTTTGGCCCTCCGTGTGTTTTGGACTTCAACTCCCACCATTCCTAACAGCCTCGGGCCCCTTCCTTTCCCCCTCAGCCGTTAAGGTGTTTATTGTTTGCTATGCAGAGCAATATATATACAATTATGAGAACAGTTGCATTGACTCACACAATGTCCTTTGAGAGAGATTCCAGTGGACTTAGGTGTCCATGTGAGAGGTCTTCTTCCAGCAGGCAAGAAGCAAAAATTATATCCTGTCTTGGCAAGCTCCTGCACAAAAAACTTAAATGTGGAACTGTTGCCAAAACTCCCAGGCTCAGCTAGCTTCTGGGCATGGCCCAACCAATGAGCTCCGTGCTTTGCATTTTTCAGTTAACGCAGTCAACAACTGATCTTTGCAAGTTCCAACAGCTTTTGCATGCATTGAAATGAGTAAACATTAATTGAAATATAGAGAAAAGGCAACCCTGAAGAATATTCTGTGCAGAAAATATATCTATGCAGAATAGGCCTGGGTAGGTTCATTGGAATGCTTGTAAAATCAGAATGAATTTGGATTAAATTCACCTTTGAAGCGGTTTCGAAGTGATGTAATCAACCCGGAAGTGAATTTGCCATTTTGAGGCCACTGCTGCCATTTTTGGAAAGGAATCGGCATTAGATTCCCGCCCCTCCCGAGGTGCTTTCCCCTCATTGTCCGTTTAACCCAATTTGGAGGCAGATGTCCTTCCCTCTGTGTCAGAACTGGGGTGACGGCTGCATCCAAACTGGGTTAAACATTGTCCACTATTAAAGCCATTCCGAAATTTCAGAAGTAATTTAGGAAATTCTGCAAAATTTTCCGGAAAATTTTGGAAATCATTCAGATTCGAAGTGCCACTGCCCCCTATATCCGGAACGAGTTTTGAACCATTTTGGGGGGGGGGGATATCAAACAGGCTTAATGCAGAACTATTGTTTTCTGTGCAGAAACTAAATGCAGTTTGAGATTTTTGTGCAAAATTCCATCCGGATTAATGTTTTGGATAGAAACATTGTTGTTTGGTACAGGGTCCTTCCTCTCGGTATAATGCAATCTCATGCAAATTGTGCAGAAAGTAAGTGCTGAATTGCAGACAGGCACAAAAAATGTGGCTTTGGAAAACTTTCTCGCAGCAGGGAGAAAATTGCTCAAATTGCTCATTGTTTCTTTCGAGAAGAAAATGACATCCCTCCTTTTTCAATGATCAGCCAGGCCTTTCTGTGGTGTGTGTGTGTGTGTGTGTGAGCGCATATGTGTGTACTTTGTTTCCCAAAGAGAAAATAGTAAGGGGTGCCCAGAGTTTTTCAGCATGCGAGCTACTTTTAAAGCAACCAAGTCGAAAAGATCTACCTGCCCCCGCCGTGCGTGCTCCCGCTGCCGCGCACGTGCTCCTGCCGCCGCCTTCCACCCGCGCAGCGCTTCTTCCGCCCACGGAGCACTGCGGGAAGGAGGGAGCTGCACGGCTGCTTCTGGACGAGAGAGAGGCAGGGTGGAGTGCGATGCAGGGCCTCCGGAGGCCCCGCCTCGCGCTCCCTCCGGAGGCCCCGCCTCACACTCCCTCCTTCCTGCAATGCCCTATGGGTGGAAGAAGTGGCGCGCGGGCGGAAGGCAGTGGTAGGAGCGCGCGCGCAGCGGCAGCTTCACACACACAGAGCAGAAGCACCCCATCTGGCTGCAATCGACTTCATTTGGTCTCGCAATCGACTTCCTGGGCAGCCCTGCCTTAAGCAAATCACACTCTCTCAGCCTCAAACCTTGCCAATAAACAATACAAGATAGGGTTGCCATAAGTTGGAAATGCCTTGCAAACCTACAACATAACGGTGCAAGAAACAAACTCATTCTGCAGCAATCCTCCCTTGAACTATTTGAACTCTCATTTAACTCTTTGTAGGAAAGGAAGCTGTTGGCTGGTGACCCAGAAGAGGTTTCTTACCATGCTTCGGGCTCAGCCCTGAAAATGTGGTTCAAACACTCCTCACTAGTTGGAAGGAACCCCAAAGGCAGCCTCGTGTCCCTCTTTTCCAATGCATCCTGCTCTCATGTTTCTTTTGAAATTAATTTTTATTCACTTGAAAATAATGGTGGGGAGGGGGATATAATATCCAGAAAGATAGAATAGAATTAGAATAGAATAGAATTTAATATTTGTTAATCGCCCTCCATCATAGATGCTCCGGGCGATTTACAGCAACAGAACAACAACATATACAAAAACACAGAGGGGAAGAACAAAAGGGTGGGGAGGAGGGAGGAAATAGGGAAGTGTCCGCGGCGATGCCCTTAAGGCCCCATTCTGCCATCGAAAGGAGGCAGGCAGGGATGTCCCAGTACCATCGCCGGTGCCAAGGCTCCGGTGGGGGTTAAAACCCGTGAGCTCCCATATGGGAGTCTGGTTTGGGAGTCCCGGCCTGACCGCGCAGTGTCCTTCACATCTTTATTGATCGTCCGGTGAGGCCCTCGGAGCTCCGACTGCTTGTAGCAGGAGCTCCAAAACGTCCTGGTGAAGAACGACTTCGGGGCCCTCTCCGTTCTGGACCCGTCAGCAAGGGGATCGATTCTCCGAGCTCGGTCCCTTTGGCCAATCTGAAAAACTTCTGCTTTGGTGAAATCTTTTCACTAGGGCTGGTTGATCCAAAAAAAAAAGAAGGTTCAAAACTCGTTTCGGATGTAGGGGGCGATGGCGCTTCGAATATGATTGACTTCCGAAAATTTGTTGAAAAAATTCAAAATTAATTCATAAATATTCTGAAATTTCGGAATGGCTTTGTTAATGGCAGACACGCATGTTTAACCCAGATTGGACGCAGGATTTCTTCCCTCCGCATGAGAACTGGAGGAAACCCGCCTTTTCCCCAGTTCTTATGAAGAAGGATGTTATCCCGTGTCCAATCTGCACCCAATGAGGGGAATCTAACTCTAGAAGGGCGGAAATCTGATCCGAGCACTTTTCGAAAATGGCGGCCGTGGCTTCGAATATGCAAATTCACTTCCTGGTTGCTTAAAGCGCTTCAAAAACGCTTCAAAAGTAAATAAGAAATGAATTTAATGCGACTTTCATAGCGATACAAAAAACCTAACCAAGCCTACTTTTCACCTGCAATAACTCTGTGTCCGGTTCTGGACCAAAAAAAAATTGAGAAGAAGATGGAAGGGATCCCAAGAAGGATGACCTAAAGGGCCAAAGGTCTGGAACAGGCATGGGCAAACTTTGGCCTTTCCTCCAGGTGTTTTGGTCTCCAACTTCCACAATTCCTAACAAAGCGCAATCAAAGCACCCGACAGATGACCATCCATGGAAGGAGCCTCCACAGGACTCTGAGGCAGAGAGTTCCACTGCTGAACAACTCTTCTTATGGTCAGGAAGCTCATCCTAATAAAGTTCAGGTGGAATCTCCTTTCCTGTCATTTGAACCCATGCTCCACTGAGTCCTAGTCTCTAGGGCAGTGTTTCTCAACCGCTGTGACGTGGCGCACTAGTGTGCCGTGATGGACCTCCTGTTGTGCTGTGAGAAAAGCTCTCTGCCCCCTTCCTTCCCCCCTCCTCCTGACGAACTCCTGCTGCTTGAGCGAGGAGGAGGAAGGGCCGGGAGGCAAAGAAAAAGAAGAAAGGGCCGGGGCATCGCCTCCCCAGCCAGCCTCCAATCCGCCATGACTCTCGCCCCTTGCTCTCAGAAGCCGCGCGGAGGAGGAGCCCCGCCCACTGAAGCCCGCCCACCACTCATGCTCCTCTTCTGTGGGATAGCTGAAGCCAGGGGGAGGGGCATGGTGTGGTCTGGCTCCGCCCCCTCCCCAGCTTCGGCACTCCCAGCAGCTGCTCCAGCCTTGAGGGGGCAATGCCAAGCCAGCATTGTGCTGGCTCTTCCACCGCTGGCTTGGCATTGCCCCCTCACGGCTGGAGAAGCTGCTGGGAAAGCTGAAGCTGGGGGGAGGGGGAGGGGCATGGCACAGCCTGGCTCCACCCCCTCCCCTTGGCTTCAGAACTCCCAGCAGCTGCTCCCAGCTGGCCACCATCCCCCAGCCGTTCTTTACTGTGTTAGAGTGTCATTTTGTGTCATTTTGGTTGGTGGTGTGCCCCCGGATTTTTTTAATGTTAAAAGTGTGCTCAAAAAAGGTTGGGAAACACTGCTCTAGGGCAGCAGAAAGGAAGCCTGCTCCCTCTTCCTTATGGCATCCTTTCAGTTATTTATACCTGGCTCTCGTGTCTCCTCTCAACCTTCTCTTCTGCAGGCTAAACAGAGCCAGTTCTTTAAGACACTCCTCATAGGGATTATTCATGGTCTTCAGACCTTTGATCATTAAAGTCGCCCTCCTCTGGGCATCTTGAAGCTAAGTTGTCAATATCTCTTTTAAACTGTGGTACCCAGAACTGGACAAAGTCCACCCAGCAGACGGCCATCCAGCCTCTGTTTCAAAGCCTCCAAAGAAGGAGCCTCCACCACACTCTGGGGCAGAGAGTTCCACTGCTGAACCGTTCTCACCATTAGAAAGTCCAGGTGGAATCTCCTTTCCTGTAGTTTGAAGCCATTGCTCTGTGTCCTTGTCTCCAGGGCTGATGGAAACTGGTGTTCTGATGGTAAGAGCTGTTTGATGGGGGAACCTGGAACCTGGTGGAGTCTCCTTCTGTGGGTGTTTTTAAACAGAGCTTGGATGGCTATCTGTTGGGAGGGCTTGGATGGTGCCTTCTTTTATAGTAGAAGGGGGTTGGACTGGATGGCTCCTGGGAGTCTCTTCCAACTCGATGATGCCTTCCATCCCCGTTTTGGAGAGATGCAATCCAAGCACAGGGAAGGCTGTCTCTTGGGGAGCCGGGCTGGTCTTGGCAGGAGAAGTGCCAGCCCTGCTAAGTGGGGCCTAATAGGAGCCTCCCCACCGGCCCCCTCCCCAGCCCCATTCCCTTGCTGGTGATTTATTTATACCACGGCCATCTCTGCAAGATCTGGGTCCATTAGAGAAATTAAAATGAACAATTGCCAGCAACCAGCCGCACACCAGCCCTCCTTCTCCCTGCATCTCAGGAGATAGATGCCCTCTGGCAAGGCTCCCAGGCGGCGGAGGTGAAAGCTTGGAGGAGACAACCGGATCCGCTTGGCAGAGAACCGAGTCCCAATGGAAGTGCTTCCCTTTGGTGAAAGCCCCCCGCCCCAGATCAGGACTGAGCAAACAAGGGACAACAAGAGCAGCCCCAAATCTTGAATTATTTCATAGACGTGAAGGAAAACCTGCCTATGCGCAGATAACAGCCAGGCGCAATCCTCATGCGCTTGCATTTGCTTGAATGAATCCACCACATTCTGGATTGTTGTCAGTTTTTCGGGCTCTATGGCTATGTTCTAGAAGCATTCGTTCCTGACGTTTCGCCCGCATCTATGGCAGGCATCTTCAGAGGTTAAGATCTGTTGGAAACTAGGAACATTGTGTTTATATATCTGTGGAAAGTCCAGGTTGGGAGAAATAACTTTTGTTTGTTGGAGCTAGGTGTGAATGTTTCAATTAGCCACCTTGGTTAGCATTTGATGGCCTGGCATGTTTTAGTTAGGGCTTTTTACTGCTTGGGGGAATCCTTTGTTGAGAGGTGATTAGCTATCCGTGATTGTTTCTTGTCTGGAGTTCCCCTGTGTTCTTTATTTACTGTTATAATTTTAGAGTTTTTAAAATACTGGTAGCCAGATTTTATCCATTTTTATGGTTTCTTCCTCTCTGTTGCAATTTCTCACCTGCTTCTTGCGAATTTCAATGGCTTCTCTGTGTTGCCTAACATGGCGGTTGTGAGAGTGGTCTAGCATTTCTGTGTTTTCAAATAATATGCTATGTTCAGGTTGGTTCATCAGGTGCTCTGCTTAGATGCAAGCGAAACGTCAGGAGAGAATGCTTCTAGAACATGGCCGTACAGTGCAAAAAACTTACAACAACCCAATGATTCCGGCCACGAAAGCCTTCAACAATCCACCACGTTCTGCATTACGCTAAATAAGGACAAGTATAGCATCTATGTTTCAGTCGAATGTCACTTTAACTGTGATGGCTCAATACTAGGAAATCTTTGGATTTGTAGCACCAGCTCTCTTTGCAGAGAAGATTGCAGTTCCCATGACTTTGTAACACAGAGCTACGGCAGTTAGTTGTATCAAACCACATTACTTCTACAGTGTAGATGCAACAGGGCAGGCATGGATTCCCTAGAGCCCTCTCCCTTCCCAAAGTTACGGCCCTTGAGATGCATTTATTTATTTATTTATTTATTTATTTATTTATTTACAGTATTTATATTCTGCCCTTCTCACCCCGCAGGGGACTCAGAGCGGATTACAATGTACACATACATGGCAAACATTCAATGCCATAGACACACAACACATATAGACAGTCAGAGGCTATTTAATGTTCCAGCTTCTAGCCACCAGGGGAGCTGTTGCTTCACCGACCATCTGCAACACTGATGAAGTACCTTCCGCATTCCCTGCATGCTTTTTGCTGGAGATTTTTTATGGTCTCGTAAATTTTGTTAAATTAGCCTCCCCACACTTAGGTGGTACCTAAATTTCTTACTTGACAGATGCAACTGTCTTTCGGGTTGCAAAGGTCGACAATAAGCTCCAACCCGAGCTGGCTTTGAATTCATGACCTTTCAGTCAGTAGTGATCTTTAATGCAGCTGACCCAGCCATCTGCGCCACAGTCCCGGTGCAATGGATTTGGAGCTAGGAAAAGTTACTTTTGGGGTTAAAGTCTGGCAAATGAGACTTCCCCATAGAAGTCCTTTGGCCAGATGCATCATCATCATGTTTATTTATATCCCACTTTCTCTCTCCATAAGGAGACCCAAAGCAGCTAACACTAAAAACATTACAATACATTGGCATCAATTGCTCAGAGGTCCCATAGTGAACATGAAAGTTAGCACATGAGAAAAAAATATTGCTTTGTTTGAAGGTTTTCCATGCTGGGCATTGAAAAGGTGTCAGGGGAGAAGTGCTGGGCAATAAGTCCTCCATAACCACAGAACCCACATCCACAGCTTCACTTAGTGGGGAAATGATCTCTTCAGGCATTTTCTAAGTCCTCCAGGTGACGACTATGGCACACTTCGCCCGGAGCCTTTGCACAGAGCTGCATCAAAAGCAAACCTAGAGAGGATTAGTTTTACAAACCACAGAGCCCGGAAAACTCACAGCAACCTAGCGATGTTGGCCATGAAAGCCTTCAAAGACACATCAAGACCACATCCTTATCCTTCCAGCTTCCCCATCACTGTCAACTATGCCAAGATTTCTCCTTCCTTGTCTTGAGTCCATTAACAACAACAACAACCACCACCCAGTCCTCAATCCCTTTTCTCGCTTGCTCTTCCCCCGCTGTATGGGCCACATCCCACTCCTCTTGGAAATGGCACTCCAGCTTCAAACTCCGCTCTGAGATTAGGAGACGCCTTTGATGTGCTCTCAAATCAAAATGCTCCACTTGAGATTTCTAGACGGAGGAGGAGGAGGGGAAAAAAAGCTTCCCCACCTCTTTGCCTGCAACTCTTGTTGCTTAATCAAATTACAACAGATTTGGCTGAAAGAGAAACCATCCACTTGAATTAGGGCCCAGCGAGAGGCAGAGGGAAGTGGAGATGTGAAGAGCGAAACAGAAGGATAGCCTTCCCCCTCTTCTTCTTTGGGGAAGTTCAGGCACTTCTTGGCAGCCCCAAAATGCATTTTCTAGCAAGCAGGCTGGCCAAGGCAGAACACAGAGGTCCAGCGAGGGTTCCTTTGACCCTCCGTTCAAATATAAAATCACAGAACCATAGCATCTGAAGGGTTCCCCAGAGGCCATCTAGTCCAACCTCATTCTGCTCAATGCAGGGTCTACAGCTAAAGCATCCCCAGCAAGTTGCTGTCCGTTCTCTTTCCAAAGACATCTATACTAATAAGTGTAAGGAGTCTCTGTGACTTATTACTTCAGGCAGGGTGGACTTTCCTATTCAATCCCACTGTTGCCACCAATTTATTTACTTCCTCCCCTGGATGGCGTGACATTATGTCCATCGTCGACAGTTAAAAGTCTTGGTGTCACTCTGGACTCTCGACTGATGATGGAGACACAAATCTCCGCCGTCAGTCAAGTTGCCTTCTTCCACCTTCGTCAGACGAGGAAGCTGGCTCCCTACCTCTCCCGCCACGACCTAGCCACAGTGGTCCAAGCCACGGTCATCTTGAGACTGTACTACTGTAATGCTCTCTACGTTGGCCTTCCTCTGTTGGTGATCCGGAAACTGAAGCTGGTCCAGAATGCGGCGGCTAGACTTTTGGCTGGCGTTTTGACAACCACTCATATAACACCTGTCTTGCAGGAGCTGCACTGGTTACCAGTGGAACACCGGATCACCTTCAAAGTGTTGGTTCTGACCTTTAAGGCCTTGAACGGTCTAGGGCCAGCGTACCTTAGGGACCGCCTTATGCCATATTGTCCCGCTAGGCCACTACGTTCAGAGGGGGGTCAACTACTAGAGGTGCCCGGTGTCAAAATGTACCATCTGACGGCCACAAGGCGGAGGGCATTTTCAATAATTGCTCCCATCCTGTGGAATGCACTGCCTTCCGGAGTCCGTGTTCTTACGGACTTAATGGCATTCCGGAAGGCGTGCAAAACCCTCCTGTTTCGGCAGGCCTTTGGGTATTAACGTTAAGATGGACAGGCTCCCGCCTTCCTGTGTTCTGTATGCCGATGCAACCATTTACATCTGTGCCATTGGCCTGCTCTGTACCATACTGATGTATTTTTACCGTATTTTATTGTGTTTGAGTGTTTTATGGTGTTTTTATTCTGTTTTTAATCTTCAATTTGGTGTAAGTCGCCCCGAGCCACCCAGGAGTGGCGACTCACAAATTTGAATAAATAAATAAATAAATAAATATTTCTAACCCACTGTTCTCACCCCTCCGGGGTGGACTCTTATTCATGGCATGTTTTCATTTTCCAAGTTAGGCTCCACCCCTTTCTCTACCAGCCAATCCTAACTCCCCTCATTTCCCTCCACGCTGCTCCCTAGGCACGCCCCCTTTTGGAAATGAGAATCCAATATAATGAGTAGGGGTAAAGAGGCTCTGTGGCTTATTACTTCAGGCAGGGTGGATCCAAACCCTATTCAAACCCAAAGGTGCACTGAGCTGGAACGCTCTTCTGGCCGGAAAACCTTTTGAAAACTCACTGGTCACCACCAGACTTATAATCATTTTTAAGCCCTTGGCTTAATGGAGTTATTTCAGGCAAGAATGTTCTGGACTTGCATTCAGGCCTATGCACTGAGGTAAAACTGAAGAGTTTTCTTCTTCAGTATGTACACTGCCACCGTTAGACTCTTGATTGCTGCAGGGAACTGATTCTAGACTTCTTTGGCAGAGGCAGACGTGAGAAGGGGTTTTGAACAACAAAACAATGAAGCTTATTTAAGAGAATTTACAAAATAGGTATTAAACTTAATGGTTCATAGTTTTTGGCATGGAAGTGTATGGTTCCTTTAAATAGTTCAAATCTTACTTACAAAATACCACTCCTTTCTCCCTCCAAGAATTTACTGATAGGAATTCCTCTCTGCCTAGCAAATCTTAACTCCAACACAAATAGTCCTACTCTGGATCTATATAACTACTCCTCTACACTCTATCTTCCAGCTAACTCTGCTAGCCACCTGACAAGTTTCAGGCTTCTTTACTCTTACTCTAACACTAACTACTTCTCCTTTGACAGTCAGAACCACTCTGCGATCAGATTTTAAAACGCCTCTTCTTCAGGGCATTTTTTTATTTTTCTAAGTTAGGCTCCACCCCCTTCTCTACCAGCCAATCCTAACTCCCCTCATTTCCCTCCAGGCTGCTCCTTAGGCAAAATGGATCCCCCCTTGGCACCTACCTAAAATGGCTGCCAATGTCTTGGGCTTACTTTTCCAGGCTTTACCTACCAGGTAGGGAATTCATTACATTATCCAAAGAAGGAGACTCCACAATTTCTCCGGCCAATCGGTTCCATTGCTGAACCATTCTCACCATCAAAAAGTTCCTCCTAATGTCCAATCCAAATCTACCTTCAGGAAGCACAAATGCAGTGTTTTTGGACTACACCTCCCAGGACTGACTGAGGGATTCTGGGAGTTGTAGTTCCACTCTATTATACAGCCAAGTATCCCATGCAATGTGCAATGCACACCAGCCAGGATAATGTAAGATGCAAAATTTGCACCTGTTATGTGAAACGCACAAAAGCATCTCTTGGGCAATGGTGCTGTGTGTGCAATTCTGCAGCAGTAACCTCCAAAATTAGGGTGAAAAATCCAACTACTTTCATAAAGAACACTGTTGTTGTCATTGTCGTTGCTGTGTGCCTTCAAAACATAAGCTTCTAATGGTGGTCCCAAGGCAACCCTATTGTCAGGAATACTTTTTGAACCTGAAAAAGCTCTTTAATCCATTTTCAATGTGACGGGTTGCATTAAGCACTTTCAGAGAAAGAAGTAGACTCACAGACCCAAGACTGGTTTTAAAATGGCTATATCGATTGCGCAGACAAAGGGGAAACATACACTCAACATTCACTCCTCATGCATTCTTCCATGCTCACCACCTTTTGTATTCAGGCCATCTTGGAAAGGAGATGGCAGGTGACCGGACTCTGCATTCCCATGCAGGTCTGACACACTTTCCAAGAGGAAAATATCTCTTTATGTAGCCAATTTTCCTGTTGTTGTTTCCGATTGTATGATGGACAGCTTATTATTCAACCCAAACTTGTTGACACTCCATCAGTTTTGGGCAGATGTTGTTTTCCTCCCTGTAAGGACGGAGCATTGTTTCTGGCTTCCTTAACTCAACTCTGACTATGTAAACATGTTGTTTACACCAGAAGTTCACTGATCAGTTATGTCATCAGTTTCCTCCAACAGCACTTTCCTTCGCCTCCTTTGTTTCTCCTCCATGCTGTTTTCCAGGTCCCCAATTTCTTAGGATGGTGTCTTGGTAAGCCTTAAAAGGGCCCTTGTCAGACCGCCACTCATATCATTTCATTTATCCATCCACACATCACACTATTGCAGGGTTTTATATGGGGTTGCAGTAGCACAGGGGGTTAAACCACAATGTGCAGGAAATTTGCTGACTGGAGGGTCAGCAGTTCGAAGCCACGAGTCAGGGTGAGCTCCTACTGTTAGCTCTAACTTCTGCCAACCTAGCAGTTCGAAAGCATGCAATGCAGGTAGATTAATACATACTGCAATGGCAGGAAGGTAAAAGGGTGCCCCATGCATACATGCTGGCAACTCATCAGAGCTGTCTATGGACAACAGGCTCATTGGCACAGAAAAATGTCTCCTTGGCACCTCCCCATGGCCAGAGTTGAGCATTGCCTCCAGATGCCGGAGATGAAAGGGGAAGACCTTTACATTTGTTTGTGTGCTGTATAATAATAATAATAATAATAATAATAATAATAAACTTTATTTATATTCCGCTCTTCTCACCCCAAAGGGGACTCAGAGTGGATTACAGGTACACATACTTAGCAGACAATCCCTGCCGTTTCCACATACACAACATATAGACGAAGAGAGGCAAACTCTGGCCACCAGGGGGAGCTGACGCACTTCTCATCTCTCAGCGTTCCCAGTGTCCCTTGTTGTTCCTTCCGCATTTCTCAGCGTTCCTGGAGTTCTTTAATGGCCTCATAATTGAGTCAAAATTTGCCTCCCCACTTAATGTGGTAACTTTATCTCCTACTTGACAGATGCAACTGTCTTTCGGGCTGCAAAGGTCGACAGCAGGCTACACTTAAAGGTCGAGCACCCACCTCGACCCAGGCAGGCCTCGAACTTCATGACCTACTGGTCAGAGAGATCTTATGCAGCTGACACTTAGCCAGCTACGCCACATTCCCGGTATGTCGTTGTTGTTCACTGTGTAAAAGGCACTGAATGTTTGCCATATCTGAATACTGTAATCCACTTTAAGTCCCTCCGGGGAGATAAAGTGCGATATGAATAAAGTATTATTTTGGGGCTGAGAGTGTGTGACTTGCCCAAGGTAGTTTTCATGACTAAGGAAGGGATCGAACCCCAGTCTTCAGAATTGTAATCCAATGCTCAAACCACTGAGGTTGCTGTGTAATGGGATTTGGACCACATAATGCCATTTCAACTGCATTAGATGGTCCTGAGATCCAACTTAAGACACATTGGGAAACTTACACATGTGTCAATCCCTAACAGGATTCAACATGCTTCTCCCTATTTCCTTTAATATGTCCATCTATGGTGGGGGTTGTGTGCCCCACATTATCCTTTAAAACCTTCATGTTACATTCATTCTACCTCTGTTCACATCCAGTGTTTATTTTGAAATTTTAATGTTTACATCTGGCCCGGCCATAATGGTTTCAAATTGCCTGTTATTGTTTATGTGTAGGTTATATTGACTGTGTTGTTTTATTATTTGCTGCTATGTTGTTTTATTATGTGTCATTGGGCTTGGCCTCATGGAGGCCGCCCCAAGTCCCCTTGGGGAGATGGTGGTGGGGTATAAATAAAGATTATTATTATTATATCTATAAGATGCATACATTAATTTTGGCTGTACAATACACAAACACACAAAGGTTTCAAGAAGAAGGGAAGCCTTTTATGGAATGGATAAAGAACCAGATAGATATTGACATATCTATCTATCTATCGTTTGTGTGTATTTATATATGAACATGTATATGTGTGTGTGTGTGAGAGAGAGAGCAGGCCTGGATTAACCCTTTTTGGCACCCTAGGCCACACTTTGGAATTATGCCCCCAAACCAACCTCTACCGCACCCCCCCACCTCCTCCTCCTCCTCGTGGCGCCGCACGCCCCCCTTCCTTGAGTCAAGGAAGGAGGGCGCGAGGAGGCAGAGGGAAGCCCCGCCCCCGGGGCCGGCAGCGGCACTGGGGGCGGGGATTCCCTCTGCCGCCTCCTCCTCGCGATGCTGCGCGCCCTACTTCCTTAAGTCAAGGAAGGAGGGTGTGAGGAGGTAAGCCCAGCCCCCGGGGCTGCTGCTGGGCATGTGCAGCAGGAGGGTGCAAGTGCCTCTGCCTCCTCTGCCATGTTCCTGGGAGCCACGCATGCCCGGCAGTGGCCCCGGGGGCATCCCTCCTCCTCCTCCTCCTTGCACCCTCCTACCTTGACAAGGGGGCAGGGGCAATGGCGAGGGGGGATGCCATTCCCTCCTCGCCCACCCCCTCGCAGCGCTCTCCCCCCGCCCTCCACCAAGAGAGAGAGAGAGAGAGAGAGAGAGAGAGAGAGAGAGAGTTGCGGTTTTGTTTCAACATTTTTTTTGGTCCGTGTGAACTGCGCCCCCCCGGCTTGCGCCCCCTAGGCCATGGCCTAGGGTGGCCTTATGGGTAATCCAGGCCTGATATATATATATATATATATATATACACACACACACACATACACACAGTATATATATATATATATATATATATAGAGAGAGAGAGAGAGAGAGAGAGAGAGAGAAACTGGTTTAACCAGTGGTGCAGCAGGTTAAACCGCAGACCTGCTGAACTTGCTGACCGAAAGGCTGGTGGTTCGAATCTAGAGAGCAGCATAAGCTCCCGCTGTTAGCCCCAGCGTCTGCCAACCTAACTGTTTGAAGACATGTAAATGTGAGTAGATGCACAGGTACCATTCCAGCAGGAAGGTAATGGCACTCCATGCAGTCATGCCGGCCACATGACCTTGGAGGTGTCTATGGACAACACTGGTTCTTCAGCTTAGAAATGGGAGAGGAGCAACAACCCCCCAAGTCAGACACAACTAGACAATGTCAGGTGAAAACCTTTACATTTACTATATATATATTAGTATTACTTATTTGCCCCTTATTTAAGAGACGTTGGATAATGGATGTGTGAGTACCCCCTAATTAGATCTGGATTGTTTACATCAAAATATATAAACATTGTGTTATGTGTCAAAAGGGAAGAAAGGATGATAGTGATTCATACTAAATGCTTGCCTACACAATACTAATTTGCTCACAGATTAAATTAAACTGTTAGATTTATTAGGCAATAACTAAAATTAGATAAAAGACTTAAACCAACAATCTGATGAAAATAATGAAGATGAACTTTTAATGGCGAAGAGCCGGCAGAGAAGGCAGACAGGACACAGGATAATACAAGATGCAAGGACTAGATTTAACGCTGAAGGACTATATTTCTCTTCTCTTTATCATAGAGGACATATAGAATTCTTAGTACTTGAGATAATGTGTGTAATGGTAAATGTATGTTTGTTTGCATGTGGGCAAATGTATGTATGTATGTATGTTTGTATTTAGGTGACAATGTGGCGGATTTCCTATTGGCTCCCACTTCCAGAGACACCTGTGACCAAACTTGGACCAAACCTGGCACACAGAACCCCCCATGACCAACAGAAAATAACAGAGGAGTTTTGGAGGAATTGACCTTGATTTAGGAGAGTTGTAGTTCATCTACATCCAGAGAGCACTGTGAACCCGAACTATGATGGATCTGGACTAAACTTGGTGTGCATAGCCAATATGCCCAAATTTGAATACTGGTGTTTAGGGGGAATTGACCTTGACATTTGGGAGTTGTAGTTGCTGGGATTTATAGTTCAACTACAATCAAAGACCACTCTGAACTGCACCAAGGATGGTCCTGAACCAAACATGGCTCACAGAACCCCCATGACCAACAGAAAATACTGGAGGAGTTTGTGGGGCAATTGACCTTGATTTAGTGGAGTTGTAGTTCACCTACATCCAAAAAATCCAAACAATTATGGACCTGGACCACAATTGACTCACAGACCCAACATGGCCAACCTTAAATACTGGTGTGAGGTTGACATTAGATTTTGGGAGTTGTAGTTCACCTGCATCCAGAGAGTACTGAACCCAGCCGACAACAGGTCTGGACTAAACCTGGCACACATACCCACCATATTCACCATATTGGAGTGTATGGGTGATTGACGTTGGAATCTGGGAGTTGTAGTTCACCGGCATCCAGAGAGCACTGAACCTAGCCTACAATGGATCTGGATGAAACTTGGCACAAAGACCCAACAGAGTCAACTTTGAATATTGGCAGGGTTTGGGGATGATTGACGTTGGAATCTGGGAGTTGTAGTTCACCGGCATCCAGAGAGCACTGAACCTAGCCTACAATGGATCTGGATGAAACTTGGCACAAAGACCCAACAGAGTCAACTTTGAATATTGGCAGGGTTTGGGGATGATTGACGTTGGAATCTGGGAGTTATAGTTCACCCGCATCCAAAGAGCACTGAACCCTGCTGACGATAGATCTGGGCCAAACTTGGCACACAGACCTAACGTGGCCAACTTTGAAGGCTGAACCACGATTTTGGGAATCATAGTTCACCCACATCCTTATGCATTTTCTAATGGGATGATATATATGCACAAAGAATATTACAAATTACCCAAGCCAGGCATAGCCAGGTATTCAAGCTAGTGTTGAATAAAAACATCCAAACAGTGGTCAGAGCTGTTCCACAGTGGAACTCTCTGCCTCAGGGTCTGATGGTAGTTCCTTCCTTGGGGGCTTTTAAACAGAGGCTTCCAGTTCTAGAATTCTGTGATTCTAAGTCTCCATCTTTGGAGGCTTTCTGACAGAGGCTGGATGGCCATCTGTCGAGTGGGCTTGGATTGTGTCTTCCTTAATGGAAGAAGGGGGCTGGCCTGGATGGCCTCTGGGGAGTCAATGAGGAGTCAGCGAGGGGCTGCACATTCTGGAATCTGGAGGGGAAACCTGAGCGGCCCCTTGGCTTGGCGATCTCCCTTTCTCATGGTCCAGGCATGATGTTGCCCGTAGGCTGAACATTCCTGTGTGTTTGACTTGTTGCCACTGTGTGTGTGTGCATAATTCATGCTCCCCTCCTGGGGCAGAGAACGCCGAGAAGAACGCTGTGCATGGGGTCGCCATGCCTTGACTTGCCCACCGAAGCTGGCTTTGATTCCTCCACATGAAAGGCCTGTTGTCATCCAAAAGGCCGCTCCCTCCCCATGCTGAGGACTTTGCACAAAGCCAACCGAGATATGCACATGAGAGAGAGAGAGAGAGAGAGAGAGAGAGAGAGAGAGAGAGAGAGAGAGAGAGAGAGGCAGGAGCATCCTCTAATAATAGATAATGGAAAGTTCAAATGTTTTGCCTGTTTTCTTTTTATTAAGGGGGAGAAAAACAAAACAAAACAAAACAGCCGGCACTTGCGCTGCATAGAGACATTGGAGGTGAAAAGGCTGCGGATGCAACATGAAGGGCAAGGAGCCGTCCAAAAGAAGAGGACTCATTTGAATTTGAAGGAGCTCGGCTTTTCAGGAAGCTTGAAAGGGAGCTTGTATTTGGAAGAACACAACACGCATTGGATGCGGCCGAGAGATGGGTGCTTACATTACAACAGAAGGAAAAAATAATCTACGTACAAAGGTTGGAACATGCATGAAAGTGTCTGAGATGGTAGAGATGGCTAGGGTAATACTTGGTGCATCTATTTATTTAATTCTGGTATTTGTACCCCGTCACTTCTCCACCCCCGAAGGGGGACTCAGGACGGCTTACATTCGCAATGGTACAAGGCCGCTACACCACAATACAAGATTAGAATCAAAACACAACAATATAATCAAAGTCACATACATAAACATTAAAAACAATTGCATAGTCATAAAAACCAATGTATATAGCATTAGTTAAAACCATAGAACAAAGCACAGTGTCATCTGCCGCAACGCCACTCCAGTCAATGTCCACTAAGGGGCAAATTACATAAGAACATAAGAACTTAAGAAGAGCCATGCTGAATCGGACCTCAGCCCATCTAGTCCAGCATTCTGTATCACACAGTGGCCCACCAGTTGTACACGGGGATCTCGAGCAGAAGGGAGGGCAAAACCCTGACTTGCTCCCGACCCCCCACAACCAGTACCCAGGGAAATCCTGCCTACCTCAACCAACTCCGAGGTGGCACTTGAATGTCCTTTTCAGTAACTACCGATTCCCTTGGTATCCATGAATCTGTCTAATCCTGCCTTGAAGCTGCCCAGGCTGACAGCTGTCATAACCTCCTCTGGAAGTGAGTTCCATAACCCAATGACCCTCTGGGTGAAGAAATATTTCCCTTTATTAGTCCTAACTTTCCTACCTTGGAGCTTCAGGGAGTGCCCTCTAGTCCTAGTGTTGGGTGACAGAGAAAATATTTCTTCTTTATTCACCTTTTCTATCCCATGCATGATTTTATATACTTCGATCAAGTCACCTCTTAGACGCCGTCTTTCAAGGCTGAAAAGACCAAGGCGTTGCAACCTGGTTTCATAAGGGAGCCGCTCCATCCCTTGGATGGAGCCCAAAGGCTGCTGCCCAAAGGCCTGGTCCCAGAACCACGATTTTAGGTTTTTTTTAAAAGCCAGGAGGGATGGGTTCGATCTTATCTCATTTGGGAGTGCGTTCCATAGGCGAGGGTGCCACCGCCGAGAAGGCCCTGTCCGCCGAGAAGGCCCTCCTTATAGCAACACCAGAGGATTCCAAGTGGCCAGCTACTAGGCCTGTTTGATTTTTAAAAGTGGTTCAAAGCCTGTTTCAGATGTCCGGGTTAAACACTGGGTAAAACATCCGCATCCAAACTGGGTTAAACACAGCTCTTGTTCCAGGTCTGACGCGGGAGGAAAAGGAAACGAAGGGAATAAATCCACGCTGGTTTGAAAAGCTGAATCAATTCCGACTCACTTACTGATTCGTAAGAGAAATGGCAGAAAAAGCTTTGAAATTGCAAGGATACTTCCGGGTTCCCAAATCGTTTTGGAATCGCTTCAAAAAGGAATCTGATCCAAATTTATTCTGGATTAAGAAGATTCCAAACAAACTAACCCAGGCCTACCAGCTACTGGTCAAAGGACATTTAATCGAATGCAAAGTTTTGCAAACTTTGTTGTTTGTTTGTTTGAATGCAATACAACTGTTTGGTTCGCTCCTGACACGATAAATAAAATAAATAAATTGTGGAATATGTGTGCATGTGAATATATGTACATTTGTGGGGGGTACATGTGTGTGTGTATGTATGTATGTATCTGAGAAAGGTAGATGCACTATAACACATACAGTCAAATATAATCTTTACTGAGATAAAATGCAGGGATAAGATATTAAATTATTTTAATTTAGTATTAAATATATTTAATTCCATCCTCCCTCCCCCTTATTTTAATTTAATATTAAATATATTTAATTCCATCCTCCCCTCTCCCCTTATTTTAATTTAATACTAAATATATTTAATTCCATCCTCCCCCCCCTTAATGTATCCCACATAGCTGCTGCTTAAATTGTTATATTGTATTTTGTTGTTTTAACTGTTTTTAACTGTTTTTATGTTTTAACCATTGGCGATGTGCCATTGGCTCTGTGAGCCGCCGCGAGCCCCTGGGAGTCGGCGGCGAAGAAGCCCCAATAAATAAATAATTAATAAATAAATAAATCTCCCCTTATGTCATCTTTAAATGTACTGTATTTAATTTTATATTTAATACATGAGGGGAGATGGGGGGAGGAATGAGGAGCCCCTGAGGAGCCCCCTGCTTCGGCCTACCTTTTCCAAGCGCAGGATCCAGAGTACCCGGATGACGAGAGGCGATGACCGACTGAGTCGAAGAAGGTCCTAATCGCGTCTGTGGGCCTCAGCGATCCAGTAGTAGAGTAGCCGAAGAGTATCACGAGATACGCAATCCACACGGGATTTCGCTGTCAACGCCGGCGTGATCTCGTGTTGACAGCGAAATCCCGTGTGGACTGCGTATTCTCGCGATACTTGCTCCGAGCCCGGAAGTAGGTATTTTTTAAATTTTTTAATTATTTTTCAATTTTTATTTTTTATTTAAAAGCTTAGGGGGGCTGGGGGGCCGTATGCGGCCCCCGGGCCGCCAGTTGGACAGCCCTGCACTATAACATTCCCACATGCAATCACAATCATGAACCCAGCTTCTCCAATTCCTCTGTTCATAGATCTAGTAGACTGAGACAGATCCAGAAGTGATATGCCAGAACGTTATAGAAAAGTTCTGTATGAATTGGAAAGAGTAGACAGTGTTCTGGACCATAGAGCCCCCCCCTGCTTCCCTCTGCCTATTCAGGCACAGCTTGGACAAATTACTTTTTGAGATTAACATTCACAAACACTTCTTCTATTTTTGAGAAAGTCCTCTTGTCCAAAAGAGTAACTTTTCCAAACAGTGCCCACGTGGGTCTAGCGGAATGGGGAAGTTCTCCAGAGAGGTATGTCAGCACCATCCTCGGTTTGTTTTCAGACCATATTAACATGATTTTTTTCCCTCCCGCATTTTAATTGGGATTTGTAAGAACTGGTTGATTTGTTATCTGATTGAATAATACTCTTTTTTTTTGTAAAACACTGTAAAAATAACCTTATGTAGCACTCCACTGTGATCCCTTGTGGGTAAAAGAACATAACTTGAAAAACAAAGACAAGAGGAACGAAACAACCGAATCATGCATTTTTTCGCCTTTGACTTTCAGCCAGCTGGCCACCCTTGATTCCTCCGATAAACTGCAGCAGCTGAAAGGAAACCTAAAAAGTACCCTTAAGCACCCAATCGCCATTGAAAGACTTCCAAAGAAATGCTTCCATCCACCAAATTTCAAAGGAGAGTACTCCTCCCTCCATCCAACAAACTACAAATCTTAAGATGCCATTGCATTGAACCATATCATTTAAAAGTGGTGTCAAACTGCATCAATTCTACAGTGTAGATGCACCCAAACTCTGTTAGCTTCAGAAAAAGGTGAAGGCGAGGCCCATCGAAACAAACCCTTCAAAGAATCTGCATGAAATGTTCGTCTAAGGCAGTGTTTCCCAACCTTTTTTGAGCCGCGGCACACTTTTTACATTTGCAAAATCCTGGGGCACACCACCAACCAAAACGACACAAAATGACACTCTAACACAGTAATACACATAGTTAATATGTTTTTAAAATGTATTTATACACTCAGTGTGAAACTTGGGCCTGTTTCAATGAACTCAACATAGATATCCTGGCAGGAATGGCAGAAAGACACAAACTTCCCACACAGAACTCTCATAACCAAGAGAAAATACTATAAGAGTTTGGTGGGCATTGACCTTGAGTTTTGGAGTTGTAGTTCACCTATATCCAGAGAGCACTGTGGACTCAAACAATGTTGGATCAGGACCAAACTTGGCATGAATACTCAATATGCCCAAATATGAACCCAGATGGAGTTCAGGGGAAATAGACCTTGCCATTTGGGAGTTGTAGTTGTTGGGCTTTATAGTTCCCTTACAATCAAAGAGCATTCTGAACCCCACCAATGATAGAACTGGGCCAACCTTCCCACACAGAACCCTAGGAGGCAAGAGGAGGTCTCTACTTGGGGAAAGGGAGGCGGGCCTTCCCAATGCATGGAGAGGAGAGACCAAGTAGACAACGGGTGGGGAGGAGGGTGTTTGTAATTTTGTGCCTTTATTGAGGTAGGTTTCTTAGGGTTTTTATACTTCAAAACACTAGACTCCCCCCCCCCCCCTTCCTGGAGGTTCCAATTTCCCACGGCACACCTGATGATCGCTCACGGCACACTAGTGTGCCCCGGCACACTGGTTGGGAAACACTGGTCTAAGGGTCAAAATAAGTCAGGAAGGACTTGAAGGCACACAATAACAACCACCACCGTGTCAGCTTCCTATCTCCTCTTCTGTTGTTTCCTCAAGCTAGGAAACAGTCTAAAAATGGTTTCCTAAAACATAGGCTGGATATTAGGGCTGGTTAATTAAAAAATGGTTCAAAACTCGCTTAGGATGTAGGGGGTGCTGGCACTTTGAATCTGTTTGACATCCAAAGCTTTCTGCAGTGTTTTCGAAATTAATTCAGAAATAATTTCAAAATTCAGAATGGCTTCAATAATGGCGGATGCTGTCATGTTTAACGCAGTTTAAACATGACAGCATCCACTCCAAACTGGGTGTTTTAACCCAGTTTGGAAGCCCATGCCTTCCCTTCACATCTGGGTGGCCCCGTTCAGATCCGGAGGGAAGGCATGGCTTTGGAAGCCCACGCCTTCCTTCCGGATCTGGACGCGGGACTGTCCAGGTCTGGAAGAAAGGCATGGGCTTCCAAAGCCATGCCTTCCTTTCACATCTGAAGGGCCCCAAAGCCTTTCTGAAAATGGCGGTGCCGAATTCAAAATTGCAAAATCATTTCTGGGTTGCTTAAAGCCTTTCAAAAACACTTCGGAAGTGAATTACATCTGAATTTAATCTGACTTTTGGAGCATTCTGGCGAACCTAACCAGGCCTACTGGATATCTCCAAAAATGATACCAATGGAGTCTCTGCAGCTAAAGCCAGTGTTACAGGAGAGGTTCCAGACCAAGCACAATCCTAAGACCCAAAGACCTCAATGGCAGAGCAGGCGGAGGGTAACATGGTACATGTTACAACGGCGGTGAAGCCGGAAAAAGGCTGCAACAGATTGAGAAGCCACATCCGTCCTGTTAACCGTGCCACTGGATGGGACATCACTCTGTGAAGACTGTGTGTTGACCGACTGTGCACCGACTTCCACACATTAGAAAAACTCACACACAAGCATCTTCCAAGACACTGAAATACGACATCGCCTGAGCTCCGTGAGTGCAGCATTTTTCCAAATGGAGCACAGAGTCTTTGAGGACCGGGACATCTGTAGGGAGACCAAGGGGCTTGTTTATAAAGCTACCCCCCTTCCCCAACCCTGCTATATCCCTGCAAAATGTGGACTATCTACAGACGTCACATGCAACTCCTGGAACGATTTCATCAGCGTTGTCTACGGAAAATCCTGCATATCTTTTGGGAAGACAGGCGGGGAAATTTCAGCATGCTGGAAGAAGCAAAGAACACCAGCATTGAAGCGAGGCTTCTCCGCCATCAACTCTGCATGACCGGCCACGTTGCCCGAATGCCCGATCACCATCTCCCAAAGCAGTTACTCTACTCCGAACTCAAGAATGGAAAACGGAATGTTGGTGGGCAGGAAAAGAGATTCAAAGATGGGCTCAAAGCCAACCGTAAAAACTGTGGCATAAGACACTGAGAACTGGGAAGCCCTGGCCCTTGAGCACTCTAGCTGGAGGTCAGCTGTGACCAGCAGTGCTGTAGAATTTGAAGAGGCACCAATGGAGGGAGAAAGAGAGAAATGTGCCAAGAAGAAGGTCCATCAAGCCGACCCCGACCAGGACCGCCTTCCACCTGGAAACCAATGGCCTCACTGCAGGAGAACATGCAGGTCAAGAATAGGGCTCCACAGTCACCTACATACCCACTGCCAGGACACCAAACTTGGAGGACAACCTTACTCGGACAATGAGAGACTGCCTGAGTAATTAACTGATGAGGGCCAACAGAACAAAGGCTGTCTTAAGGACTCCTTGTGAGTTTGTGGCAGGAGTGATATTTGAACCCAGAAACACACATCCTAGCACTCAGCACCTTCTATCTTTCCCATCCAAAGGTGGGCTGAAACTTCTCAAGACATCGATTAAAAATGTCTCTAGACAACTCTGGCAAAGTTCACAGGTATCTTCAGGGACCAGAGGTCAAACACACCAATTCTATAAGTCGACCTAATGTGCAGGAAAACAGCTGCCTAGGAATGCACTGGAGAAGATTTCCAAGAAAGCTGGAGATGCGAGTCTTCAGGAGATGTATTCCAGCGCACCAGAAAGCAGCTAGTACCGCCATTGCTTTGGGATGAGGAACAAAATGATGCATTTTGCAGGAACTCCCAAAGCTTTGGTGGGATCTGTCCAAGGTGCTGAATGTATTTGAAGACCAGTTCTCAGCACCTTGGAGAGCTCCCATGAAACACAAGGTGGCTCCCAACACAGATTCATGTAACACAGTGGTTCTCGAACTTCCTAATGCCACGACCCCTTACTACATTTGCTCATGTTGTGGTGACCCCCAACCATAAAATTATTTTGGTTGGTACTTCATAACTGTAATTTTGCTAGTTATGAATTTTAATGTGAATATCTGATACACAGGATGTATTTTCATTCACTGCACCAAATTTGGCACAAATACCCAATATGCCCGAATTTGAATGCTGGTGGGGTTGGGAGGGATTGATTTTGTCATTTGGAAATTGTAGTTGCTGGGATTTATAGTTCACCTTCCATCAAAGAGCATTCTGAACTCCACCAACGATGCAATTGAACCAAACTTGGCACACAAAACCCCCCTTGGCCAACAGAAAATCCTGGAAGGGTTTGGGGGCATTGACGTTGAGCTTTGGAGTTGTAGTTCACCTACATCCAGAGAGAACTGTGGATTCGAACAATGATGGATCTAGGCCAAACTTGGAACAAAAACTCAATATGCCCAAATGTGAGCATGGGTGGAATTAGGGGAAAATAGACCTTGACATTTGGGAATTGTGGTTGCTGCGATTTATAGTTCACCTAAAATCAAAGAGCATTCTGAACCCCACCAAGGACAGAATTGGGCCAAACTTCCCACACAGAACCCTCATGACCAACATGAGGTCTTTGGTGACCTCTTTGACATCCCCTTGCAACCCCCTCCCAGGGGTCCCGACACCCAGGTTGAGTACCACTGATGTAAACAGACATTCAGCTGAGTTTAACACAGTTGCATCTCTCCAAATGCAGCTCTGTGGCAAAGAAATGCTCATCTGAATCATGTAGAACTGTGGATCAGACCCACTAGAACAGATTGCAAATGACAATAGAGTAGGAAGCACCACACTGAGGATGCAAGGTGTACTTGGAAGGATAAATGACAGCTGTTTAATGAGACCACCTCAGCAAAAAAGCAATGTTCTGCAACTGAAAGTATGCATCCATTCACACACATGTATAATTCCACCCCACAACCTTGACATGAGTGCTGATGTTTCACACAGAATCATAGACCTGGAAGAGACCCAAGGGGCTATTCAGTACGATCCCTTTCTGTCAGACAACAAGACACAACCAAAGCTCTCTGCCCAGTCTCAGTTTAACAATTTCCAGAGAAATTTCCACGGAACAGAGCATATTTACCTGTTCTGTGGAACAACTCTTATAGTCAGGAGATTCTTCCTACGTTTAGGTGACCAATTGCAACATTCCCACTTGCCTCAAATAGTCAAGCGTTCTTTCTCCTACCCTGGACCGTGGACTGTATATAGAAACCCCATTTGCCTAGTTTCCAACAGACTTCAAAATCTCAGAGGATGCCTGCCATAGGCGTGGGCAAAATGTCAGGAGAGAATGCTTCTGGAACATGGTCAGACAGTCCAAAAATGCACAGCAACCCAGTGATTCCAGCCATGAAAGCCTTTGACAACACATTGAAATTAAGACACTCCACTAGTTGGAAAGAACCCCAAAGGCAGCCTAGGGTAACTCTTTCCCAATGCACCCTGATCTCATGTTTCAATTGCAACATTCACACCTAGCTCAAACCTGGAGAGGGAGAGAGAGAGAGAGAGAGAGAGAGAGAGAGAGACTTGTGAGGTCTGTTGCCTTGTTTCCAACATTCACACCTACCTCAAATAGACAAGCATTCTTTCTCCTACTGAGTTCTGTTGAAACCCCATTTGCCTAGTTTCCAATAGACTTCACAACCTCTGAGGATGCCTGCCATAGATGCAGGGGAAACGTCAGGAGAGAATGCTTCTGGAACATGGCCAGACAGCCTGGAAAACTCACAGCAACCCAGTGATTCCAACCACAAAAGCCTTTGACATTCATTTGACAACACTATGGGATCCTAGAAGTTGTCGTTTAGAAGGTCTTTAGCATTTTCTGCTGATGCCACACCAAACTACATATCCCAGGATTCTATAGCATAGAGCCTTGGCAGTTAAAGCAGTACCAACTGCATTAAATCTGCAGTATAGACGCACCCTCCCTTGCCACCCCAAAAACCCAATGCTTTGCAATGGGAATGGGCTTGCCAGCTTTCTGCTTTGGCATCCTCTGGCTGACGAAGTTTCAGCCTTTTTCAAATAAACCTGGCCTTGCGCCACGAATGCACTCAGACCGAGGGAGATAAGATTTACCTTTTCGCCTGTAGCTTTGGGCTTTGTTTCCTATCCAAGGAGGCAATGCACAATTTCTCACGAGCAGCCCTATTCTTGCAAGAACGGGGGCTGCTGCAAGGCCCAAAACATCAACTCCTAGCTTGAGGTGTGCCTCCCAAACACCCAAGGGATTTTCTAGATCCCTGTCTAGGAAACCTTCAATAATCCCGAAGTCAAAGTGTTGAGAAATGTGCAACAAATCCTTTAATCCAAACCGTCGACTTTTAGTCTTCATCATTAATCTTCACCTGATTTTATTTTATTTTTAACGTTCTCAACGTAAGCTGCTCTAACCGCTAAGGATCCAGGGAGACAGGCCGAAATCATGCATTTGGAGCGCCAGAGACAGCAACGCCGAACGGGCGCATTAAAGACTGACTTGCGCTAACAGACAGGCTCACTCATCCCCCAAGCATCAGGCAGCCGGCATTGCTTTCTTATGACTCTAAAATGGAAGGGAAAATAAAACAATCACTCTCCTTAATGCACAGTCATTCAGCCAAGCCTTCAGCCAACATCTTATTTTTTGAGAAATGATTGCAGAGTCAATGCATTTTATTTCCAAGAGGAGAAAAAAAAGACTCCAAATAGCAGAAAGCGGAGATCTTTTACATAACAAGAGGCCAACAACTTATACCTGAGTATCTGCACACAGGGTTCAATGGCACATTGACACTGACCATTTACCTCCATTCCAAAACAGTGCATTTGGTCTCCTGTGTGGATGCACCCTGACACCCCTTCTACTACACTGCCATATAAAATCCAGATAAACTGCTTTGAAGTGGATTATATGACAGTGTAAACTCATATAATCCAGTTCAGAGCAGATAATTATTATATCTTAAAGTGGTGCCAAACTGCATTCATTGCGCAGTGCAGATGGACCCAAAAGCACCCATCCTCCAAGGGCTTCTTGAGAGCCTCCTCCCTGGGCAAAGGCTATTTGTATACAACAGAAGGCAAACCCACCCCAGCCTGGGGACGTCCTTTCTTTGCTCCTTGCTCCACTCTGGCTCAGTGCCTGCAATTAGCCTTCTTGACACCTTACCAATTCCCCAGCGATCAAGCACACCCGATAACATGCCAGCCGGGACATATTGCTTGGCATGCACGAAAGGGGAAACCTCCCTGGTCTTCTTCTGACTCCAAAGCAGAAAGTGCCCAAGGGAGGCTCAGTTTCCACATCTTTCCACTCTCTGCAAATACCTGAGTTAGCCTGGGGTGCATCTACACTGCTGCATGAATGTGGTTTGATACCCCTTGAATTGCCATGGCTCAAGGCTATGGAAGCACTTTGACTTCCTCTGCCAAAGAGCACCAGTGCCTCACCAAACTATTAATATTATTGCGTTTTCGAAGGCTTTCATGGCCAGAATCACTGGGCTACTGTGAGTTTTCCAGGCTGTATAGCCATTATCGGAAAGGAATCAGCATTAGATTTCCGCCCCTCTCGAGGTGCTTTCCCCTCATTGGCTGTTTAACCCAGTTTGGAGGCAGATATCCTTCCCTCCGCATCAGAACTGGGGCGACAGCTGCATCCAAACTGGGTTAAACATGGCTGTCGCCCCAGTTCTGACGCAGAGGGAAGACATCCCCAGGAACGCTGAGGAATGCGGAAGGAACAACAAAGGACGCTGTGAACGCTGAGAGATGAGGAGTGCGTCAGCTCCCCCTCGTGGCCAGAGTTTGCCTCTGTTCGTCTATGTGTGTGTATATTGTGGAAAATGGCAGGGATTGTCTGCTAAGTATGTGTACCTGTAATCCGCTCTGAGTCCCCTTTGGGGTGCGAAGAGCGGAATATAATTAAAGCGTATTACTGGATGTTCTGTATCAAATTAGAGCTGATGTGGTCTATCCAATGCAGTTTCCTGAATCAGCACCCCAAATAACTAAAGCTAATCGAAAGTTGACCAAAAACAGATTCGTAACCCTATTGGTACTAATGTTGGAGAGGAGTCCCTGGTCAAGTGGTCCCGGGCCAAAAAAAGGTTGGGAACCACTGCTCTAGAAACTAGACTCCTATGGATGCAGCTTAGAATGGCATTGGCCTTTTTAAGCTGCTGCACCACACTGTTGACTTAGAAGCTGAATGTCTGTCAGGAGGGGTTTGATGTTGCCTTCTTGCATAGCAGATTGGGATTAGATTGAATGTCCCTAGGGGTAATTCTCTATGTTTCTATCAATGTGGTCTTTTTACAACAGGAAAAAATCCACCTTGTTGTTGTAGGGCAGGGGTGCTCACACTTTTCCAGCATGCGAGCTGTTTATAAAACAACAAAGTCAAAATGATCTCCCTCCCCAATACTCAGAGAGCCATAAAAGCAAAATATTTGGAAATTTATTTCCGTGAGAGCCATATAATATATATATTGACTAAATGTGAGTATCATAAGCCCCTGCATTTATTCATAATAATAATGATGATGATAATATTAATTCAGCCTCTGCTAATAATAGTAATAATAATAATAACAACAACAATAGCTTCCTAGAGTAGAAGGAGACCTCCAAGGGCCATCTAGTCCAACCTCCTTCTGCCATAAGGGAAAAACACAATCAAAGCATTCCTCACAGATGGCCATTCAGCCTCTGATAATAATAATAACAATGGGTTCCTAGAATAGGAGGAGACCTCCAAGGGCCATCCAGTCCAACCTCCTCCTGCCAGGGCCCTTCCACTCATCCTATTTTACAGTTGACACACAGAAACTGATTTCTTACTACTGGACGAATTGCTGCCAAATTTGGCCACAAGACACCTACAAGGAGTGACCATCACTAAAAAAATGGTTTTGTCATTTGGGAGTTGTAGTTGCTGGGATTTATAGTTCACCTACAATCAAAGAGCATTCTGAACCCCACCAACAACAGAATTGGGCCATAGTGACGCCGGTCACGCCGTTGCCACACTGACTGGCCGGCAGCACCTGGGCAGCGTCGGGAGCCTGCAGGGCGGGTCTGAGCCTTCCTCCCGCCCTGCCTGCGATCTACCAGGACGCCCTACATGATCTACCAGTAGATTGCGATCTACCTAATGAGCAGCCCTGTTGTAGGGAAACTGGTCTAGTTTTCTAACCACGTTCCTTGGTCTTCTCAAGGCTGGGAGATCTGAAAATAACATGGAAAAGTCGGTCCAAACCTGGCGCTCCAACCCGGCCTCTGATTCCTCGGCTTTTCTATGGTCCAAACCCACCTCCTTCATAAATGGCAAATCTATTTTAATTAGCAGTCATAAATTTACTGCAGTAAAGTGGTAGCAAAACCATCTCCTCGCTAGCCCATGAATCACCAGGCTATTTGTATTGATAGAACGTCATGGATATTTATTTGCTTGAAACATCCAAACATGAAAATTTTCCTAAACTCCTCTGGAAGTCACATTTCTAAGGTTGTAATAAACTTTTTTTTAAATGTAAACTTTAAGTATAAAAATGGCACCTCTGTGAACTTGATAAGTGCTGAACCTGACTCGGCATGTAGAAGACCGTTTTGAAAGGCAGCAGATTAGAGGAGATGTCTTCATAGACCTGTCAGCAGCCTCTGACACTGTCAATCATGGCCTTCTCCCAAGAAAAAAACTTATAATATCACAAAGCATGACCACCTCACCCGCTTCTATGGAATCTTTTGATGCACCGCCTTGCCGTGGTTGGAGTGAGGGGGACAGCTCTAGATTGGCTGTCCTCATTTCTCCAAAATCGGAAGCAGCGAGTGCAGAGGGGTGGGCTGGTTTCTGGGGATCCCCTTTGCTTTGCGGGATCCCTCAGGGAGCCATCCTTTCCCCTCTGTTATTTAACATCTACATGCGACCGCTCGCTCAACTGGTACGTAGCTTTGGGCTTGAGTGTCACCAGTACGCTGATGACACTCAGCTCATTCTGAGGATGGAGGGCCGACCGGATTCCGTACCGAATAATTTCCATCTCTGCCTTGAAGCCATTACTGGATGGCTGCGAGCCAGTAGGTTGAAGGTGAATCCGGCAAAGACAGAGATCCTTTGGCTGGGTCATCCGGGCGATAGAGAAATCCAATTGCCAACCCTGGATGGTGAGACACTACGTCCGCCATCATCAGTAAAAAGCCTAGGTGTCCATTTGGTCCCTCTGCTGTCAATGGAGACTCAAATCTCCAGTGTCAGGAGAATCACATTTTTCCATCTGCGACAGGCGAAGCGTCTGGCTCCCTATCTCTCACGGAATGACCTAGCCACGGTAATCCAAGTCGCAGTCATCTCAAGACTTGACTACTGTAACGTTCTTTACATTAGCCTACCCTTGACTATGATCTGAAGCTAATGCAGAATGCTGCAGCCCGGCTGGGGAACCCGCGAGCTGCCGCATAACACCTATACTGCAGAACCTGCACTGGCTGGCAATTGGATGCCGGATCACTTTCAAGGTGTTAGTTCTTACTTTCAAGGCCATACATGGACTAGGGCCAGTGTACCTACGGGATCGCTTGATTCCATATAACCCTCCGAGATCACTCCAATCCGAAGATCAGAATCTTCTAACCATCCTTAGTGTGAAGTCTTTCCACCTGACCTCAACAAGGCGCAGGGCATTTTCAATCATTGCCCCGGGCCTCTGGAATATGTTGCCACCAGAAACATGAGCCCTGTGAAATTTAGTCACCTTCCGTAGAGCTTGCGAGATGCATTTGTTCAGACAGGCCTTCAAAAGCTTATGACTTAACTGTGTTTTATTTGCTGTTTTATGTATTACTAGCTATACCTGGCACGCGTTGCTGTGTCCTATTTAGGAGATGCGAGAAAGTCTGAGTATGTAAGGGTTGGAATTGTTGTTAGCTATGGTGTTGTTGGGGCCATGGCTGTGTCGTTGTGGGTTGTTCTGGTGGGTGGGATGTTGAAGTCCTGTGGAGTTGTTGGTGTGTGGTGTTGCTGGCGTTCTGCAGAGCTTGTGGGTATACAATGTTTTTTGTCTTTCCGTCTGCTGTGTTGATGTAGAGGTTGATGCTTGTGTGGGTGGGGTACTTTGGAAGTGAGTGGAGGTACTTGAAATCCCATCATCCATGGTGTGCCCTCCTCTAAACTGCAGTTGGATGGAGTGTGGGTCATGGGGGCACTGTGTGCCAAGTTGGGTCTTTATCGGTCTTGGTTCTGGGCCACAGTGGTCTGTGGGGAATGAAGGGTTTGAAAGTACTACAAATCCCATAATCCATGGAGGTTCACCCTCCTCCAAACTGCAGTATAATGTAGCGTGGGTCATAGGGGCTCTGTGTGCCAAGGTAGGTTACTGTAAATTCAGGCCATACACAATGTCCCATGACTTGAAGCCTAGTCAGGAAAATCAAGTTAATGAAGCCTTACTGTCAATTCAGGCCATACACAATGTCCCATGAGCTGAGGCCTAGTCAGGAAAATCAAGTTAATGAAGCCTTACTGTCAATTCAGGCCATACACAATGTCCCATGAGCTGAGGCCTAGTCAGGAAAATCAAGTTAATGAAGCCTTACTGTCAATTCAGAGCTTAAACAGCATCCCATTAAGTGAGGCCTAGTCAGGGAAATCAAGTTAATGAAGCCTTACTGTCAATTTTGGGCGTGGTCTGTGATTTGTAGGGGTTTAAATTTTCTGTGGGAAGTGAATTGGGTGTTTGTGTTGGCGACTGCCTCAGGCCTTTGCCTTATCCTCCTCTGACAGTTTATTATGGGTCGGGATGTTCATATTGCCTGGCCAATGGAGGCGTTATGCAAATACTCCCTCATTGGCAACCAATCATGTTGTCAGAATGTAGAGGCCGGGAGATTCGTTGTCAGCCGCGGAGGACGCTGGGAAATGTAGGTTTTTTGGTATCGTTGTTTTGGGGGCCTTTTATGTTTTGGTGGGGAAAGTTTATTTGCTAAAAACCTACCTTGCCTGAGGCCTATTTTTGTTGCCAAGTTTGGTGTCTTTGCCTTGTAAGGTTTCTCTGCCTAGGATGGTCGTTCCATGACGGGACCTCCTTTATATAATACATTGCACCCTATGTTTTATTCATTGTCTGCTTTTCATCTAGCTTTGTTGTAAACCGCTCCGAGCCTTTGGGAGTGGCGGTCTACAAATCCAAATAAATAAATAAATAAATAAATAAATAAATAAATAAATAAATAAAATCTGCTACAAAGCAGGATTTTTTTTTGTTGAATTCCGGGACCAGAGAAGCAGATGGCGAAAACAGAAGAGCGTCCGGCCTCAGGGGAATGCGCTTGCTCCATCAATGTTCAACATTTACACAAATGATCAGCCACTGCCAGAAGGGACAGAGAGTTTCATCTATGCTGATGATTGCACCGTCACCGCTCAAGCAGGGAGCTTTGAAATTATGGAACAAAAGCTCTCCAAAGCTTTAGCTGCTCTTACTGTCGATTTACAGGCAAAACCAACTGATTCCTCATCCATCTAAAACAGTGTTTCCCAACCTTTTTTGAGCTGCGGCACACTTTTAACATTAAAAAATCTGGGGGCACACCACCAACCAAAATGACACAAAATGACACTCTAACACAATAAAGAATGGCTGGGGGATGGTGGCCTGCTGGGAGTGCCGAAGCCGGGGGAGGGGGGAGCCTCCAGCCTTGAGGGGGCAGTGTTAAGCCAGCGGTGGCAGAGCCAGCACAATGCTGGCTTGGCACTGTCCAGTCAAGGCTGGAGCAGCTGCTGGGAGTGCTGAAGCTGGGGGAGGGGGTGGAGCCAGGCCGCGCCATGCCCCCTCCCCCTCCCCCCAGCTTCAGCTCTCCCACAGAGGAGGACCATGAGCGGTGGACGGGCTTCAGTGGGTGGGGCTCCTCCTCCACACGGCTTCAGCGAGCGAGGGGCACGAGTCATGGCGGGAGTCATGGCGGGTGGATTGGAGGCTGGCTGGGGAAACGGCCGAAGGAGCAGCGCCCCGGCCACTTCTTCTTTTTCTTCGCCGCCACCCAGCCCTTCCTCCTCCCCCCTCCCCAAGCATCAGGAGTTCAGCAGGAGGGGGGAAAGGAAGGGGGGCAGAGAGCTTTTCTCACGGCACAGCAGGAGGTCCGTCATGGCACACTAGTGTGCCACGGCACACTGGTTGAGAAACACTGATCTAAAACACAGACGTGTGCTTTTCATCTTAAGAATAGACAAGCATCTCGAGCTGTGAGGATGACTTGGGAAGGAATCCCACTGGAGCATTGCAGCGCACCCAAATCCCTGGGAGTTACCCTGGACTGTGCTCTGACTCACAAGAAGCACTGCTTGAATATCAAGCAAAAATGAATGCTAGAAATAATATAATACGAAAGCAGACTGGCACAACCTGGGGATCACAACCAGACACAGTGAAGACATCTTCCCTTGCGCTTTGCTACTCTACTGCTGAGTACGCATGCTTAGTGTGGAACACATCACACCACTTTAAACTCTGAATGTGGCTCTTAATGAGACATGTCACATCATCACAGGATGTCTACACCCTAAATCGCTGGAGAAATTAGACTGTTTAGACGATATTTTGCTACTTGACATCTGCCGGAAAGTACTACACAAAGTAAGCTGTAGAAAAGCAGCTAAACAAACACAAACGTGGGACCAAACATTTGTCTTATGAATATATCAAATTATAATTCAGTAGGCTAGCATGCCCAAACACGCTCATATAGTCAAAATCGTAAATACATTTAGAGTCCAAATGGATACATAGTAAAGCATACAGGTCACAGTACCTTCCCAGGGCTGTATGGGAGGAATGAGTCCAAGTTGGTGCTGATATTGGTGTTGATATGAGTGGAGAGAAGAAAATTGCCATAAAGCAGAACATTGCATTCAAAACACCCCCGATAGATGGCCATCCAGCCTCTGTTTAAAAGCTTCCAAAGAAGGAGCCTCCACCACACTCCAGGGTAGAGAGTTCCACTGCTGAATGGATATCACAGTCAGGAAGTTCTTCCTCATGTTCAGATGGAATCTCCTTTCTTGTATTTTGAAGCCATTCTTCCATTACATCCTAGTCTCCAGGGCAGCAGAAAACAAGCTTGCTCCCTCCTCCCTATGACTTCCCCTCACATATTTATCCATGGCTATCATGTTTCCCATCAGCCTTCTCTTCTTCAGGCTAAAAATACCCAGCTCTTTAATCCACTCCTCATAGGGCTTGTTTGCCAGACCCTTGATCATTTTAGTCGCCTTAACAGAATGCATCTCCAACCCACCCCTTGTTCAGATATCAGCCAGCATGCCAACACCTTAAATCAAGAAATAATGTTCTTAGATCTACAGAGATACTCGCAGGAACACCTCAGCAAGCAAGAGTCCAAAAGTGGCAGGCTAAAACTTCAATCAATGGCTGATACCAAATGAGAGACTCCTTCCTGGGCACACATCAAACTGGGTGACTTGGAAGGCACTGAACAGATGGTGCTCTGGCACTATGAGATGCAGAGCCAACCTTAAGAAATGGGGCCACAAAGTGGAGCCCACGAGAAGAGCGAACCATAGACCACCCACATCAATGCAGTCTGAGCCCTGCCAAATGCACAATGGAGGACCTCCTTAGAGCAATGTCAAAGGGCATTTAGTATAATGTCAAGTTTTTAAATACATTACAACTGTACCCTCAGTTCACTTCTGACACAATAAATAAAAATAAATGGGAATTGTAGTTTGGCAAGGCACCAATTCTCTTTGGCGGAGAGAACCTTGTGAAACTATAACTCCCTGGATTTTCTATCATTGTGCAATAGCAGATACAGTAATGCCTAACTGTACAAAGTCTACAGTGTAGATATGCCCTAAAACTCCAGGGAAAAAATAGCCTTTTTTACACTACAAATCCCAAAAACCTCCCCTCTATGGAAGGGAAAACCCTTTAACTTCCCCCAAAATGCTTCATGCTGCTTGTTAATGGAGCTGAGCATTGTCACTCTTTCTAGTTCCCATGTTTACGGCCTCCCTCTCCTGCAACAACATCACAAGGAGCTTGGAAACTCTGCAAACCCAAAGCCAATTAAGAAGGTTTCCATCCCCAGCAGGTCAGCAATGCCAGCCTCAGTCCCAAGTTCAGAGGCGCTCGCTTTTCCTTTCAATTGCATCCCTCGGTGGAGGCCGCACATCTTTGAGAGGAAGCACTGATCAAGCCATCAAGGAAAGAGCAAAGCCACACCTGCATCTTTGCAGGAAAGGGAACACATTCTCCTCTGTTTTGCACCCGGCTGGATCAGCCACAGATCTTCAACAAGCAAGGGCTGTACGTCTGCACGGCAGAATATACGCAGTTTGGCACCACTAACAGCCAAGGCACATAATAGTATGGAGTCTTAGGAGTTGTGGTTTGGTTGTGGCTTGGCAAAACTACAATCCTCAACATTAAGCCATGACATCACAGGGTTGCTAACTGCATTAATTCTACAATGGAGATGTGTCCAAGGAAAGAGAAGAAAGGCTCTTAGAAGAAAGAAATAATGGCCATGTTCCAGCAGCATTCTATCCTGACGTTTCACCTGCATCTGTGGCTAATAGCATCTTCAGGGGTTCTGTTAGCAGTGAGGCATATGTATATACCTGTGGAATAATGTCCAGGGCCGGAGAAAGAAGCCTTGTCTGTTTCAAGCACATGCCAACCTTCAAAGTGCTGGTTTTAACCTATAAATCCCTATACGGTTCCGACCCAGTTTACCTGTCCGAACGTGTTCTCCAACAAGGATGCTAAGATCTTCCAGAGGGGCCCTGCTCTCGGTCCCACCGCCTTCGCAAGCGCGTCTGGTGGGGATGAGGCCCTGTGCCTTCTCTGTGGTGGCCCCTCATCTATGGAACTCTCTCCCGAGCGAGATCAGGTCTGCCCCCCCCCTCTCCTGTCCTTTAGGAGGCTAGTAAAATCCTGGCTTTGGAAGGAAGCATTCCCAGAGTAAGGACCGAGATTGAGTTAATGACCACATACATTGGATTGGAGTTGAAGTTGATATTATCTGGTGAGTTGGTTTTAATGTATTTTAATGTTTTTATCTATGTATTTTATTTATGTATTTCAACGTATATGATATGCATTGAATTTTGCTGTAAGGCCAGTCTGAGTCCCTCTTTGAGGTGAGAAGATCGGGATATACAAGTTTTAAATAAATAAACAAACAAACAAACAAACAAACCTTACAATTAGCAAGCTTGGATTAGCATTTGAATAGCCATGAAGTTTGCAAAGTCAATCAGTGAGGGTATCTGCATAGAGGCAGCCTGGGCTTTGTTGCCTTTGCTGCATAGAGGTAAGCCTGCGTGCTACGTGATCCTTGGAATTGCAGTTTAGCAAAAGAGGATAAAGACCCTGTAGAACTACAACTCCCAGGATCCCGTTGTATGGGGCCGTGGCAGTTAAAATTGTGTCAAACTGCATTCATTCTCCAGTGGAGATGCACACTTAATCTAATACCAGACCTTGATCAGGACTCCTTATCTGGAATTCCGATTCCCAATGCTCCATAATCATCCCCATGTCTGGGTGAGACAATGGCACCTTTGCTTTCTGGCGGTTTGATGCACACGAATTTAGGCCATAAAATCCAGATTATCAAATCAGATAATCCACGTTATCTGCTTTGAAGTTGATTCAATGAGTCTAAACTGCCATATAATTCAGTTCAAAGCAGATAATCTGTATTTTATATGGCAGCATAAAAGGATCCATAGTAAACTTTGATTTTTATTATACATTAAACATAAATGAATTTTGTGTTTTGATTTGGGTCTTTTCTCCAAAATATATCAACTCAGTGATAGGTCTCCATAAGGAGGAAACGACTTGAAGGCACATGTCAACAACAACAACAACAACAACTAATGAAACCGTAGTTTCCAAGATGTGGGAAATAATAGTCCCAGAACATGCACTGCAATCTGTGCATGCATTGTGCATTGCTATGGTACATGGCATGCACAACTCTTCTGGACTTCTGTCCATAAGTAGGAAAAGTCTTGAAGGCACATGTCAACAACAACCGATGTAACTATAATTTCCAAGATGAAGGAAATAATAGTCCCAGAACATGCATTGCAATTTGCACATGGATTGTGCAGTGTACTAGTACATGGCATGTGAGCATTGGCATGCACAACTCTTATGGACTTCTGCATAAGTAGAAAAAGACTTGAAGGCATATGCCAACAACAACAACCAGTGTAACTGTAATTTCCAAGATGAGGGAAATAATAGTCCCAGTGCATGCATTGCAATTTGTGCATGGATTGTGCATTGCAATGGTACATGGCATATAAGCATTGGCATGCACAATTCTTATGGACTTCTGCATAAGTAGAAAAGATTTGAAGGCACATGTCAACAACAACAGCAACTAATGTAACTATAATTTCCAAGATGGGGGAAATAATAGTCCTAGTGCATGCATTGCAATTTGTGCATGGATTGTGCATTGCAACGGTACATGGCGTGTAAGCATTGGCATGCACAATTCTTATGGACTTCTGCATAAGTAGGAAAAGATTTGAAGGCACAAACAACAACAGCAACTAATGTAACTATAATTTCCAAGATGAGGGAAATAATAGTCCTAGTGCATGCATTGCAATTTGTGCATGGATTGTGCATTGCAACGGTACATGGCGTGCAAGCATTGGCATACACCATTCTTATGGACTTCTGCATTGGATAAAAATGCAAGTGCCGTGAACGCAATGCCAGCCCTTGACTACTTAAATCCTTCCTTATTATTTTAAATGTAAATGGTTTCCATTCATTTTGAGCCGATGTTATCTCACAACAAGAAGGAAGATCTTATCGGTGTGTCAAAGCCAAAAAATATTGGATCCAGGCTCACAGCTTGGTGCAAAATATTTTTGAAGATAACATTTTAGCGGAAACCAGAACTTTCCCTGCTGGGCCTGATGCAGGAACAGATGGGGAAGCAAAGTGGGGGAACCATGCCGGCTATGATTGCCGCCACCAGAAGAGGAAGGATGTGACTCTTCCATTCACCGGCGAACGAAAGCGTACGACCTTGCGGAGAGCGACAAAGTGACTCTTTGGCTTGGAGAGAAATCATTAAGTAGTTTCAACCAAGATTGGGAATCATCGATTGTTTTCTTGCAGGATTATTGGAGGGGATTTTCAATGGTGGGATTTGAAGATTAGTCAGATTATATATGTAGAAGTTCATTGATAGTTGATTTTCGCAGAGGAAGCACAACATTTCGATACCGAAAAGACAGCAGACTGTCAGTTAACCGGCACCCATGGGGGTGCCTGCGTTGATGCCGGATAAATGTCATTTCTGGTTGCTTGAGAGTTGCAATTTTAAAGAATAGGTCTAATACTATACCCCATACAACAAACTCTGCATTGATTTGATATTCATATTGTAATGTGAGAATTAAAAGCAAATTAAGACAAAGACAGACTTAACTTTATGCAACTGCTTTATGAATGCAGTATGCAATGAAGTGTTATTATTTCTTCTTTTTGCTGGTTGCTTGAGAATTGCAGTTGCTTGAGTTCCAGTTAACTGAGAGCCTTCTGTAATTAGTAGCAAAGATTATATAATGAATTATATAATTGGGACTGTGGTGCAGCTGGCTGGGTGTCACATGCATTAAGATGACTACTGACCGAAAGGTCATGAGTTCGAAGCCAGCCCGGATTGGAGTAAGCTCCCGACCAAAATTGCGTAGCTTGTTGTCGACCTTTGCATCCCGAAAGACATCTGTCAAGTAGGAAATTTAGGTACCACTTTATGGGGAGGCTAATTTAACTGATTTACGAGGCCATAAAAATCTCCAGGAAGTATGCAAAGAATGAAGAAGTGACAGCTCCCCTGGTGGCCAGAAGCTGGTATGTTAAATAGCCTCTGAGTGTCTATGTATGTTGTGTGTCTATGGCATTGAATGTTTGCCGTATATATGTACATTGTAATCTACCCTGAGTTGCCGGCGTGGTGAGAAGGGCAGAATATAAATACTGTAAATAAATAAAATAAATAAATAAATTAGTGGAACATAATTAAGATTAAGAATAAGGAGATTGATTTGCTGGTCTGCTCCAGAATGGGGCTGGACTGGATGACCTTTAGAGTACCTTCCAACTCTCTGATTCTTTATTTCTATGACATGGCTGGATGCACTCCCCCTTTTGTTTTTTAGATGCACATTTTACTAATTTGTAGAGTTATGTTGGCTTTGATGGTCTCTTCCTGCACGGCAAAACTAGAGTTGCCTGGATGGCCCTTGTGATCTCTTCCAATTCTATGTTTCTATGACAGAGATGCTCTTATAAGATTGAAGCGCCCAAGGCATCATAAAATGACACTGGAATCACAAAATCATAGAGTGGAAGAGACCACATAGGCCATCTAATCCAACCCCCTTCTGTTGTGCTGGAAAAGCACAATCAAAGCACACACACACCCGACAGATGGCCACCCAGCCTCTGTTTAAAAGCCTCCAAGGAAGGAGCCTCCACCAGACTCCAAGGCAGAGAGTTCCACTGCTGAACAGCTCTTCTTACAGTCAGGAAGTTCAAGTGGAATCTCCTTTCCTGTCATTTGAACCCACGGTTCAACCGAGTCCTACTCCCCAGGGAAGCAGAAAACAAACCTGCTCCTTCTTCTTTATGACAGCCTTTCAGATATGTAAACATGGCTCTCATGTCTCCGCTCAAGGTTCTCTTCTGCAGGCTAAACACAGACCCAGCTCTTTAAGACATTCCTCAGAGGGATATATGGTCTTTAGGGCTGGTTGATCGGGGAAAAAATGGTTCAAAACTCTCTTCAGATGTAGGGAACGCTGGTGCTTCGTATCTGATAGACTTCCGAAGTTTTCAGGGTTTTTTTCAAAATTGATTCGGATGTACTTCCGAACTTCGTAATGGCTTCGTTAATGGCTGACACGCATTTAACTCGCTTCGCAGTGGATTGGTTTCCCTCCGCCTTGGATCTAACGCGGGGGAAGCCAATCCGCTCCAAAGTGGGTTTAACCCACTTTGAGCGGATTGGCTTCCCCCGCGTTAGATCCAAGGCGGAGGAAAGCCAATCTGCTCCAAAGTGGGTCAAAACATCCACTTTGGAGTGGATTGGCTTCTCTCCGCTAGGCCTAATGCAGGGGAAGCCAATCCGCTCCAAAGTGGGTTAAAACACCCTCTTGGGAGCGGATTGGCTTTCCTCCGCGTTGGACCTAAGACGCCCTTCAGATCCGGAGGGAAGGCACAGGCCCGGATCATAGCCTTTTGGCGCCCTAGGCCAAAGGCTCTACCCCCACCCCCACCCCCGCCCCTGCCTCTTCCTCCTCGCCAGCGCGAGGAGGAAGGAAAGCCCTACCCCCGGAGCTGATGCCGCGCATGCACGGCAGTGGCCCCAAGGGCGGGGCCTCCCCTTGGCTCCTCCCTCCCTCCTAAAGCGTCATGCCGGTTGGCCTCAGAAGCGGCTGAAATCGCCGCTTCTGAGGTCGGTGTGACGCATGCGCACTTGTTTTCAATTTTTTTGGAATTTTTTTCGGGGGTCTCGATTTGCTGCCCCCCCCCCCAATAATGCTGCCCTAGGCCATGGCCTAGGGTGGCCTTATGGGTAATCCAGGCCTGGGAAGTCATGGGACTTCTCCCAGATCTGAAAGGCATCTTTCCTCCGGATCTGAAGATCAGAAAGACACTGTTCAGATCCGGGGGGAAGGTCCGCAAAGAAGGAAAGGCCAGCGAAGGGAAAACCCTTTCCTAAAATGGCGATTTCCCTTCCGAAAATTGCGGAGGTGGCTTCGAATTTGGTAGTTTACTTCCGGGTTGCTTTAAGCACTTCATAAACGGTTTAAAGGTGAATTTAATCTGAATTTATTCCAAGTTCCGAGGACATCCAACCAAATTGACCAGGCCTAATAATCTCCAAGCCTTTGATACTCTTAGTTGCCCTCTTCATCTGGACACCTTTCAGCTTAAGAATCAAGTATCTCTTTTAAATTGATCAGGCAACTAGTAAGATCCCTTTCAAAAAGGCACATATTCCTTGGTTCCAGTGCACCATGGTGCCATTTAAACACATGGGTTGCATGGCGCCACAAACGCTTTGGGAAGATGTTTTGCTATCAACACAACCAAAGTGTATTCGTTCCCAGGTGCCTCCCTCCAATTATCTACCAAGGGCCCATAGATAAACAATTTTGCAAAGTCAATGTATGGGAGATCTTCCTGGATCTATCTGGATCCATGCACTGACTCAATTTAGAAGCCTTTGTCCTTCTCTTCCGGTGCAATTGCTTTGCTTGGAGAACATGATCAATCCCATCACTTAACCTTCTCTTGGAAGAGCTCAATAACACATACCAAAGCCTCTTGCTGGAAGGAACGGTCCTCAAGGCTTTGAGAAGTTCCTTTCCAATTTGCATCGATCCCAGAGACCAGGATTGGAGCGGCTTTGCTTTTGCGGCACAGCCGAGCAGAGCAGGCACTTGGCACGAAACGCCACCGTTCTCTTTCCTTGCAGAGCCCTCCAGTTGTACTTGCAAAAATGTTTATTTATCACACCCTTTCTGCCAAACATATGTAACCAAAGACAAAAGCAATGAAACGCAATGTTACAGATGAATCACACAATCCCTATATCTGTAGGACCGCTTTCTGCTGGTTCATGGATATATCAAAAATAGGCATTTTCTTAAGCCCTCCAGCGCAACTCCGTGGTATTCTTGCACCAAAAGACCTTCATTTCAATAGGGTTCACTATTCTCTGAGGTTCCGCATAATAAGGAAAGCCCGGTGGAATGGAAAATAACACTTTGCCCAAGAATGGTAAATTCTGAGACTGTGCATCCCATGCAACTGCGCTGCCGGGCTGTGGGAGCGACGAGAATGCAGAACCCAAAATATCAGAAACAACATTCTGTCCAATAGGCGATAGTTTCCTCACATATCTCACAACCAAACACAACTAGTATTTTCTGTGTCAGCAGGGTAGTGATTGCGCAGTGGCACAATGGGTTAAACCCTAATTGCAAATCGGATCCGCAGGATAGGGTGAGTTCCCGCTGTTAACCCTAGCTCCTGCCAACCTAGCAGTTTGAAAACATGCAAATGCAGGTAGATCCATAGGTACTGCCTCGGCGGGAAAAGTAAAAAAGATGCTCCATGCAGTCATGCCGGCCAGATGATCAGGAGGTGTCTATGGACAATGCAGACTCCCCCAGGGCCAGAAATGAAAGGGGAAGCCTTTGCCTGTGTATTTCTGTTTCATTGTATTTCATAGAATCATAGAGTTGGAAGAGACCTGGTGAGCCATCCAGTCCAACCCCATTCTGCCAAGAAGCAGGACAATCGAATTCAAAGCACCCCCGACAGATGGCCATCCAGCCTCTATTTAAAAGCCTCCAAAGAAGGAGCCTCCACCACACTCTGGGGCAGAGAGTTCCACTGCTGAACAGCTCTCAGAGTCAGGAAGTTCTTCCTCATGTTCAGGTGGAATCCCCTTTCTTGTAGTTTGAAGCCATTGTTCCATTGTGTCCTAGTCTTTCATTCTAACAAGGCACTGAATTTTTGCCTGTGTCTGTTTATATGCTGTAATTCACTCCAAGTCCCCTCGGGCAGAATATAAACAAAGTGTTGTTGTTGTAGTTATTATTCAAAGGATCAACCGAAAGGATGGAGCCCTACCCCCTGGAGCTTTTTCAAAGTGGAATATATTTCCTGAGTATCCCGTAGAGTCTCTCTTTCTGGACATTTTGAGTAGAAACCGGATGGCCATCTGTTGGGAGTTATTGGATTGTGCCTTCCTGAAGATTGGGGTTGGACTGCTCTTCCAACTTTATGATCCTAAGATTCAACTCAAGGGATCTGCTTGGGGGCCCGGCGGTGCCCAGGTTATTTCAGAAAGGTATCAGTTGGTCTTTATCAGTTATTTATGTGGCTTGCAGTGCTCTTAGGAAGTTAGTGAAGGTACTGTGAATCCTATCGTCCATGGTCCACCCTCCTCCAAACAACACCAGGATGTAGAGTGGGTCATGGAGGCTTTGTCTGCCAAGTTTGGCCTTGATCCATCATTATTGGGAGTTGCAGTGGTATCATGAAATTACCAAAGGTACTGCAAGTCCCATCATCTGTGGTCTGTCCTCTTCTCAACTGCACCAGGATGTAGAGTGGGTCATGGAGGCTCTGTCTGCCAAGTTTGGCCTCGATCCATCATTATTGGGAGTTGCAGTGGTATCATGAAATTACCGAAGGTACTGCAAGTCCCATCATCTGTGGTCTGTCCTCCTCTCAACTACACCAGGATGTAGAGTGGGTCATGGAGGCTCTGTGTGCCAAGTTTGGTCTTTATTGATCAGTGGAGGAGGGTCGCATTGTTTTTAGTAAGTGAGTGAAGGAACTGCAAGTCCCATCATCCCACCCTTCTCCAAACTGCAGTAGGATGTAGAGTGGGCCATGGGAGCTCTGTGTGCCAAGTTTGGTCTTTATTGATCACTGGGTGAGGGTCACAGTGGTTTCAGTAAGTGAGTGAAGGTACTGCAAATCCCATCATCCATGGACCATCCCCGTAGAACTGCATCGGGCTGTAGAGTGCGTCATGAGTACTCTGTGTGCCAAGTTTTGGCCTGGTCTGTGATTTGTAGGGGCTACAATATTCTATGGGAAGTGAATTGGGTGAAAGTACTGCAAATCCCATCATTCATGGCCCATCCTGCCCTGAACCACACCAGGTTGTAAAGTGGGCCATTGGGCCTCTGTGTGCCAAGTTTGGTCCTGATCCGTCATTGGTGTGGGCCACAGGGCCCATTTCCTGTCCCTGAGATGCTCTATTCTGCACAAAAGGACCATATGCACAGACCAGGACCCAAACTGCAAATGCTCTTGGCCAGCTGCAGATTTGGAATATCTTTCTGCAACCTGAAAAAAAGCAGAGTTAGCTTGACCAGTTGCTGCCTCTGAGAAGGAAATTAGGGACGTATTACATGGCTAATGCGGAGCTTTGTTCCACTCGGCCCAATGCCCGGCGCACGCCCTGCGAGGCTGTCAGGCTAATTCTGTTATCAGTACAAGAGGAACAGCAGCAGCCCTGGCCCTGAAAGCCTTGGCAGAGAGAGAGGCCTCCCTCGTTCCGGGAAGGAGGCTCGATAAGCATTCCCATCACCGTCCGCTCATCCACCAGATGGAACCATCTCCATCCCTCCTCCGTACGGACAAAGATCAGCATATCTCAGGCCCTTTGGGCAGGAAACAGAGAAAGGCCCATCCATGTAAACAAACAGGCAGAAGAGGGAACGGAGGTGGCAGAGGGAATGTGGAAAGAATGAGTCCAAATGGAGCCCAGTGGGGGAACTGTATGTGGGCAAATGAGGCTGTAACCAATGCAAGGTTAGAGAGCCATCAGAACCGGCAATCAGGCGCTCTTTGCACAGCGAGGTCCCCGAGGAAATTGCCTCCGATTGCTAACTCATTCCAGCTCCTGAGCAAAATAAAGAGACAGGGATATATATATATATATATATATATATATATATATATATATATACACACACACACACACACACACACACACACAGTATACACACACACACATACACACACACACATGTTGGTAGAGTATTGCAAAATGACTCGAAAGGAAAACCACACAGCACATAGAATCATAGAACTGGAAGAGACCACAATTGCCATCCAGACCAACCCCTTAATATGCCAGAATACACAACCAAGGCCCTCCTGACTGATGGCCACTCAGCCTCAGCTTAAAAACCTCCAGAAATGAGACTCTACCAGATCCCCAGGCAAGACAGTCAACTGCCAAACAGCTCTTCCTGTTAGTTATTCCTAAGGTGTCAGTGGAATCTCTTTTGCCTGGAGTTTGAATCCATTGCGCCCATGTGTCCTGGTCTCTGGATCAGCAGGAAACAAGCTCGCCTCATCCTCAATGCAACATCCTTTCAAATATTGACATACCATGTTGCCTCTCTAATGTGCAGTCTACAAATCTCCATCATAGAAGAATTCTCATTCCCTCCTCCCCTCCTAGCCATGGGGATAACCTTCCTTAGAGATATTATTCACACCTTTAAATTGAAACTAACATACAAACAACAACAGTGGGTGACGCTAAAGTTGTAGAATGAACATGGTTTGATACCATTTGAACTTCCACGGCATCAGGGAAGTTGTAGTTTTACAAGGCTCTTCTGTGCCAAAGAGTGTACTGTAGATCTGAACGAATCTACCCAGGTCTAGTTTCTAGCATCACAAAGGCATCTACAGCAGGCTTGGGCTAACTTCGGCCCTCCAGGTGGGTTTTGGACGCCAACTCCCACAAGTCCTAACAGCCTGCTGGCTGTTAGGAATTGTGGGAGCTGAAGTCCAAAACACCTGGAGGGCCGAAGTCGGCCCAAGCCTGCTGTAGATGCCTCTGTGATGCTAGAAACTAGACCTGGGTAGATTCGTTCGGAATCGTCTTAATTCGGAATAAATTTGGATCAAATTCCTTTTTGAAGCTATTTCTTTATTTATTTATATTTATTTATTTACATAATTGATATTCTGCCCTTCTCACCCCGCAGGGGACTCAGGGCGGATCACAATGCACATATACAGGCAAACATTCAATGCCATAGGCACACAACATATATAGACAAACAACGAGCTACGCAATTGGTCGAGACCTCACCCCGACCTGGGCAGGCCTCAAACTCATGACCTTCTGGTCAGTAGAGATCTTATGGAGCTGACTCGCAGCCAGCTGCACCACATTCCCGAAGCAATTTGGGAACCCGGAAGTATACTTGCCATTTCAAAGCTTTTTCTGCCATTTCTCTTATGAATCAGTAAGTAAGTCAGAAATTATTCAGCTTTTCACACCAGTGTGGATGGATTCCCTTCGTTTCCTTTCCCTCCCGCATGAAACCTGGGGCGAGAACCATGTTTAAACCAGTTTGCATGCAGATGTCCTTTCCTCCCGTGTCAGACCTGGGGTGAGAGTCGTGTTTAACCCAGTTTGGATGTGGATTTCTTCCCTTTGCTTCCCCCCCCCCCTTTTTTCTGGAAGTAAACAACTACTTTCAAAGTAAAGACCATCCAATGAAACAGGAAATAACACTTTGAAACTATTAACGAAGGATTCAGAAGTCTCCGAAGTTTTGAACTTTTTTTCTGTGAAAATCGGAATTGACTTTAGATCCGAACCACTATATCCGCAACGAGTTTTGAACCACTTTTTGTATCAAACAGGCCTACTAGAAACCCACCCAGTAGTTCTGGCATAAAATCAGAGCTCTCAACGGGAGTGTAGGAGATGGCATCTGCCTTCCACCTCCTCCAAGCTTCCCACTGGCTTTGGATGTGCGGCTGTGGCACCCGCGAAGGGCATCTGTGACGGAGAGCACAGGAGGAGACGGCAGACTTGGAGATGATGCAAAGACTGGCAGATGAAAGCAGGTGGGAGCAAGGGAGCGTCTTCCAAACACAGGGAAGACTCTCCACCATTTGGCAGAAGCCATCCAAGAACTGCGTTCCCTCACTGCATGCCTCCTTTGCAAGCTGGTCGATCCCCGGAGAGCGGAGCTGTGTTTGCAAACACTTTCCCTCCTTGGTTCCATACGGCAATTTCATGGAGCCGAGAGGAGGTTGAGAGGCTGCTGGGAAAGGTAAGCAAGCTGTTCTGAGCGTGGCTCAGCCTTGTTGGAGTGCCAGACCAAAGCCTTATCCTGGGCATGCATTCATCTGGACAGTTTGATGTATTGCCGCCTTCATTTGGCTCACCCGGCTCTGTGGATGGCGTACAGGAAGGTAAGCAAAACCTTTTCAGAAAAGGAAGCTGAAGGCTCATTTCGAAAAGGTCTCTCTGTCCGGCTGCATCTCAGCAGCAGTTGAGACCTGAGGACAAACACGAGTAGGACCTAAGTAAAACCACGCTGTGATCTTATTGCAATTCAGGTGTCTCCCCTCAGTCATTTCTGCCTGCAACTCATAACTCACTTCGACATCTTACCTGCTCACAAAACAAGGCTCACTTCTGGGTGAATAGTATTTAAAGTTCAAAGATTCCTCCAGCGGGCCACATCTGGCCTGACTTTCTCCATCCATGGCTCACAGGCCTGCAAGCCACAGTAGAAATACTCTGGAGGGCTGGCCATTCAATCGCCATTGCAAAAGCCTCCAACAATAGATATGGCACTATCATATATTTTGTGGGACTTTGTTCCACTATTAAACAAACACTTAAGACATTGGGACTCTCATCTTTTTAGCTTCAGAGGTTAGCATCTTGTTCTTTGGAGCAACAGAAAACAAGCTCCTTCCATTTGATTGAAGCCACTGAAGAACTGTGTTGTCGAAGGCTTTCACGGCTGGAATCACTGGGTTGCAGTGAGTTTTCCTGGCTGTCTGGCCATGCTCCAGAAGCATTCTTTCCTGACATTTCTCCCACATCTATGGCAGACATCCTCAAAGGGTGTGAGGTCTGTTGGAAACAAGTATATATATTCTCCCTGTGCAATGATGCCCATGGTGGGAGAAAGAACTCTTGCCTGTTTGAGGCAAGTGTGAATGTTGCAATTGGCCTTGCAGCTTCAAAGCCTGGCTGCTTCCTGCCTGGGGAATCCTTTGTTAGGAGGTGTTATCTGGCCCTGATTGAACAACACTCAGAAAATGGGGGAATTCTAGGCAGGAAACAATCAGGCCAGCTAATACCTACAAAGGATCCCCCAAGCAGGAAGCAGCCAGGCTTTGAAGCTGCAAGGCTATTCAATGATAATTAAGTTGGCTAACTGCAACATTCACACTTGCCTCAAACAGACAAGGGTTCCTTCTCCCATCCTGGACATTCCTCCGATATATAAACCCCACTTGCCTCATTTTCAACAGACCTCTGAACAAACCTTTGAGGATGCCATTAGCCACAGATGCAGGTGAAGCATCAGGAGAGAATGCTACTGGAGCATGGCCACATAGCCCAGAAAATGCAGAGCATACGAATGAAGAATTAATGGCAGTTAGTTTCACCCCATTACCCATCATGGCTCAATGCAAAGAAATTGTGAGATTTATAGTTTGGTAACGTACCAGCACTCATTGGCAGAGACGATTGTAAAACTATTACTTTGCTGCAGTCTAGAATCACATTGGGTGTTTGAGCTGCTACATCACACTGTTGACTCATGATCAGCTCGCAGTCTCCTAAGGTTGGATCTACACCGTCATATAATCCAGATCATCAAAGCAGATAATCTACATTATTTCCTTTCAGATGGATTATATGAGTCTACACTGCTATATTCCCCATAGTAACCTATGGATGTGAGAGCTGGACCTTAGGGAAGGCCGAGCGAAGGAAGAGAGGTGCTTTTGAACTGTGGTGTTGGAGGAAGGTTCTGGGAGTGCCTTGGACAGTAAGAAGATCCAACCAGTCCATCCTCCAGGAAATAAAGCCTGCTCATTGGAGGGAAGGAGATTAGAGGCAAAGATGAAGTCCGTTGGCCATATCATGAGAAGACAGGAAAGCTTGGAGGAGGCAATGACGCTGGGGAAAACGGAAGGAAAAAGGAAGAGGGGCCGACCAAGGGCAAGGCGGGTGGATGGCATCCTTGAAGGGACTGGCTTGACTCTGAAGAGTCCTGGGGGTGGCCCTGGCCGACACGGCGCTCTGGCATGCGATGGTCCAGGAGGTCATGAAAAGTTGGAAGGGACTGAACGAATGAACAACAACACATTGCCATATAATACAGTTCAAAGCAGATAATCCGGATTTATATGGCAGTCTAGAAAGGGCTTTAAGATTCCTAGATCCCTTTTGCATAGGCTGTTTTCTAGGCCTGGTTAGATTTATCAGAATGGCACTTAATTCGTATTGATTTCAGAATTAACTCACTTATGAACCGGTTTTGAAGCGCTGTAAGGAACCAGGAAGTAATTTGCCATTTTGAAGCCACGGCCACCATTTTCGTTAAGGGTTCGGCATGCTCATTGGCTGAAGGAAAGTATGTGTTTTGCATGAAACTACCTGCTGTCCTCCAGCCAATGACGATTTCATAGCACTGGAGGGGTGGGTTAGGGTGAGGCATGGCAGCCATTGGCCTTCAAAAAGGCCAGTGCGTGTGCCTGGTGATCTCATTTTGGGGTGAAGCTGCTCGAGGAAGAGGCAGAGAAGAAGGAGACCGAGGAGGAGGAGGAGGAGGAATAGAAGAAGGAGAGCATCCTCTCTTGAAGGGAGAGAGAGAGAGAGAGAGCAAGGAGAGCATCAAGGCTAGAGAAGCTACACTTCCGCAAAGCAGACCCCACCCCACCCTTCCAGAGACCCCCAGCCAGCCAGCCATCTCTGGCCCTCCAACTTGGGTGCTCCCACCCCAACGCTCTTGGGCTTCCCTTCCACACAACTTGGGCACTCCCACCCCAACGCTCTTGGGCTTCCCTTCCACACAACTTGGTTGCTCCCACCCCAACGCTCTTGGGCTTCCCTTCCACACAACTTGGGCACTCCCACCCTAACGTTCTTGGGCTTCCCTTCCACGCAACTTGGGCACTCCCACCCCAATACTCTTGGGCTTCCCTTCCACACAACTTGGGCACTCCCACCCCAACGCTCTTGGGCTTCCCTTCCACACACCTTGGGCACTCCCACCCCAACGCTCTTGGGCTTCCCTTCCACACAACTTGGGCGCTCCCACCCCAACGCTCTTGGGCTTCCCTTCCACACAACTTGGGCACTCCCACCCTAATGTTCTTGGGCTTCCCTTTCATGCAACTTGGGCACTCCCACCCCAATACTCTTGGGCTTCCTTCCACACAACTTGGGCACTCCCACCCCAACGCTCTTGGGCTTCCCTTCCACACAACTTGGGCACTCCCACCCTAACGTTCTTGGGCTTCCCTTCCACGCAACTTGGGCACTCCCACCCCAATACTCTTGGGCTTCCCTTCCACACAACTTGGGCACTCCCACCCCAACGCTCTTGGGCTTCCCTTCCACACAACTTGGGCGCTCCCACCCCAATGCTCTTGGGCTTCCCTTTCACACAACTTGGGCACTCCCACCCTAATGTTCTTGGGCTTCCCTTCCATGCAACTTGGGCACTCCCACCCCAATACTCTTGGGCTTCCCTTCCACACAACTTGGGCACTCCCACCCCAACGCTCTTGGGCTTCCCTTCCACGCAACTTGGGCACTCCCACCCTAACGTTCTTGGGCTTCCCTTCCACGCAACTTGGGCACTCCCACCCCAATACTCTTGGGCTTCCCTTCCACACAACTTGGGCACTCCCACCCCAACGCTCTTGGGCTTCCTTCCACACAACTTGGGTGCTCCCACCCCAATGCTCTTGGGCTTCCCTTTCACACAACTTGGGCACTCCCACCCTAATGATCTTGGGCTTCCCTTCCATGCAACTTGGGCACTCCCACCCCAATACTCTTGGGCTTCCCTTCCACACAACTTGGGCACTCCCACCCTAACGCTCTTGGGCTTCCCTTCCACGCAACTTGGGCACTCCCACCCCAATACTCTTGGGCTTCCTTCCACACAACTTGGGCACTCCCACCCTAACGTTCTTGGGCTTCCCTTCCACGCAACTTGGGCACTCCCACCCCAACGCTCTTGGGCTTCCCTTCCACACAACTTGGGCACTCCCACCCTAACGCTCTTGGGCTTCCCTTCCACACAACTTGGGCGCTCCCATCCTTCTGCATGAGAACTGAGGGAAACCTAAGAACATAAGAACATAAGAACATAAGAAGATCCATGCTGAATCGGACCTCAGCCCATCTAGTCCAGCATTCTGTATCACACAGTGGCCCCCAGTTGTACACGGGCATCTTGAGCAGAAGGGAGGGCAAAACCCTAACCTGCTCCCGACCCCCCACAACCAGTACCCAGGGAAATCCTGCCTACCTCAACCAACTCCGAGGTGGCACTTGAATGTCCTTGTGTTTCCTCCAGTTCTCATGCAGAGGGAAGAAATCCCGCGTCCAATCTGGGTTAATAAACCTGCGTGTCCGCCATTAACGAAGCCATTCCAAAATTTTGGAATTTTAAAGAATTAATTTTGACATTTTCCCAATCATTTTCATTTCCCCTACATCTGAAATGAGTTTTGAACCATTTTTTAAAATCAACCAGGCCTACTATTTTCAATCCAAGTGTTGCCTATCCTATATCTGAGTCTTTCGTGTGGATTGCCTCAATGTAATGCCATGCATTTCTCCTTGTTGACATTCATGCTGGTCACTTTGGCCCAGCAATCCAATCTGCTAAAGTCATGTTGGATCTTGATCCTGTCCCCTGGGAATTTGGTGCCATCTGCAAATTTGACAAATATGCCTCTTATTCCATCACTCAAGAGGCATCCAAGAATAGTTTGCTGACTGCTCAAAGGGGGGTGCAAATGAAGGAAGGCAAATGGAGCCGTGCCTCCCGAACCCTCCATGGCTCAAACGCATCGGCAGCAGAAGCGAAGCCTCCGAGTTAAAGGTTTAATATCTGCCTCCGTTCAGACCATAATTCTAGGCGCACATGGCAAGGCAGCCCATTACGATGCTTCCTACCGGTCTGCTTACGAGGCTGAACAATCAATTTCTGAATCTAGTCTGTAAATTCTGATCTAACCATCGCCTGCTTGGCTTGTCAGCAAATGAGCCTTAGGTTGCGCACACACTGCTCCGAACATGAACTTTCAGAGTTGCAGTTTTTGCACTTAGGATGGACAGTTCAAAGCCTGCGTATTGTATCCATCATATTACAGAACCTTCATTTGAGAGCCATGACGATACAGGGGTTTGAGTGACAGGCTAGGATATGTCACTCAGCCATAAAAACCCACTGATACCCCCATTCTATGCTGCCATATAATCCAGCAAAGCAGGTAACCCACATTACCTGATTGAACTGGATTATATGAGTCTACACTGCCATATAATCCAGTCCAAAGCAGATAATCTGGATTTTATAGGCAGTGTGTCTCAGAGGAAAACAATGGTGGCAAACTACCTTTACATGAACCTAGGATAGGTTTGCCTTGTGTGTGTCACCTGTTGATTTATTGTGATCCTATGGGCATTACATTGTTTTCTTCGGCAGGGAAAACTAAGGTTCCTTCTACACTACCATATAATCCAGATTATTGAATCATATAATCCATATTATCTGCTTTGACCTGGATTATATGAGTCTACACAGCCATATAGCCCAGTTCAAAGCAGATAATCTGGATTTTATAGGCAGTGTAGAAGGAGCCTTAGTCTCAGAGGAAAACAGTAGTGGCGAATCACCTTTGCATGAAGCTAGGATAGGTTTACCTTGTGTGTGTATGTCCCTTTCAGGTCACCTGTTGACTTTTTGTGATCCTATGGACATTACATTGTTTTCTTCGGCAGGGAAAACCAAGGTTCCTTCTACACTGCCATATAATCTAGGTTATCAAAGCATATAATCCAGATTATCTGCTTTGACCTGGATTGTATGAGTCTACACTGCCAAAGCAGATAATCTGGATTTTATATGGCAGTGTGGAATGGGCCTCAGAGGTGGTTTCCCTAAACCTTCCCAGCGTCTGGGATTGATTAAAATGGAAAAGTGAGAAGGCAACCCAAGGGCCACCTCACCCCACCTTCCATCCTGTCCATATCCCTCTGAATTGTGATGCATCCAGAGAAAGAGACTCCTCTGGATCATCAGGTGATATATTCCATTCTCAATGAGCTTTGGCCATCAGGAAGTTCTTCTCAATGTTTAGGTAGAATCTTTTAATCCATTGCTCCATATCTGAGTATCAGCAAAAAATAATATAAATATTCCTTCCTCAATAGGACACCCATTCAAATACTGGAGCACAGGCTTCTTGAAAGTGGAAGCAAGAATATGGACAGCTATTCTCAATTATTGGCTACACCTATGCTTCTCCCCATGTGGTCTTGCCCCCCTCATCATGAGAGATGACTTCCAGTCCACATGGATTAAAACAGTAGCAGCAAAGATCGTAACGCTAGGTTTCTCCCAAGGACAATTGCTAAGCATGAGATGGGACCAAGCCAAGGATCTCATTAAGCAACGGATCCTGGACATAGAGCGCCAATCCGACCTAGCCTGTTCCCCAGCCTTCATTGTTAGGGAAGCCACTAGATACCTCACTGTCCCCATGGCATACCTAACAGACCTGGAGGTGCCCAAACACCGAAGGGCTTTTACCCTGGCAAGATGCCATGCCCTCCCATCGGCTGTATTGAAGGAGGTATCAGAAGACCCCCTTCAAGCAGAGACTATGCCCCTGTGGGTCTGGTGATGTGGAAACAACTGAGCACTTGCTTCTTCAATGCATGTTCTACAGAGATCTTAGATCCAATCTCATTGGACCATGGCTTTTGAAGTACCCGGGGCGCAGTGAAAGATGCTATTCCACCCTGCTGTTTTCGGGCTCTAACACTGCAATGACTTACAGTGTTGCTAGGTTCTGTGCTGCTGCCCTTAATATCAGACGGGTGATGATTGACATCGTAAGGTAACAATATCCTGTCTTTTAAAATATATTTTATACTGATTTCTAGTCTGATTTTAAATAACTGTTTACTGGGGAGTTGTCCTTCTCCTCTTGGGGCGCTTGTGCCTGTTTTGTGCTGGTCTGTGACCGTAATAAAGTTTTGATTTGATTTGAATACTGGAGCATGGCTATCATTTCCTCTCAAAGTTTTTTTCTCAAGGTAATCATCCCAGCTGTCCAAGGTGCTCCTCTAGAAGGATTCCTGGAATCCAGGACCTTGGACTCTTTAGGTCACTTTTCTCTGGACACCTTCTATTTTATCCATATCCTTCTCACATTGTGGTGACCAGAACTGGATAGATTTATTCTAGGAGAGGTCTGACTACTGCGGAATTGAGTGGGACTATGACATCTCTCAATCGCGACACTACACGCCTATTGATTTGGCCTGGGATTGAATTGGATTTTTTTAAGCTGCTCAATCACACTGTTGATTAATTTCACCTTGTGGTCATCTATGACTCCTAGATCCCTTTCACAGGGACTCTTTCCAAGCTTGGTGCCACCAATCCTATATTTATGCATTGCTTTTTCTGTTGTACCCTACGCATGCCAATTGCCTTCTTGACTTGTGATTACCAGGACTGAATACAATATGATTCCAGGTGAGGTCTGAGCAAAGCAGAATACAGTAGGACGATGATTTCCCTTGATCATGAGCCAATAATGTGATGCTGCAGCTAAAAAAGCCAATGGGATTTTGTCCTGCATCAAGAGGAGTCTAGTGTCTAGATCCAGAGAAGGCATGCTCCCCATGCTCTATTCTGCCTTGGTTAGACCACACCTGAAATCACACTGTGTCCAATTCTGGGCACCACAATTGAAGGGAGATGTTGACAAGCTGGAAGGTGACTAAAATCATCAAGGGTCTGGAGAACAAGCCCTATGAGGAGCAGCTTCAAGAGCGGGGCATATTTAGCCTGCGGAAGAGAAGACTGAGAAGAGATGTGATGGCCATGTGAAGGGGAAGTCCTTGGGAGGAGGGAGCAAGCTTGTTTTCTGCTGCCCTGGAGATTAGGACGCAATGGAGCAATGGCCTCAAACTACAGGAAAGGAGATTCCATCTGAACATGAGGAAGAACTTCCTGACTGCGAGAGCTGTTCAGCACTGGAACCCTCTGCCCTGGAGTGTGGTGGAGGCTCCTTCTTTGGAGGCTTTTAAATAGACGCTGGATGGCCATCTGTTGGGGGGTGCGTTGAATGCAATTTCCCTGCTTCTTGGCAGAATGGGGTTGGACTAGATGGCCCATCAGGTCTCTTCCAACTCTAGGATTCTATGATTCTATGGCAGACCTGGCCAACCTACAGCCTGCGGGCCGGATGCGGCCTGGCAGCCGATTCTGTCCGGCCCGGGGAGAAGGGCATCGGGGTTGGGGCCAAGAGGAAGGGTTGCCACTGCCGCCATCCCATCGTGGGCTGTGGGGCCTGCGTTGGCAGACAGCCCACCACTCTGGAGAACAATCGGAGGAGCGGCGGCTTTGGAGTACCTGCCATCCTGTGAGGCAATCCGGGCCTGCAACGGGAGCAGTCGGTGAGCTGCGGCGGCTGATCGCCCTGGCGACCCGGAAGACTTGATCGTCTTCCAGGTCGTCAGGGCAATCACCCGCTGCAGCTCGCCAACTGCTCCCGCTGCAGGCCCGGATTGCCTCATGGGATGGCAGGCACTCCAAAGCCGGGATGGCAGGCACTCCATGGCAGGGCGATCAGCTGGGGAACGGCTAGGGGCGAGAGCGGACGGAGGCCTGCAGCCTCCGATTGTCTGCTGCTCTGCTCTGCTCTCCTGCGGTGGCGGCTGGGTCCGCTTTGTTATCCTCTGGGCTGGGTCCATTGAGCCTCCAACTTGGTTCGCACCTTGTCTTCTTGAATTTCATTTCATTTTAGTGGTTTTTATTATTATTATATAATAATAATTTTTATAATAATAATATAATAAATAATATAATATAATGTTATATTATAATTTCAATATATTATAATGCCTATATATATATATACTATAATAATTATGATATTAATACTAATAATATATGAATATTTCTTGATATATTAATATGTTAATATTAATGATGTGTAATATATAGTAAATATAGTAAATAAATAAATAATGTAGATTAGAATGTAGTTCAGGCTTTAGGTGCGGCCCCCCATAATATTTGTGTGGCCCCTTGGAAAAAAATAATTGCCTACCCCTGTTCTATGGTCTGGTCACTAGACTCCTATGGATTCAGCCTAGAATCATGTAGGCTTTTTAAGCGGCCACATCATGCTGTAAACTCGATCTTTGATCAGGAAGATATATTTTCACCAGATCCAACTTCCCTGGCAACAAGCACAGTTGGCATTCTGGGTTGCTGCTGAAACAAGTGTGATCAGAATCACACTTGCCTACTTGATTTCTACAGCGATGATATCAAAGAACACTATGTAACAAAATTCGAAGCATTTTCTCTCCCTGTTGTGAAAGTGTTATTTCTTGGTTAATTCTGTAGTCCCGACTTTGCAAGGAGTTGTTCCACTCTAGAAACTCCGTTATTGTGGCTGATACAAACGTGAGGACCGGCACATCCCAAGGGACCTGTTGATAAAGCCATTGTCATCCCAACCCTGCTCTATGCCTGTGAAACGTGGACTGTCTACAGACGTCACACTCAACTCCTGGAACAATTCCATCAGCGCTGCTTACAAAAACTCCTGAAAATCTTTTGAGAATACAAGTGGACAAATGTCAGGGTGCTGGAAGAAGAAGCGAAGACCACCAGCATTGAAGCAATGTTCCTCTGCCATCTACTCCGTTGTCCCGAGTGCCGATCACTGTCTCCCAAAGCAGTTACTGTACTTCCAACTCAAGAATGGGAAACGTAATGTTGGTGGACAGAAAAAGAGATTGAAAGATGGGCTTAAAGCCAACCTTCAAAACTGTGGCATAGACACCGAGAATTGGGAAGCTGTGGCCCTTGGGCTCTCTAGGTGGAGGTCAGCTGTGACCAGCAGTGCTGCAGAATTCGAAGAGTCACAAATGGAGAGCAAAAGGGAGAAACAGGCCAAGAGGAAGAAGGCCCATCAAGCCAAACCTGACAGGGATCACCTTCTGTCTGGAAACCGCAGCCCACACTGCGGGAGAAAATGCAGATCAAGAATAGGGCTCCACAGCCACCTACGGACTCACCTCCAAGACACTACACTTGGAGAACCATCATCCCCGGACTACGAGGGATCGCCTAAGTGGATGTAAGTGCAGCTTGAAGCCATACTATTGCAGGACCTGCATTCCCTGTGCAGGCCTATAGGTGGTAGCAGAGGGGGCGCCCCTGAGTCCATGCGCGTGCTTGCTTGCATGCCGCCCCCTCCCTTCTGGAGGAGAGGGAAACTTTATGCTTCTTGTAATTGGCCAAATAAAGGATGAAAGGCGCAGGCCTCCCTGGGGAGGAGGCCGAGGCAAGCGGAGGTCAGGGCTGTGAACCCTGCAAAGGAGCCAGGCAGCTGCGGCTCCAGGGGGAGGGGAGGGCCCTCCTCCAAAGGCCGCAGAGGGTCACCCTGAAAGGCCGCATTCTTGGATCTTGGCGCCAAAGGCTTGGCCTGCCTGGCCCACTTCGCAGGCTGCGGGCCAGGACCAAGCCCCTCGCCCATCCTTCCTTCTGCAACAACCCAGACTTCTGCAACAACTTGCACTAGTTCGCAGTTTGGAGAGGAACCCACACATTTGGGGAGAGGAGGTTGAAACTACAACTCCAAGGATTCCACACAAAATGAAGTTCAATGGGGAAAAATGCAAGAGACGCCACTTAGGCAGGAAAAAAATGAAATACAAAGATACAGGATGGGGGACGCGTGGCTCGAGAGCAGGAGGTGTGGAAAAGATCTTGGAGTCCTCATGGGGAGGAAGTTAAACATGAGACAACAATGGGATGCGATGGCAAGAAAAGCCAATGGGATTTTGGCCTGCATCAATAGGATAGTGTTTACATCCAGGGAAGTCATGCTACCCCTTTACCTTGGTTAGACCACACCTGGAATCACACTGTGTCCAATTCTGGGCACCACAATTGAAGGGAGATGTTGACAAGCTGGAATGTGTCCAAAGAAGGGAGACTAAAAGATCAAGGGTCTGGAGAACAAGCCCTATGGGGAGCGGCTTAAGGAGCTGGGCATGTTTAGCCTGAAGAAGAGAAGGCGACATGACAGCCATGTATAAATATGTGAGAGGAAATCATAAGGAGGAGGGAGGAAGCTTCCTTTCTGCTGCCCTAGAGACTAGGACTCAATAGAACAATGGCTTCAAACTACACGAAAGGAGATTCCACCTGAACATGAGGAAGAACTTTCTGACTGTGAGAGCTGTTCAGCAGTGGAACTCACTGCCCTGAAGTGTGGGGGAGGCTTCTTTGGAGGCTTTGAAGCAGAGGCTGGATGGCCATCTGTTGGGGGTGTTTTGAATGCAATTTTCCTGCTTCTTGGCAGAATGGGGTTGGACTGGATGGCCCAACAAGCTCTTCCAACTCTAGGATTCTAGGACTATGACTCTATGACACGATCGAGCCAGGGCAATCTCAGAGGTGCCAACATGCATTAATTCTATAGGATAGATGTACCCTTAGTATGAGCTGGAGGGAAATATCTGGAGCGAAACATATCTGGTTCACAATTTATCCCGCTGTGCAAGGTTCCGCACTCTTAGCCTTGGTCCCACAGGCATTTGTAACATGGAGATAATGTTAACTGCTCTTTCAAGTCCATTGAGCAGATCATATGCAAAATCTATAAAACCCATTGGCCAATACAGAGCATCACACACTGGTAGGCTTCCCATTTCGCAAAATGCATCCTCAGGAGACAGTTTGAAGGACCATTTGTGTCCATGGATCTACTGAGGGTTTTAGTCTGAAGTTTGGGCCTCAAATGGGCTCAGGACCCTGGACAGCTCCTCAAGGAAAAACTCAGGAGCGATCCACCGTTCTTCTGGCAAGGCATCCTGCATCTACACTACAGAATTAATTCAATTTCACACACCGTTTGAGCTTTCATGGTTGAAGGCTATGGAATCCTGGAAGTTGTAGTTGTCTGTAGTAGCCTTCTTTGCCAAAAGAGTGCTGGGGTCTCACCACACTTCAACTCACAAGACTTCATAGTATATTGAGTCATGACAGTTGAGGTGGGATCAAACTGCTTCAATTCTACAATGTAGATGCACCCAGAGGGTGACCCAATATGTCATGAGCCTACTATTCCTTATTTCCATAACTCTTGCAATGAGAATGAGAATGATGATGACAAACCTCCCTCTCCTCATGGCTTGAGGTGGAGTACACCATAGTTTTTTTTTATCATGCCAGAAGCAGCTTGAAAAACTATAAGTAGCTTCTGTTGTAGGAGACTTGGCTGTCTGCAAGGACATTGCTGAACGGATGCCCGAATGTGTTACCATCCTGTGTAAGGCTTCTCTCAAGGTCAACCCTGTCTTACATATTTGAACTGCGAACCCCCAGGTCTGCAGTTCAGCCGGCACAAGGGTTTAACACATTGAGCCACCATGACACCATAGTTAAAATACACATACAAAACACACATAAAACCATCTATATATCTATGTCTATATCTATAGCTATGTCTATATCTCTATATCTATATCTCAAGATGTAGACCAGTGCTTCCCAACCAGTGTGCCGTGGCACACCAGTGTGCCGTGAGCAATCATCAGGTGTGCCGTGGGAAATTGGAACCTCCAATTCCCTTTCTTCCCCCTCCTGCCGAACACTTTTTCTTCTCCACTCGGGCTCCCTTCTTCCCAGCCTCGCTCTGCTTGCTTTGCCCCGCTTTGCTCTGGGGTGAGTCTGCACAGTAGCGCCCGCACGGTCACGTCTTCCTCCCTCCCCCCTTCCCTCCTGAACATGCTCACGCTGCCCCCTCAGATTAAAATGGTGGCACAAGTGGCAGTGTAGAAGAAAAGGTGTTCGGCAGGAGGGGGAAGAAAGGGTGCGAAGGGGAAGGGGGTGGAAGAGGTCTGTTGAAAGCTGGCATGGGCAAATGTGGACCTTACAGGTGTTTTGGACTCCAACTCCCACCATTCCTAGCAGCCTCAGGCCCTCTTCCTTATCCCCCTCAGCCACTTAAGCAGGAAAGGGCCTCAGGCTGTTAGGAATGGTGGGAGTTGAAGTCCAAAGCACCCAGAGGGCTGAAGTTTTCCCATGCCTGTTTTAGGGACCTTAAAGTGGTGAGCCTCCTTCCAACATTGCGATTCTGGATAGAAAAGAAACAACAACATAACGTTGTTTGAGTCCACAGTGCTCTCTGGGTGTAGGTGAACTACAACTTCCAAACTCAAGGTCGATTCCCAAGCAAACCCTTTCAGTACTTTCTGTTGGTAATGAGAGTTCAATATGCCAAGTTTGGTTCAATTCCATTGTTGCAAGAGTTCAGGATGCTCTTTGATTGTGTGTTAACTATAAATCCCAGAAACTGTAGCTCCCAAATGTCAAGGTCTATTTTCCCTAACTCCATCTGTGTTCACATTTGGGCATATGGAGTATTCATGCCAAGTTTGGTCCTGATCCAACATTGTTTGAGTCCACAGTGCTTTTTGGATATAGGTGAACTACAACTCCAAAACTCAAGGTCAACACCCACCAAACTCTTATAGTATTTTCTCTTGGTTATGGGAGTTCTGTGTGGGAAGTTTGTGTCTTTCTGCCATTCCTGCCAGGATATCTATGTTGTGTTCATCGAAACAGGCCCAGGTTTCACACTGACTGTATAAATACATTTAAAAACATATTAACTATATGTATTACTGTGTTTGTGTCATTTTGTGTCATTTTGGTTGGTGGTTTGCCCCAGGATTTTGTAAATGTAAAAAATGTGCCGCGGCTCAAAAAAGGTTGAAAAACACTGCTGTACAATAAAGTTGGAAACAATTAAAAATCATGCATCCCTATAAGTGTACATGTCATAGTTTGAAATTGATTGGGATTGACTAAAGAAAGTTACTCCGTAAGTATGGTTCCACCAATGCTGTTTCCCCGAACCCCATTTCCAAAAACAGTTGAGCTGTGCATTTCCATGGAAGAGGGGAGACTTGCAAAAGGCATGCCTCTTTCAGCTATATTTAACATCCCCAACAACTGAGCCTAATTTAAGCAGAGTGGCCACCTGCTCTGGTCCACAGGCTCCGGACAAAGGGAGAGCGGTCAAACCAAGGGTGACTTGGAAACAACATTGCAAAACTTGTCCGTGAGATGTAACAATAGCACGGTGATCTCCCATCGCTGGACTATAACTCCTAGTATCCACTCCAGCAGGTCTTGGACCCCTGGAGGCCGGGTAGGGAAACAAACAAACAAACAAAACCTGATACATTGTAAACAGAACTTGGACATCTCACTGGAGTTCCATAGTATAACTCTCCACTTGTTACATAGCAGCAAAACCAATCTAAAGAATGACCCATCATTGGACTACAATTCCCAATATTTATCCCCAGCAGGTTCTGAACCTCAAGAGGTCTGGGTAGCAAAACAAACAAGCAAACAAATATGTAAACAAACAAACAATCCTGATACATTGCAAAAGAAAGTTGTGTAGTATGTATAAATCCCAACTGATGGAAAAATGGCAAAACCAATATAGAGAATATCCTATTGTTGGACTGCAATTCCCAGTATCCATGTCCAGCAGGTCCTGAACCCCTGGAATCCTAAGTAATGGGGGGAAAGTCCTTCAAATATTACATTGTAAAGAAAATTTGGAGATCAAACTGGTATTGTTTAGCATAGTATCCCTTTATGGAGTTATGCCTAGATTGCACTACACAACCCTTTCCCAAATGAATCAAAACCACCACAAATCTCATTGGCATGCACCAATAAGCAGGCGTGCACATCCATGTGTATCTTTGAACAATAGGAAACGCCTTCGATGTTTTATTGAAGGCTTTCATGGCTGGAATCACTGGATTGTTGTAGGTGTTTCGGGCTATATGGCCATGTTCTAAAAGCATTCTCTCCTGACGTTTCACCTGCATCTGTGGCTAATGGCGTCCTCAGAGGTTATGAGGTCCTCACAATGTCTGAGGATGCCTGCCATAGATGCAGGCGAAATGTCAGGAGATAATGCTTCTAGAACATGGCCATATAGCCTGAAAAACCTACAACAACCTTCTATTTATTTATTTATTTATTTATTATATTTCTATATTACCCATCAGCCCAAAGGCGACTCAAGGCAGTTTACACATGGCAGTCAGTGCCCATAATATAAAATACAATTAAAAAGCAATTATACAATAACCAGATAAAAACAGTAACAATTAGCAATTAAAATAAAGAAATACAATTCCCAGCATCTCATCGTTAAAATCATGGCATCATCATATCATTCTGTGATCACAGTTAAGCATTTATATTTCATCTGCAAATGCCTGCTCGAACAGCCAGGCCTTAACTTTCTTTCGAAATGTTAGGAAGGAGGAGGCCGATCTAATGTCTCTAGGAAGGGCATTCCAAAGCCAACGGGCCACCACTGAGAAGGCCCTGCAAATAAGGTCTGCAAATAAGGTGGGGCCAAGAGCGGGGCCTCTCCGGACGATCTTAAACACCTAGATGGTTCATAGGGAGAGATGCGTTTGGACAGGTAAGCTGGGCCAGAACTGTTCAGGGCTTTAAAGCCTAAAGCCAGCACTTTGAATTGTGCCCGGTAGCAAACTGGTAGCCAGTGGAGCTGGCGCAACAGAGGAGTTGTGCGCCTCCTGAGTGCCGCTCCTGTTATCAACCTGGCTGCTGTCCATTGGACCATTTGAAGCTTCCGGACAGTCTTCAAAGGCAACTCCACATACAGCGCATTGCAGTAGTCTATACGGGATGTAACCAGAGCATGGACTACCATGGCCAAGTCAGATTTCCCAAGGTACGGACGCAGCTGGCGCACAAGTTTTAACTGTGCAAATGCTCCCCTGGTCCCTGCCGAAACCTGGGGTTCCAGGCTCAGTGATGAATCCAGGATCACACCCAAACTTCTATGATATCTATACCTAAAGCACATGCATGTGCAAAATCCACCTATGCGCAATGCATATCAGAGTGCACAATGTCATCATAGCTTCAACTTCTCTTGTGTAAGGATATACTTAAGAATACACATACATAAAAACACTTGAAAGGCCAAAAGAAGCCCATTTCCCAGCATCTGGGAGTTTCTAGCAAAGCATCAAATTCGCACTAGATTCCAAAGCGGTTCAGCTGTCCTTCTCTCTGATGCCTCCCATCCAAAAAGCTTCGTTCTTTTCTTTCATCCATCCTTGCACTTTCCCCCCTTGAGAAAATGCTTTGCTACGTCTGCTGTACATATTTTAGTTTTTTTTTTAAGGAAAGACTAGAGTTTTCCTTTTTGAATTGCATTGTTCCATAAAATTTATTAGCAATGTAAAACAATGCCAGCCCAATTGGGAAGCTGGAATGGATACAAGACCACTACAAGGCAGCTTGCTTTGTAGCATGGGGAGCATCCCATAAAAATACGGAGAGTGTTGGCAACAGTCCGAACTCTGAAAAGTTCTTTGTCTTTTTTTGGACTGCAACTCCTCAAATCCCCCAAAATGGGGGGGATTTGGGGAGCTGCAGTCCAAAACAACAAAAGAACGTGGCTGAAGGCTCCCTTCGGCAGCATGCAAACAGCCCTTGAGGGCTTATTCTTTATTTCTTCCCCTTTTCCGAAACTAAACAACGCAAAGGAAATGTGTACTATCATGTCTTGTAAATATTTACAAGGATCTCCATAAAAATACATTTCCAAGGCAGGCTTTGAAAATTGTTTAAACACGGAACGTTTAAGTCATCCTAAGTGCATTCTCCTGCCCCCCGCTTCCCGTCTCCCCCCATCTCCAGCCTCATATATTTCAGTTCAATTTCAATTCCATTCGGTTCAATGGCTTTTGGCTACTGGAATATATATTTTTTTCTGGAGGCAATTATCTTGCATGTAAAATCGTCATGGTGGGCTCGCAGTACATAAAAAAACCCTTCAACCCTCTTGGATTTCCATCAGCACAAGAGCAAGTAGGATGTGACTCTGAGAATTACAATTCCCAATATCCCCCAATCAGGGGGCGATAGGAGATGGAGTCCAGGAGCATCCCAACCGGGCTCTTTCCCTGATTTGTATTTGTCTGGCTATTTGTCTAGTGATGAGAGCACTCCACACAAATAACCCCACATAATGGCTGCATCTACACTGTAGAATTAGTGCAGTTTGATACCACTCTAACTGCCATGGCTCAATGACTTAAAATCGTGGGAGTTGCAGGCCTGGATTACCCATAAGGCCACCCTAGGCCATGGCCTAGGGGCGCAAGCCAAGGGGGGCGCAGTTCACACGGACCAAAAAAAAGTTGAAACAAAACCGCAACTCTCTCTCTCGAGGGAGGGCGGGGGGAGCGCTGCGAGGGGGTGGGGGAGGAGGGAACGGCGCCCCCCCTCGCCATCGCTCCTGCCCCCTTGACAAGGGAGGGTGCGAGGAGGAGGCGGCGGAGGGAAGCCCCTGCGGCCGCTGCTGGACATGCGCGGCACCCAGAAACATGGCGGAGGAGGCAGAGGTGCTCGCGACCTCCTGCTGTGCATGCCCAGCGGCAGCCCCGGGGGCGGGGCTTCCCTCTGACTCCTCGCGCCCTCCTTCCTTGACTCAAGGAAGGATGGCGTGCGGCGATGCGAGGAGGAGATGGGGGAAGCCCCGCCCCCGGTGCTGCTGCCAGCCCCAGGGGCAGGGCTTCCCTCCACCTCCTCGCGCCCTCCTTCCTTGACTCAAAGAAGAGGGAGCACGGCGACGCGAGGAGGAGGAGGCGGAGGGAAGCCCCGCCGTGAGGAGGAGGTGGGGGGGTAGGGTAGAGGTTGGTTTGGGGGCGTAATTCCAAAGTGTGGCCTAGGGCGCCAAAAGGGGTTAATCCGGGCCTGGAGAGTTGTAGTTTGTCCTTCTCTAACAAAGAGTGCTGGTGCCTCAGCAAACGGGAAATCCCAAGATTTCATCACATTGAGCTTGTGCCAAACTGCATTCATTCTACAGTGTGGGCACAGTACACCCATTGTTTGGTTTTTCTTTGGAATCTTGGGAGTTGTAGTTTGGTGAGGCACTCTTTGGCAGAGAAAGCTCAAGACCTTGGGTGCATCTACACTGTAGAATGAATGCAGTTTGACACCACTTTCTTTGCTCAATGCTATTGCATTCTGGAGGTTATATTTTTATGAGGGATCTGAACTATATAATAATAATAATAATAATAATAATAATAATAAGCAATGAAGGCCAAAGATGCTGCAAAACTACAATTCCCAGGATTCCATTGCATTGAGGCAAGGCAGTTAAAGTCTAATTGCACTGATTCTACAGTATTGATGTAACTGCAGTTCCTATGGTTCGGAAGCATTAATCCATGGCAGAAGGAAGGAATGGTTTTGGGCACATTCCTGGGCAAAGCCACCTCCAGCCTGGCCCACATCAAAAGAAAGGGGTTTAATTGCCATGGATTAATGCTACAGAACCATACAACACCCTTTGGGTTCACTGGCGCCAAACTGCATGAATTCAGCCGTGTAGATGCACCCAATGCCTTGTATCCCAAGCTAAAGGAACTTCAGAGAGTTCATAGAAAGTTTGCAAGTTCTTCCACCTCCACCCGAGAGACCTCCAGAGAGAACGATCGCTGTCCTTTGGGGTTCAGGAGGCCGATGGAAACCCCCTCAAACATTTTTTGCTGAGGAGGGAAAAGGCATTTTCTGGAAATGCCGGGCGCCCCCATGGCCTCGGATCCCAGCCAAGCAGATGTGCACACAGCCCACTCTGTCAGTTTCAGCAGAACTTACCGTGTTTGCTCTTTCTAAAATGTGGCGTAAGAAAACAAGTTCTCCTCCAACCAAACACAGGGGAAGAAGACCTGTTTGACAGCGGTGGTCGAGGTGGAAAGAGTACTTGCAATTATATCCCCTTCCGGATTAGGGTGGGTGGGAATGGCTTTCTCGACAGCCAGGAAGGCCCGGCAGGAAGCATAGGAGGGCTTTTTGCATCATTAGCCCCAGCGTGCAAACATCCTGACGTTTGGGAAAGCATTTTTTCCTGTACAGGAGACTGACAGATAATTATCAAGATGACCGTGAGTGCATCTACGGTGAAGAATTCCACCAGTTCTCAATGCGCAATGCCTGGGCTTGTGTTGTATGTTCCAGTATGGCCTAATAGGCTTGGACTGGATTGCTTCCAATTCTAGGATTCCGTGATTTTATGTGCAATGCACTTTCGTGCAAAATAATACCACATGTGCACAATGCACAATGCACAACACACATTCATGCACAATGGTGTCACGTGTGCAGCTCCACACCCTGATCTCCACATCTGCATGTAAAATGCGTATCCTTGTGCAATGTGTAATGCACAATACACCTTCATGCGCAACGGTGCCATGTGTGCAGCTCTGCACCCCAATCTGCCCATCCACATGTGGGGTGCATACCCATGTGCAATGTGCGCCCATATGCAATGCACAATACACATTCATGAGCAATGGTGCCATGTGTGCATCTCTGCACCCTGATCTGCACATGAAATGCATATCCATGTGCAATGTGTACCCATGCACAATATGCACTCATGTACAATGGTGTCACATGTGCAGCTCTGCACCCTGATCTGTACATGCAATGCATATCCATGCACAATGTGTGCCCATGCACAATGCACAATCTGCATTCATGCACAATGGTGTCACATGTGCAGCTCTGCACCCTGATCTGCATATGCAATGCATACCCATGTGCAATGTGTACCCATGCACAATGCACAATATGCACTCATGTACAATCATGCCGCATGTGCAGCTCTGCACCTTGATCTGCACATCTGTATGTGCAATGCGCATCCAGGTGCAATGTGGACCCATGCACGAGCATTTATGCACAATAGTGTCACATGTGCATCTTTGAACCCTGACCTGCAAGTCTGCTTGTGCAATGCATGTCCATGTGGAATGTGTACCCATGCACAATACACATTTGTGCACAATAGTGCCATCCATGCATGCCACTCTGCAATCACAACTGCATCAGGCGGTTATGTGTGTATAAGCAACCAACGGGATTCCAGCTGACAAATCCACCCTGCTCTGCAGAGGTAACACCTGCGTACAGATGAACTCTCATCCAGCTCTCGGCCAGACATGTCGCAAGAGCCCCAGGGAATCCAACTTGGGTTGCTTCCATGCTGCAGATGCGCCTCCAGGACAAGGCTTGTCCAGGCTTCCCCTTTCAAGTCCAAGGCACATTCTCCCAGGAACGGAGAGGAACATTTTACGACACTTTCCATTAAAGTATTTACCTCCCACCCTCCGCCCTGGGACAATAAAATACAATTTAAACCACTTTAGGGTTTGTTTAAACAGACAAAGAACATCTTAAACCGTTTTACAAGGCAGTTTAACATCTAGTGAAACAAGACCATAGTGAAAACATGCGCGTAGGCAGATTCGGCAGGAATACATTCATCCCCAAAGCTTTTCTTCTATATTTAGACATCATGTTCGGAGTTAGGAATAAAAGCAAAGCTGGCATCTCCTGGTTTATATTCTAAATTGAGGTATATTGGACAACTGTGGTGCCATTACAAAGAAGGCCCTGCTCTCCACACTGAAGAAGTAATGTACTTTGGTACCACTTGAACCGCTGTGGCTCAATGCTATGGAACACTGGGCTTTGTAGTTTAGTGAGGTATCAATACTCTCTGGTGGAGAAAGCTAAACATCTTGAAAAACTAAAATTTCCATAGCCCCATAGCAGATAAAGTGGCGTCAAGTGGCATTAATTCTACAGTGAAGATGGATGTAAATCATAGAATCATAGAGTTGGAAGAGACCTAATGGGCCATCCAGTCCAACCCCATTCTGCCCAGAAGCAGGAAAATCACATTCAAAGCACCACCCTCCGCGGCGGAGAGTTCCACTGCTGAACAGCTCTCACAGTTAGGAAGTTCATCCTAATGTTCATTCCTGTAGTTTATTTATTTATTATTTCGACTTCTAACCCGCCACTCCCCGGAGGCTCGGGGCGGTTCACAAGAAGCATAAAAGCGAAAAGTACAATACACAAAGGGACACACAATACACTAAACAATAACCCAAGAAGGGGGGGAGGGATACAGGGCCGATCAACCACTCGCTAAGTCAGACAATCCATTCAAAAGGTCTGGAAACCAACAACAACAACAATGTAATAATAATATTTAGAGCAAGAAGCATTAGTAAAAAAGGTAAATGTTTTCCCCTGACATGAAGTCCTGTCGTGTCCGACTCTGGGGGTTGGTGCTCATCTCCATTGCTAAGCCAAAGAGCCGGCGTTGCCCATAGACACCTCCAAGGTCATGTGGCCCACAGACTGTATGGAACACCGTTAACTTCCCACCAGAGCAGTGCCTATTGATCTACTCACATTTGCATGTTTACAAACCGCTAGGTTGGCAGGAGCTAGGGCTGACAGCGGAAGCGCACGCCGTTCCTCAAATTCGAACCTGTGACCTTTCGGTCAACAGGTTTAGCAGCTCAGCAGTTTAACCCACTGCAAGAAGCATTGCTTGTTTGCTAATCCTTCCAAAGACCTTCACTTCAGACAGGGATGGGGATGATGGAGGTTGCAGTCCAACCACAAAGCTTGGATAGTTTGTTGAAAAAGACCTTCATGCTGAACTCCAGAAGTGCAGAGAGAGACTGAGAGAAAGAGACACAGCGAGAGATAGACAGTAGGCCTGGTTGATCAATTAAAAAAATGATTCAAAACTCGTTTCGGATTTAGGGGGCACTGGTGCTTTGAATCTGATTGGCTTCTGAATTTTTTTGAGAAAAAAAATCAAAATATATTTGGAAAAATTCTGAAATTTTGGAATGGCTTCGTTAATGGCGGACACACATTGTTTTAACCCAGTTTGGACACTGATGCCGTCCCACCGCATGGGAACTGGGGTGCCTTTAGGGACCTATCTCGACCTTCTCTCCCCTTCTTTCTTTCTCCTAAATCAACAGAGGAGATAGAAACTCCAGAGCTTCCCACAGCAGCCCCAACTTTCTTACCCCGAGCCCACTGCCTCTTCCCAGTTCTCACCTTGCTTTTCCTCTGGAAAAAGTGATTGTTGAAGCCGAACACAGCGCCCCATCTCTAGTAGAGTCATGGCGTTGGCAGAACGCTCGGGGGACTTGAGGAAAGCCATCCAGGTGCTCCATGGCACCTGGGGCCACATTTTCCACGGAATGGGCGGTAGTGCCTCCTTTCAGCGCCCCTTCCTTTCAGCGCCCCCTTGGCTATCAGAGAAGGCGCGCTTTGCCAAGGTCTGGTTTTCCCCCCCAGTTCTTTAAGCCCCATTTCTTTCCCCCAGTTTGGTTTTCCCTGGGTTCTTTAACCCAGTTTGGAAGCGCATTTCTGTCTTCCATATGAGAACTGGGGGGAAACCCGCATTTCCCCCCAGTTCTCACACGGAGGACAGAGATGCGCTTCCAACTGGGTTACAGACGGCATCCCACTGCGGGGGGAAGGAAAGCTGCGTCCAAAGGGGTTAAGAAGCTGCTTTGGACGCGGCTTTCTTTCCCTCCCAGGCGGTAAGGAAAAGGAAGCCGCGTCCAAAGCGGGCAGTTTGGACGCGGCTTTCTGAATCTTTTCCGACTCACTTACGAGAAATGGCGGAAAAGCTTCAAAACTACAAATTCACTTCCGGGTTGCTTAAATATCTTCGAAACCGGTTCAAAAGTGAATTCAATCCAAATTCATTCTGACTTTTGGAACATTCCGACGAACCTATCCATGCCTAATAGATAGCGGGGAGAGAATGAAGGTGTGTCACCCCTTCCTGTTTGATCCCCTTCCCCTTTATCTCCAGAGCTAAACTATGAGGTCTTCTTTGGGGGGGTATTTTTACCATCGAAATCTGACTTTGGATGAGGAACCCGTTCCAGGCACGAAGGAGCCGCATCGCAGTAGCCGCCCCAGACGGATCCCGGCTCCTCGTAATGCACGATATTTAAAGATTTTAACAATGTCAGTGAGACGCATCTGGAAAAGAAGCTGGGCCTGGAATCCAACTTGGAAGCCCAACATCTGCTGAAGAAACTGCAGAGGGGTCCTTGCCAACGAAAGGAAAGAAAGAGTAACCGAGTCAAGGAGGGGAAGAAAAGGCAGAAGGGGAGAGAGGGAGAGGGGAGGGAGGAATATTAGCAAATAAAGCAAATGCTCGCCAGCCTCGAAATGCACAAAAAGGCAAATATTGAAAGGGCCTCCGACGGTTATTTAAACACAACGTTTCTCTCCCCATCTGTCTCTGGGCGCTCTCTCTTTTTGGCAGCAAGGAGAAGTGTGTGTGTGTGTGTGTGTGTGTGTGCAGCATTTTGTGCACAAGGGGGGGGAAGAGAAATACTAATACGCAGCGGGAGGCCTTATGCTCGCCGAATCCATGCGCGTCCAGAGATCCGCAGATAATGGGCCGGCGTTTTCCGAACAGAAGGAAATGGTTTTGGGCACATTCCTGGGCGAAGCCACCTCGAGCCTGGCCCACATCGAAAGGAATGGGTTTTGTGGGATGCCAGTCCTGCTTTAATGGGGATTGCATGGAGTGGTCATGCGCACCAAGAAATGTTGAAGTGGAAGAAGTCCCATTTGCATTCGGGTCTCGACGCGAGGGGTCTGCTTTCACTGCAAGAGCAGGGAAAGTGGAACAGGGAGAATTAGGAGTATTTCTGAGCATGGGGCCATTTGGAGGAAATGTTCCAATCGTGGACATTATTCTGCATGAAAAAGAGCAGTTAAATGAACTTTAGGCTGGCTTTGTTTTTGGCTTGTGCCTTCCGACAGTCTTTGTTTGCCCACAGCAGCCTGAAACTCCCAAGTTATGGCAAAATGTATCCAGAGAAAGTTGCCCGCTGCCTTCCTTTGAGGCTAAGAGAATGTGACTCTCCCGAGGACACCCAGTGGGCTTCCGTAGCCAAATAAGATTCATATCCTGCTCTTCAGAATCGTAGGATGCATCTGCACTGTAGAATAAATGCAGTTCAGAATCACAGAATTACAGAATAACAAAGTTGGAAGAGACCACATGAGCTCCTATTTTTTGCATCTCATTTGCAACTTTCCCCCAACTAGGCACGATTCCTTTCCAGGCTCCGCATTTTCCCCCTCCAATGAGCCTGTTCTTGTCCAAACGGCACACTAAAGTGAGAAATTGCTTTATGGCTTTTCTCCCAAAGGAAACCACTTCCAGAAGTGTCTGTTCAGGATTGTATTAGAACCTTTCTGTAAATATGAGTCTGGTAGATATTTGTTTTTGGGGTTTTTTTGCAATCAAAGAAAAAATGATAATCCTGGGATTTGTAGTTTGACGAAGGACCCAGCACTCTTTGGCAGAGAAGCCTGGAGAATTTAGATCAGTGTTTCCCAACCTTCCTAATGTCACGACCCCTTAATACACTTCCTCATATTGTGGTGACCCCCAACCATAGCATTACTTTTGTCGCTACTTCACAACTGTAATTTGCTCCTGTTAAGAATTGTAACAGAAATATCTGATATGTAGGATTTTCATTAACTGGACGAAATTTGGCACAAATACCCGATACACCAAATTTGAATACTGATAGGGTTATGGGGGGTTGTTTTTTGTCATTTGGGAGTTGTAGTTGCTGGGATTTATAGTTCACCTAAAACCAAAGAGCATTCTGAACTCTACCAAGGGTGGAATTGAACCAAACTTGGCGCACAGAACTCTCACGGCCAACAGAAAATACTGGAAGAGTTTGGTGGGCATTGACCTTGAGTTTGGGAGTTGTAGTTTACCTACATTCAGAATGCACTGTGGACTCAAACAATGATAGATCTGGACCAAATTTGGCATGAATACTCAATATGCCCAAATGTGCACACTTAGGCCTGTTTGATCCACACACACAAAAGAGTTCAAAACTCATTCCGGATGGCACTTTGAATCTGAATAGCTTCCGAAATATTTCAGAAAAATTTCAGAATTTCCTGAATTAATTCCAAAATTTCAAAATGGCCTTGTTAATGGCGGACAGACATGTTTAACCCATGTTGGAGGTGGATGTCCTTCCCTCCACAGGATTTTGTCACAGACAGAGGGCTACCCTAGCAAATCTTTTGTATTGTTATTAACCCCATTACTTTGGCATGGTGATCAGCTGTTGAATAAACATAACAGTTTAAATAAGTTCTGACACAGACGGGGGGGAGCCCCCTTAGGACATCCGCCTCCAAACTGGAGCGACAGCCGTGTTTAACCCAAACAGCCGGAAGGACATCCGCCTCCAAACTGGGAAAGCCCGAGGGGCCCCTGGGGGGTGGGAATTTAATGCCGATTCCTTTCCGAAAATGGTGGCGATGGCTTCAAAATGGCAAATTCACTTATATCGCTTCGAAAGTGCTTCAAAAGTGAATTTAATCCAAATTCATTCCGATTTTACGAGCATTCCAACTAACCTACCCAGGCCTTTGAACACTGGTAGAATTTGAGGATAATAGACTTCGACATGTGGGAGTGGTACTTGCTGGGATTTTTAGTTCACCTACAATCAAAGAGCACTCTGAACTTGAACCCCCATGTCTTGAAGGGACTCACTGACATGAGCCTCCCTCCAGCCTCAAACACACTCTCCCTCATTCACACATGCGCACCATGCTGCCATGCACAGAGCACGCCTGCTCTCCCCTCCCTGCTTGGAGTCTCAGAAACAGCCCTCCCTTTGGCTGAGAAGCTGGCCAATCACAGCAGAGGAGGGCTTTGGGTGGGAGGATTCAAAAAGGAAGAGGAGGACAGGCGGAGAGATCTTCAGCCTTCTCTGTCAAAGGGGTTCCGAAGACCATCAGAAAGATGTGTTTTCTGATGGACTTTGGCGACCCCTCTGAAACCCACTTTCAACCTCCCCCCCCCCCCCCAGGAGTCTCAATCGCCAGGTTGCAAAAGGCTCAACCAGTGTGCCGGGGCACACGAGTTTTTCTCAGCCAGTGTGCCAGGGCACACTCGTGTGCCCGGAGAGATCATCAGGTGTGCCGGGGGACAGTGGAACCTCAGGGGGGGAGTCTAGTGTGTTGAAGTATAAAAACCCTAAGAAACCTACCTCGATAAAGGCACAAAATTACAAACACCCCCGTTGTCTACTTGGTCTCTCCCTCTCCATGCATTGGGAAGGCCCGCCTCCCTTTCCCCAAGTAGAGACCTCCTCTTGCCTCCTGGGGGTTCTGTGTGGGAACTTTGGCCCAGTTCTATCATTGGTGGGGTTCAGAATGCTCTTTGATTGTAGGGGAACTATAAATCCCAGCAACTACAACTCCCAAATCTCAAGGTCTATTTCCCCTGAACTCCATCTGCGTTAATATTTGGGCATATTGAGTATTCGTGCCAAGTTTGGTCCTGATCCAACATTGTTTGAGTCCACAGTGCTCCCTGGATATAGGTGAACTACAACTCCAAAACTCAAGGTCAATGCCCACCAAACTCTTATAGCATTTTTTCTTGGTTATGGGAGTTCTGTGTGGGAAGTTTGTGTCTTTCTGACATTCCTGCCAGGATATCTATGTTGAGTTCATCGAAACAGGCCCAAGTTTCACACTGAGTGTATAGATACATTTTAAAAACATATTAACTACATGCATTACTGTGTTAGAGTGTCATTTTGGTTGGTGGTGTGCCCCAGGAGTTTACAAATGTAAAAAGTGTGCCGTGGCTCAAAAAAGGTTGGGAAACACTGATCTACATAAGAACATAAGAAGAGCCATGCTGAATCGGACCTCAGCCCATCTAGTCCAGCATTCTGTATCACACAGTGGCCCACCAGTTGTACACGGGGATCTCGAGCAGAAGGGAGGGCAAAACCCTGACCTGCTCCCGACCCCCAGTGATCTACACTGTAAAATGAAAGCAATTTGTAACTGTTTGAACTGCCTTGGCTCATGGCTAAAAATCCTGGGATTTGTAGTTTGGAGAAGCACCCAGCAGCCCTGCCATAGCCTTGAGCCCTAGCAGTCCAAGTGGTCTCACACAGTGCAGGTGCACCCTTGGTCATCTTAAAAGGCACCCGCTTCTTCAACTGTTGTTGGATGGATTGAGCGAGAAGCGTCTTCCCAGAAAAGCGGGGGGGAAGCAGCACGGCTCCCAGACAAGCCTCTGCTCCCAGCCACTCTCCTTTTAGAAATTAAGCACTGCAGGCAGGCAGGCAGGCTCAAAATAGATCATGGAGATGCACTCAATATATATGACGAGGGAAAAGGCACAGAGAGAAATCAAGAGAATAATGCATTTACAAGGTTTTATGGTTTGGAGGACACTCGCCGGAAAGACCAAAGCCAAGTCATCACTTTCCTCCGTAAATCGCCTCGTTTTACAAAAACAGCATGGAAGGAGCCGAGATTCCTCTTGCCAGCAGAGAAGGCGGGCAAGAGAAGGAAGGCATTGGAAACCAGCAAGCCGGCCTCTGGAACTCGCTGCCACAAACTGTAGAGCAGTTGCAGTTTGGGATAGTTTAGGGCAGTGGTTCCCAGCCTTCCTAAAGCCATGACCCCTTAATCCAGTTCCTCATGTTGTGGTGACCCCCAACCATAACATTATTTCCATTGATACTTCATCACTGTCATTTTGCTCGTTATGAATCGTCATGTCAGTATCTAATACGCAGGATGTATCTTCATTCACTGGACCACATTTGGCACAAATACCCAATACGCTCCAAATGGTGGGGTTGGGGGATTGATTTTGTTGTTTGGGAGTTGTAGTTGCTGGGATTTATAGTTCTACAATCAAGGAGCGTTCTGAACCCCACCAATGATTATATTGAACCAAACTTGGCACACAGAACACCCATGACCAAAAGAAAATACTGGAAGGGTTTGGTGGGCATTGACCTTGAGTTTGGGAGTTGTAGTTCACCGACATCCAGAGAGCACCATGGACCCAAACAGCGATGGAGCTGGACCAAACTTGGCATGAATCCTCAATATGCCCAAATGTGAACATTAGTGGAGTTTGGGGAAAATAGACTTTGACATTTGGGAGTTGTAGTTTCTGGGATTTATAGTTCACCAACAATCAAAGAGCATTCTGAACCCCACCAACAATAGAAGTGGGCATTGGCCTTGAGTTTTGGAGTTGTAGTTGTCATTTTGCTACTGGTATGAATAGTCATGTCAATATCTGATGTGCAGGATGTATTTTCATCCACTGGACCCCATTTGGCACAAGCACCCAATACGTCCACATTTGAATAGTGGCAGGGTTGGGGGATTGATTTGTCACTTGGGAGTTGTAGTTGCTGGGATTTATAGTTCACCCACAATCAAAGATCATTCTGAACTTCGCCAACAATGGAATTGAACCAAACTTGGCACACAGAACTCCCCTGACCAATAGAAAATACCGGAAGGGTTTGGAAAATACTGGGTTTGATGGGCATTGACCTTGATTTTTAGACTTACCGTTCACTACATCCAGAGACTCAAACAATGATGGATCTGGACCAAACTTGGCATGAATACTCAATATGCCCAAATGTGAACACTGGTGGAGTCTGGGGGAAATAGATCTTGACATTTGGGAGTTGTAGTTGCTGGGATTTATAGTTCACCAACAATCAAAGAGCATTTATAGTTCACCAACAATCAATGTGTTTTCTTAGCATTCTGAACCTCACCAATGATGGATTCACTTTGCCATGGCCAAACTTCAAGGTCTTTAGCACAGAACCCCCATGAACAAAGGAAAATAATGTGTTTTCTTATGGTCTTTGGTGACCCTGAATGGCTGTTTCTCTGGAAATTCTTGCAGAGCAGGGGTTGGATTGGATGGCTTTTTGGGATCCCAGCCAACATACGACTTATCATTTCAAACACGGAGATACAAAGATGAAGAGAAGAGACTACACTCCTGTATCTTCTCTGCAAACAATACTGCATTTGTTGCTTCATTTTGATAGAAAGGACGCCAAGGCTTTGATGCCATTCAACACAGAGAGCCTGCCAGGACTAATTGAAAGGCAGCGCTCTGAGGCTAGGATGCGGAATATATATATATATATATATATATATATATATATATATAGACAGACACCTGTACACCACACATCTCCATCTGTTCCAGCAGTTGAGGCTTTTGAACAAGACCAAGGAGAAAGGAAGACTGTGATAGAGTAAGGCAGTTGAAAGTTTAGTTGGCTGCAGAAAACAAAACACCACGACTTCTAGTGCCTTGGGACCTAAGCACCTAAAGGCACCATGGTCCAACTCAGTGTTTCTCAACTTGGGGGTCAGGACCCCTGGGGGGTCAGAGGGGTCACCAAAGTCCATCATAAGACACATATTTCTGATGCTCTTAGGAACCCAAATCCCTCCAATATTTTCAATTGGACATGGGGGTTCTTTTTGGCCCAATTCTGTCATTGGTGGGATTCAAGGGGCTCCTTGAGTGTAGGTGAACTATAAATCCCAGCAACTACAACTCCCAAATGTCAAGGTCTATTTCCCACAAACTTGGCACAAATATACAATATGTCCAATTGTGAAAACTCAATACTCAATTGGGCATATTGAGTATTCGTGCCATGTTTGATCCAGATCCATCATTGCTTGAGTCCACAGTGCTCTCTGGATATAGGTGAACTACAACTTCAAAACTCAAGGTCAATGGCCACTAAACCAGTTTTTTTCTATATGTGGGTCCGGACCCCGGGGGGGGGGAAGGGGTGTTGCGAGGGGATTTCAGAGGGGCTGCCAAAGACCACCAGAAAACACATATTTCTGATGGTCTTAGGAACCCTTTTGGCACAGGAGGCTGAAGATCTCTCTGCCAATCCTTCTCTTCCCTTTTAGTGTTAGTAAACTGCAATTCCCAGAATTCAAAAACAGTCGTTTCTCCGCCCTCCCCCCCAACCCCACCAGTATTCAGTGTTGGCCATGTAGGTAACATGCAAAGTTTGATACAGATCCATTGTGGGCTAGGTTCAATGTCATCTTTGATTGTAGGTGAATCCCAGCAACTACAACTCCCAAATGTTAAGGTATATTTCCCCCAGACTCCACCAGTGCTCACATTTGGGCATATTGCGTATTCTTGCCAAGTTTGGTCCAGATCCAGCATTGTTTGAGTCCACAGTACTCTCTGGATATAGGTGAACTACAACTCCAAAACTCAAGGTCAATGCCCACCAAACCCTTCCAGTTCTGTGTGCCAAGTTTGGTTCAATTCCATCACTGGTAGAGTTCGGAATGCTCTTTGATGGTAGGTGAACTTTAAATCCCAGTAACTACAACTCCCAAATGACAGAATCAATCCCCTCCCCAACTTCACCAGTATTCAAATTTGGGCATATCAGGTATTTGTGGCAAATTTGGCCCAGTGAATGGAAATACATCCTGAGCATAGGATATTTTATATTATGACTCACAACAGTAGCAAAATGACAGTTCTGAAGTAGCAACGGAAATAATTCTATGGTTGGGGGTCACAACATGAGGAACTGTATTAAGGGGTCGTGGCTTTAGGAAGGTTGAGAACCACTGTTCTAACTGAACTCAGAAGCGAAGCAGGGACAGCCCTGGTCTGAACTTGGATGGGAGACCACTACAGAGACTAGCAAAGTAAGGCTTCCTTGGTTCAGAAAACGCCAAGAAATACACGGGTTGCTATAAACAGACCAATGACTTCCAACCATAGAATCATCTAGTCCTGAGGTCCCCAAGCTTTGGTCCTCCAAGTGTTTTGGACTTCCAACTCCCAGGAATCCCAGCTAGAAATCCCTGTTAAGAATTGTGGGAGCTGAAGTCTAAAACACCTGGAGGACCAAAGGTTGGCAACCACAGAGCTAGTCTAACTTCCTTCTGCCAGTCCAAAATATACAATCCAAGCACTCCTGGAAGATGGCCATCCAGCATCTGCTTCAAACATCTCAGAACAAGAAAGTCAAAGGAATCTCTTTTCCTGCAACTTGAATCCATTATTTCTAGAGTAGCAAAAAAACAAGTCTGCACCATTCTCAATGTGACATCCTTTCCAATATTGAAACATGGCTCTCATGTCCCTTTTCAAGCTTCTCTGAGCTAAACATCCCTCGTTTTCTCAGCTAAGGGATTGCATTTCAAGAGGTTTAACCATTTTAGTTGCCCTTTTCTGGACATGTCCCATCTTGTCTGTCTCCTTGAATTGCTTTGCTGAAAATTGAACATATGAGTTAATCCAAGTGAGGTCCAACCAAAGCGGAAGAGAGCAGGAATATGACTTCCCTCCATCTAGACCCATGGTTCTCAACCCTCCTAATGCCGCGACCCCTTAAGACAGTTTTGTGGTGACCCCTAACCATAACATTATTTTTGTCGCTACCGCAGAACTGTAGTTTTGCTACTGTTATGAATCATAATGTAAATATCTGATATGCAGGATGTGTTTTCATTCACTGGACCAAATTTGGCACAAATACCTGATACGTCCAAATTTCAATACTGGTGGGGTTGATTTTGTCATTTGGGAATGTTAGTCACTGGGATTTATAGTTTACCTACAATCAAATAGCATTCTGAACTCCATCGACAATGGAATTGAATCAAACATGGCACACAGAACTCCCGGGGGCAACAAAAAATACTGGAAGGGTTGTCACTGATCTTGAATGTTAGAGTTGTAGTACATCCAGAGAGCACTGTGGACTCAAAGAATGATGAATCTGGACCACACTTGGCATGAATAATCAATATGCCTAAACGTGAACACCGTTGCAGTTTGTGGAAAATGGACCTTGACATTTCGGAGTTGTCATTGCTGGGATTTATCTCTCTCTCGGCATTACTCCGTGAACGAAGATTCTTAGGAAGGACCCATCCCATGCTTTTTACAAGCGTGTTAATGACTAAAAAGGCCAATCTGAGATAGGCAAGTTCGGTTGCAGAAAGCACAGCAGAAAGTCTCCTTGGGTGATGTTGTTTCCAAGTTGCGGTTCTTTCTGCGTTGTAGTTTCTCTTCAAGACCCATTCGACGTGTCTCGAAGAAAAACGACCATCTCGAAAGAGGCCGCAGCATTGTGGATAGTGCGTCTCCATGCCTCCCGATGTGAGGCCAGGGTGGACCATTGTTGCTGATCAATCTGGCCAAGCCTGAGATGTTGTTTCAGGGAGTCCTTATATCTCTTTTTGGGGGCGCCTCTCTTGCGCTGACCCGTAGTGAGTTCACCGTAGAGTAATATCTTTGGGAGGCAGTGGTCCTCCATCCTAGAGACGTGCCCTGCCCAGTGCAGCTGTGTTCTCAATAGCATGGTCTCAATGCTGGTGATCCCTGCTTGCTCAAGGACAGCAACGTTCGTCACATAGTCGGTCCAGTGTATATTTAGGATTGTGCGAAGACAGCGCTGATGAAAGCGTTCGAGGAGTTGTTGGTGTTGGCAATAAGTGACCCATGTTTCAGACCCATAGAGGAGATTAGACAGTACGATAGCTCTGTACACACTGATTTTAGTGCTTTGCCTCAGGTGCTTGTTGCTCCAGACTCTTTTGTGAAGCCTTCCAAATGCACTCTATGCCTTTGCTAATCTGTGATCTATCTCTTTGTCAATCTTGGTGTTTGAAGAGATTATGCTTCCCAGGTAGGTGATCTGCTGAATGGACTTAAGCACAGATTTGCCTATGCTGACATGGGGATGATGGTGTTCTTCCCGTGGTGCGGGCTGGTAGAGGACTTCCATTTTCTTCAGGCTGACTTCCAGCCCAAACAGCTCTGCAGCTGCAGATTCATAGTTCACTTACAATCAAAGAGCAGTCTGAACCCCACCAATGATAGAATTGGGCCAAATTTCTCACACTGAATCCCCATGAACAACAGAAAATACTGTGCTTTCTGGTGGTCTTTGGCGACCCCTCTGACACCCCCTCGTGACCCCCTCAGGGGGTGTCCCAACTCCCAGGTTGAGAAACGCTGATGTATACATTATACTTGACACAGCCTAGAATCGCATTGGGTTTATCAGCTGCCACATCACACTGTTGCCTCATGTTCTGCTAAGACCCCATAGATCCCTTTCATGTGGATTGTTTCCAAGGCAGCGGTCACCCATCCTATATGTTTGCATTTCCTTACTGCTGCCTGAAATGTAGTACCATCCATGAGAGATGGCTGGGAAGAGGAACCCTTGCCCAGAAACACTCTTTGGGTTTGGCCGGCCAACCAATTCCCAGCCTGCCTCACAGCAGCATTATCCAGCTCACATTTTATTAGCTCTTTGGGAGAATGTCATGAGGAACTTTGTCAAAAGCCTTACAGAAATCGATAGATGCTATGACAGAGGCAGACTTATTATTTGGGAACAGTGCTTGCCTTTTGCTGCCAGAACCTTTCGCTCAACACTATGAAGGTGAAAGAAAAAAACAACTTTTTTATTGGGATGTAGACATAAAGGCAGCAGAAAGGTGACAACACACCACATGAATTGCCATGGCTCAGAGCTGTAGCTTTACAAGGTCTCGAATGTACTCTGCCAAAAAGCAGGGGCGCCTCACCAAACGACAACTCCTGTGATGCTACAGTATGGAGCCATGGTATTCAAAGTGGGGTCATACTGCAGTCAAAGTGGGGTCATACTGCAGTCTAAAAGTGCCCCAATCTGACCCTATGAGGACTAGCAGCTTGCCCCACGGACTCATTGATTTAAAGCGAATCTTATCAACCATGCGCCCTTTTGATCCACTTCATATGGCACCCTCCAACAGGAACCAAACCTTCCATGTGGATCAAGTTATTATTTGAATAAGCACTTTTGGAAAGGAAGCATATCGAATCCTAGATTTGGAAGAGACCTGGTGGGCCATCCAGTCCAACCCCATTCTGCCAAGAAGCAGGACAATAGCGATCAAAGCACCCCCAACAGATGGCCATCCAGCCTCTGTTTAAAAGCCTCCACAGAAGGAGCCTCCACCACATGCCGGGGTAGAGAGTTCCACTGGTGAACAGCTTTTACAGTCAGGAAGTTTTTCCTAATGTTCAGGTGGAATCTCCTTTCCTGTAGTTTGAAGCCATTGCTCTGCATCCTGGTCTCCAGGGCAGCAGAAAACAAGCTTGCTCCCTCCTCTCTAGGACTTCGCCTCACATATTTATACATGGCTTTAATGTTTCCTCTCAGTCTTCTCTTCTTCAGTCTAAACATTTATTTATTATTTATTTACTTTATTTCTATTCCACCCTTCTCACCCCGCAGGGGACTCAGGGCGGATTACAATGTACACATTACATTTAGACACACAAGCACACAAGACAGACAGAGGCAATTTAACACCTGGCCACCAGGGGGAGCTAAACAAAAGACAAGGGAGTATTTTGATCAATGCAACAAATGTATTATGCCCTAATGGGATATCAATTCTAATCAATAAATCATATATGTCATGAATATTCAATTTCATTCAGTATTCATTAACAGTGTGGTGTTTCTTAATATTATATACATGTATACGCAACTAAATTAAATCCAATGTCCAAAATACTCCCTTGTATTTTGTTTAGTGATTAGATAGAGGGTAGTAACGTTATTTTTGCAAATATTCAAAAGTGTTTCACCAGAGGGAGCTGTCGCACTCCTTCATTCCACAGCGTGTTTCCTGGAGATCTTTTTATGGCCTCGTAAATCAGTTAAATTTAGCCTCCCCACTAAGTGGTACCTTAATTTCCTACTTGACAGATGCAACTGTCTTTCGGGTTGCAAAGGTCGACAGCAGGCTACACAATAGGTCAAGAGCCCACCCTGACCCGGGCAGGCCTCAAACTCATGACCTTCTGGTCAGTAGAGATCTTATGCAGCTGACACCCAGCCAGCTGCGCCACATTCCTGGTGCGAAACATGCCCAGCTCTTTAAGCCGCTCCTCATGGGGCTTGTTCTCCAGACCCTTGATCATTTTAGTCACCCTCCTCTGGACACATTCCAGCTTGTCAACATCTCCCTTCAATTGTGGTGCCCAGAACTGGACACAGTATTCCAGATGTGGTCTAACCAAGGCAGAGTAGAGCATGGGGAAGATGACTTCCCTGAATCCAGACACTCAACTCCTATTGATGCTGGCCAAAATCCCATTGGCTTTTTTAGCTGCAGCATCAGCAATCTTCTCAACTGTGCACCCTTTCGATCCACTTCTCATGACACCCTCCAACAGGAACCAAGCCTTCCCTGCAGATCAAGTTATTATTTTAATAAAGCACACTTTTGGAACGGAAGCATATACTCAGGGTTGCGTTCGTAGACACTAAAGCAATTCCAGCAGAGAGCTTCCCCCCTGTGTCTTTTGATACACTTGTCATGAGGCATCTGAATCCATATTCTGTTTGATTTGTGTTCACCATTCAGAGCGCACTGTCTCAGTTGCAAGGCTATGCATTTGCCCAAATTCGAGCCAAAAAGAGAAAGACCATGAAAGCTGTTGTAAAAGTTGGTACAAAGGAGCGAAATCTCATGGACTTGCAGGCTCACCTATCAAGCTTCCAAAGGTCTAAAGCAGTGTTTCCCAACCTTTTTTGAGCTGCGGCACACTTTTTACATTTGCAAAATCCTGGGGCACACCACCAACCAAATCGACACAAAATGACACTCTAACACAGTAAAGAACGGCTGGGGGATGGTGGCCTGCTGGGAGCAGCTGCTGGGAGTGCTGAAGCCGGGGGAGGGGGAGGAGCCAGGCCATGCCATGACCCGGCCCCTCCCCCGGCTTCAGTTCTCCCACAGCTTTGCCAGCCTTGAGGGGGCAGTGCCAAGCCAGCATTATGCTGGCTCTGCCACTGCTGGCTTGGCATTGCCCCCTCAAGGCTGGCAAAGCTGTGTGAGCGCTGAAGCCGGGGGGGAAGGGCGCCATGCCCTGCCCCCTCCCCCAGCTTCAGCTCTCCCACAAAGGAGGAGCATGAGCGGTGGACGGGCTTCAGTGGGCAGGGCTTCTCCGTGCGGCTTCAGCGAGCGAGGGGCGAGAGTCATGGTGGGAGTCATGGCGGATTGGAGGCTGGCTGGGGAAACGGCTGAAGGAAGCGGCGCCCCGGCCCCTTCTTCTTTTTCTTCACCGCCGCCCGGTCCTTCCTCCTCCTCCCCCAAGCAGCAGGAGTTTGGCAGGAGGAGAGGGGAAGGAAGGGGGGGCAGAGAGCTTTTCTCGCGGCACACCTGATGATCGCTCACGGCACACTAGGTCTAAAGGAAACATGGAACTAAAAAGAGAAATTCCTTGTGCTAGCTATGCCACCACTGGCTTGGCACTGCCATCCTCAAGCCTGGAAAAGCTGCTGGTAGAGCGGAAGCCAGGGGGGGTGGAGCCAGGCTGCGCCAAGCCCCGCCCCCTCCCCTCTGGCTCTGGAGCTCCCAGCAGCTTCTCTAGGCTTGAGGATGGCAATGCCAAGCCAGCCTTGTGCTAGGTATGCCACCACTGGCTTGGCACTGCCATCCTCAAGCCTGGAAAAGCTGCTGGTAGAGCGGAAGCCAGGGGGGTGGAGCCAGGCTGTGCCAAGCCCCGCCCTCCCCCTCTGGCTCTGAGCTCCAGCAGCTTCTCTAGGCTTGAGGATGGCAATGCCAGCCAGCCTTGTGCTAGGTATGCCACCACTGGCTTGGCACTGCCATCCTCAAGCCTGGAAAAGCTGCTGGGAGTGCCGAAGCCGGGGGAGGGGCAGGGCTTGGCATGGCATGGCTCCGCCCCCTCTGAGAAGCACCCCATCCGGCTGGGATCGACCTCCTTCGGTCCCAGGATTGACTGGTCGATCACGATCGACTTCCTGGGCAGCCCTGCTCTACACTATAGATGTAATGCGGTTGGTTTAGCTGTTGAACCACAATACCCTCTCCACCCGGGGAAACATATAGTTTGCCTTGGACTTTATAACAAATATTTTCTGAAACTTTACAAACTTTCACTATTTTGAAGCCTCGAACGTTAGAAACAGACCGGTGGAGGCAACTTCCCCGCAAAGACTTTATCATTCCAAATATTTCATAAAATGTATTTGTTCTTTTTGACCTCCTGTCTAACTTGTATCTATCTATATATCTAGTATCTATTTCTTCATATAAATTCTATATTTTTTTTAATAAAATGTAGCAAAGCAGAGCCCAGAGAACTTCACCTTTTGTAACCCCACTGAGGCATTTCCCAGGCAAGAAAGTTTGGCCAAATCCCTCTGGCTGTTTCCCAGCCGGAGCAATCATCACGATCCATTGTATGTGTATGCAAAGAGACAGACCATTTCCACATTACACCAGAAAAGAGAGCAAATATTTGCTTAGCCAAGTGGTCCTCTTGGGTTGAGAGATAGCCAACTGTGGAAATAGGGACTCTGAAAATGGGCATTTGCTTAACCTTTTTATTGGAAGCCTAGCCCTTGATTGCCGAGATCATCACCTTTATTTAGTCTCCAGAGATTTGCACCGTTGTTAAAGTTCGGAACTGGACAGTTGAAGTAATCCACTCCCAGCCAATCAGGGAAGGGAGCGGGAGTTTTGAGTAACTATCATGTTGTATAAGAAGCCTTGCTTTTCTCTGTATGTTATGTGTGCACACTTTGAAGCATCTACCTCAACTTGCATCCCTTTTGACCAGATTGAATAAACCTCTGTGGCTTGCCTTCAACCTGGTGTTTCTCTGTCCTCGCCCATTTGGTTTAGCTTGTGCTCACCAGGCATGGATCCTCTTTATTCGCAGTCCTAGTGATCAATGAAAATTTGACACCACTCTAATTGGCAAGCATCAGTGATATGGAACCCTGGAAGTTGTAGTTTAGTGAGACACCAGCGCTCTTAGGCAGAGAAGGCTAAACCTTGCAAAGTTGCAACTCCAATGATGCCACTCAGCCATGGCTGTTAAAGTAACGTTGAACTGCATTAATATTACCATGTAGATCAAACTCTGCTCCTTCTGGTGTTTTGGACTTCAGCTCCCAGAAATCCCAGGTAGTTTACCAGCTGTTAGGAATTGTGGGAGCTGGAGTCCTAAACATCTGGAGGAGCACAGTTTCAGAAATACCCTAAGTCAGGGCTGCACAGGAAGTCGATCGCGATCAACTAATCGATCGCTGGGCCGAAGGAGGTCGATCACAGCCGGATGGGGCGCTTCTCAGAGGGGGCGGAGCCAGGCCGTGCCAAGTCCCGCCCCCTCCCCAGCTTCGGCACTCCCAGCAGCTGCTCCAGCCTTGAGGAGAGAAGGGCCAAGCCAGCCTTGTGCTAGCTATGCCACCACTGGCTTGGCACTGCTATCCTCAAGCCTGAGAAGCTGCTGGGAGTGCCAAAGCCAGTGGGGAGGGGTGGGCTTGGTGCGGCCTGGCTCCGCCCCCTCTGGCTTCCGCTCTACCAGCAGCTTTTCCAGGCTTGAGGATGGCAGTGCCAAGCCAGTGGTGGCATAGCTAGCACAAGGCTGGCTTGGCCCTGCTCTCCTCAAGGCTGGAGCAGCTGCTGGGAGTGCCGAAGCCAGATGGGGCGGAGCCAAGCCACACCAAGTCCCGTCCCCACCCCACCCCTCTCCAACCTTGAGGAGGTAGGTAGATCTTTCAGATTTGGTTTTATTATAAGTCGCTCGCATGCTGAGAAAGTGTGGGCACCCCTGCCCTAAGTCAAGTCGGATGCATGGTGACGCACTGATTCAGGTCTTACACTCCACTTCCCATTGAAAGGCTTCAGGTTTCCAGGCTAAACATTACCCATCTATAATTCTAAAGGGAATATCCCTCCTCTGCCCCAGATGCATTGTGCTCATAGGAATGCAACTTCAGCCCCATCTACACGGCCACATAATGCAGTTTGAGACTGCATTGAACTGCATCACATGAGTGAACACTGACCATATGATGCGCTTTTAAACTACAAAGGGTACTAAAACTCCATTATATGGGGGTTGTATGGGACCTTCCTCTCCAAACCTTCATTTCTGCAAAACAATAACAATAATAATATGGGGATTAATGGAATCTAGCGGACTGGAGTCTCTAAAATAAAATATGCCCAACGACGTACTTGCACGAATATTAATGGGGAGAAAGTGGCAGTCGCCTTGCTGCTTCATTAATTCAAGATCCATGTGATCAATTCTCTTTTATTCCAAAGCGATGATTTCAAATTTAAATGTATACCTCGAGCCACAGCGGTGCTTTCTTGGTCTATTAAGGGCCATGCTCCAGGGGCTGCAAAAGGTAAGTAACACTCTCCTGCGCACCGGGGCTTTCCCTCCTTGTTTAAGGATGTGGAAATTATTCCTTGGAGCAACAAGGGTTTCTCCATTCCTTTGATAAAAGGGAGAGGAAAGCCCCTACGTTTAGGGGAGTCGGATTACAGCTGCGAAGCAAGAACCCGGGTCCCAATCCTGGAAAGGCAAATGCCCTGGAAACTTGCAAAAGCTCAACTGCTCCAGCTTGCCCCGTTTGGGTTTCCCTTTTTTTGCAAACTTAGTTTCAGTCCTCACTGAATTTCCACCCAAATTCCTTAATCTTTCCCCCCCCTCTCAGAGCAAAACTCTTGGGGACTTTTCCTTCCCTCTTTGTCCCTATTTGTATTCCAGCCAAGCGGCAGAACCTCTCTGGACAGTTAGCATTAAATTTTAAAGCCCGAAAGGTGAAGGGCAGGGGCAGAGAAGGGGGGAAAGAAAAGAAAGCCAGTGGAACGTTGAGGAGGAAGAGGAAAACAACCACAAATACCAAACTGAAATACCGTATTTTCCGGCGTATAAAACGACTGGCGTATAAGACGACCCCCAACTTTTCCAGTTAAAATATAGAGTTTGGGATATACTCGCCGTATAAGACCAGTAAGGCCTTGTCGCGGACCATCCGGAGAATTTCGGGGGGGGGGCTGAAGCCCCCTTAGCACCCCCCCTGGCTACATGCCTGACCCCTCTTCCAAGTCACACCAAATAAATATTTTAAAAGCATCAGATTTGGTTTCAATATGGAAATTTTCCTATTACTGTACCTCCTTCTCTGCTCTCAGACCTCAGACCTGCGCACCTGCGCAGATTCACTGCCATCCTCAGGAGCGAGATCTGAGAGGCAAAGGAGGAGGTACGGTCATAGGATACAAGGGCAGGCCAGGCAGGTAAAAGAAGTGTGTGTTTCTGTGCCCAGAGCCACTCTATCTCTTTTTTCCATTACCCCGGGTGCCCTGGAAGCCTGTTTCATTTATACCTTCCTGGTGAGGCACCCCTTCACCTCACCACCAGGACCGCATTAAGTCCACGAATCCTGCTGAATGGATTTTCTTCTACCGTACTTGTACAGTGTTGCCCTTAATGCTTTCATACAGTCGCTGCATACGGCAGGGACGCGGCCACTGCCAGTTTCGAGCTACCACCACCATATGCAGCAACCACAGATTCTCCAATCCGGATTGGAAGTTTCTGCACCTGCTCTATAAGACGACTCCAGGCATATAAGACAACTCCTGGTATATAAGTCGACTCCAACGTATAAGACAACCCCTGACTTTGAGAAGATTTTATTGGGTTAAAAAGTAGTCTTATACGCCGGAAAATATGGTACCAAACTGAAACAAGATGGGGTGAGCTCCCATCTGTTTAGCTCCAGTTCCTGCCAACCTAGCAGTTCAAAAACATGCAAATGTGAGTAGATCAATAGGTACCGCTTTGGCGGGAAAAAGAGATGCTCCAAGCAATCTTGCTGGCCACACAAACAGGAGGTGACAACACAGGCTCCTCAGCTTGAAAATGGAGAAAGCACCTTCCCAGATCCAGAGATGAATACTGCCTCTAGAAGCCGGAAATGAAAGGAGCAGCCTCTGACTTTGTGTCATTATATATGATTGTAAAGGCACTGGATGTTTGCCTATGCATGTAAAATGCTGTAATCCACTCTGAGTCCCCTAGGGGAGAAGGGCAGAGTACAAAGAAAGGTGGTTGTTGCTGTGCCCCAAACCCTAGCAAATGTGAAGCAGTGGCTGTATTTTGGATTTCAACCCTCCACATAAGGGATGCTCAACCTATCTTCCTTTGCAATGCACAAACTTGGGATGTTGTCATGACAATTAACTTGGAATCATAGTGCTGTAAGAGTAGCGTGCAAAGTGTTTTTGAGATTTCTCCAAGGACTAATTTTTCTCTAGAGCGTTACATCACCCAAAGGCTGGGAAAGCAAAGCTGGCACCTGTCCACGACCAAAAAGGGCTACCGATATTAAAAATAGCCCACTCTCGAAGCCACATGCGCATGCACGGAGAGGTGGGATGAAAGGCCGCAGCCTCTTCTGCTGGAGCGACTCCGGAGTAAGCCTCTTCAAAAGGAATGGGCTTGGCTGACTTACCAGCCAAGCGGGTTGCGGGGCAGCGTTGCCCCCGCACCATTTTCTCAGCCTAAGGGCTTTTTCTCCCCAGAAGCCTCTGGGGTGGCGGGACTGCTTCCCGCCATCCACGCTGGCCAGCCAATGGGGGGGGGGGGGCTGGCTCCACCCTGTCCCCTCCCTGCTTCTGGCCGGTGCACACTTCCGCCCGGGCAGCTTACTTAAGGCTGCCTGGGGACTGCCTCACCACGTGCGGAGGCAGTCTTGTTTTTTCCTCCCATCCTCCCTACTCATTGCATTGATTGTTGGTGATTTTTGTTTCTCTGCACTTTATTATTACTTTGTTCTTGGTTCTACGTTTTGTTATGTTCTTTGTCGCAACTCCGTGTTTGGCGTGTGGCATGACCCCTAGATCAGGCTGGCTTATCGCCCCTTGGTTGTATGGGGGATAATGCCCAGGCCCCCTGGGGTGCTGAGTTTCCGTGGATAAGCATTGGGCCGCTCGCACCCCAGGTTTGCAAACGACTATGGACTTTTCATGGGGGCTGTCCTACCCTGATCCAGGATCCATGCGTGGCCGCCAACCCTATGTTCCTGTTTTCAATAAATTGAGTTGTGGCCATTTTTATCCAATCAATTGTGTCTGCACATTATCCTTGGCGTGAGGTGTGTCATGCTTGCACACGCAACTAGAACCATGGTGGCGCTCCAGCAACACAGGCTCCTTTGCCCAGATCTCCCCGCATGCAGGCCATGCTCCTCTTTGCGCAGCCCCGTTGCATATGCTCTCTGCAGAGGATGAGGCAATAGCCTCTTATTTTATATAGAAAGGATGAATCAGGGCTTCTTAGGGAAAGACTTTTGCGAGGCCAAGGAAATGTAAGGAGAGCGGAACCCGCTCTTTTCCCTCCAGCTGCATCCTGATATGTATGCAGCAAGGGCGCCCAGGCCCGCAAACAGAGTGCATCTGAGGAATGGCACCGGAAGATGTGGAAGAAATGAGTCTGTTATAAAATGCTAGAACACTTAGGGGTTTTTTAAGTCTCTTTGTTCTAGGGCAGTGTTTCCCAACCAGTGTGCCGGGGCACACTAGTGTGCCGTGAGCGATCATCAGGTGTGCCGTTGGAAATTGGAACCTCCAGGAAAGGGGGGGGGGGGAGTCTAGTGTGTTGAATATAAAAACCCTAAGAAACCTACCTCGATAAAGGCACAAAATTACAAACACCACACCCTCCCCACCCGTTGTCTACTTGGTCTCTCCCTCTCCATGCATTGGGAAGGCCCGCCTCCTTTTCTCCAAGTAGAGACCTCCGCTTGCCTCCTGGGGGTTCTGTCTAGGAAGTTTGGCCCAGTTCTATCATTGGTGGGGTTCAGAATGCTCTTTGATTGTAGGGGAACTATAAATCCCAGCAACTACAACTCCTAAATGTCAAGGTCTATTTCCCCTGAACTCCATCTGCGTTCATATTTGGGCATATTGAGTATTCATGCCAAGTTTGGTCCTGATCCAACAGTGTTTGAGTCCACAGTGCTCTCTGGATATAGGTGAACTACAACTCCAAAACCCAAGGTCAATGCCCACCAAACTCTTATAGCATTTTCTCTTGGTTATGGGAGTCCTGTGTGGGAAGTTTGTGTCTTTCTGCCATTCCTGCCAGGATATCTATGTTGTGTTCATCGAAACAGGCCCAGGTTTCACACTGAGTGTATCAATATATTTAAAAACATATTAACTATATGTATTACTGTGTTAGAGTGTCATTTTGTGTCATTTTGGTTGGTGGTGTGCCCCAGGATTTTGCAAATGTAAAAAAGTGTGCCGCGGCTCAAGAAAGGTTGGGAAACACTGTTCTAGGGATTGGAAGCATTGTTGTTTTTAAGGGTCGTCAACCTTTTGCCCTGCTCAGGTCTTGCAAAGTCAATCCTGCATCCAGTTCTGGGTTAATGGTTTCTAGGGCACGGCTTTGTAAACTGTGGGTCCCAACCTCAAATGAGGTCCCCTTAGATCAGTCACTCTCAATCTTTCTAATGCCGTGACCCCTAAATACAGTTCCTCATGTTGTGGTGACCCCCAAACATAAAATTATTGTTGTTGCTACTTTTACTACTGTTATGAATTGTAATGTAAATATATTATATCTTGGAACAGAGAACCCCCACGACCAACAGAAAATACAGGAGGGGTTTGGGAGGAATTGACAGTGATTTACGGGAGTTGTAGTTCATCTACATCTGGAGAGCACTGTGAACCCAAACAACTATGGATCTGGACCATACTTGGCAGGAATACTCAATATGCCCTAATATGAACACTAGTGGAGTTTGGGAAAAATAGACCTTGACATTTGGGAATTGCAGTTGCTTGGAGTTATAGTTCACCTACCATCAAAGAGCATTCAGAACACCAACAACAGTGGAATTGAACCAAACTTGGCATACAGAACTCCTATGACTAACAGAAAATACTGGAGAGGTTTGGGAAAAGTAGGGAAAATGGGACTGGAGCCCAAACAGAGAAGAGGAGGAAGAAGAGCCCAGAGGAGAGGGATGAAGGCAGGCCTTGGTGCTGCTAACGCTGCCCTGCGCATCTCTCGCTGCTCTTCAAGGCTTCCACCAGAACTGGAGGCCTCAAAGGGCAGCGAGAGGGGCGTGGGGAAGGGAAGCAGCAGAAAGGCCTTTTCTCCTCTCCATTCTCTTCCAGCAGTGCCTCCAAATAGAGGGACAGGCCTTGCTGCAGGGGCATGGCCTCCTCCTCTTCTTCTTCCTCCTCCTCCTTCTCGCCACCAGATTTGCCTCCCCGCCGGGCCTGGGCCCTCCTGTGTTGCCCCCCAGCAGGCATTGCAGGGAGGGGGAGGGGCGGGGCCAAAGGAGGTGGCGTCACAACCCCTCGGAAACGGACGAACGACCCTTCTGGGGGTTGTGACCTCCCAGGTTGAGAACCGCTGTCTTAGATCAATGTTGGGATCCAGAAACAATTGGCAAAAGTAAAAGGTTTCTAAATGCCAGCTGTTATTAAACATTTCCACAAATCTGCTGCGCAGGGTTTACAGTGGACTCTGACTTCATAAAGAGGAAAATCAGCCTGTTTAGCAAGCCTTGCAAATGCTGGTTTGTTCTCAGTGAATGTTTGCTTCTTATACCTATTGATATACCTATGGAGCAGAGGTCATGTAAAAATGTCCCAACTGAAAGAGGTCCCGTGTGGAAACTTTTAATACAGCTTAGACTGGATAACCTCTAAGCAACGTTTTCCAATTCTGCAGCTCTAGGACTGCCTTCCATGCCTCGAGGCAAGCACCCATGAATGCATACTGTGGGCCCTCAGTTCCACACCACCATAATCCATAGAGGCTCTGTTCCCATTATATACAAAGGTATATTATATACTATGGAGCCCCTGGTGGTTCAGCAGGTCAAACCGCTGATCTGCTGAACTTGCTGACCAAAAGGTGGGGGGTTCAAATCCAGGGAACAGAGTGAGCTCCCGCTGTTGGTCCCAGCTTCTGTCAACCTAGCAGTTTGCAAACATGCAGATGTGAGTAGATCAATAGGTACTGCTTTGGTGGGAAGGTAACGGTGCTCTATGCAGTCATGCCGACCACATGACCTTGGAAGTGTCTATGGACAACACCGATTCTTTGGTTTAGAAATGGAGATGAGCACCAACCCCCAGAGTCAGGCACGGCTAGACTTATTGGCAAGGGGAAACCTTTATCTCTACTATATACTATGGAATATTGGAAGCTATAGTTTGAGAAGGTATTTCCCCTTGCCTGCAAAAGATGGCTGGTGCCTCACCAAACGATATCTCCCAGGATTCCATAGCATTGAGCCATGCCTGTCAAAGTGGGGTCAAACCAAATCAATTCTACAGTGTAGATGCACCGTTCGCCAAATGATGGTATATTATATAAAATGGTAAAATCAAGCTCTCTGTATGTATGTGTGTGTATCTCAATCTGTGGGTTGCAGATTGTACAGTGAAACACAATGGGGTCAAGTCAGTTTGGATTTATCGTGACCTCTAAGAGACCCTGCTTTGAACTCAAATTTTGCAAACTCGGGCAGCCATGGCACCATTTATTCCATCTATAGTGTAGTTTTCCTCTTTTCCTACTGCTTTCCAAGGATCCTTGTGTTTCCCAGTCCAAAGTCCAACAGCCTCCATGTGGTCCTTTTGACGTTGGGCTCCGTTTGCTCCTGAATCTGCTGGTCTGTTGTTGTGACAGCCTTCAGCGCTTGAACCGATTTCCTCCAGCACCAAATGCCAAATTCCCCAGCAGGGATGAGAGCCTCCTGGACGTAGCCGACCCTCGGACTCCATCTTCAGTTGAGCGATTCGGCCGGGGCATCAAACATGAAGCCGGAAAACGACTTCTGCTGGGTTTGTTGAGCTCCAACTGCTGACACCTACAGGAAGCCGTGGAGTGAATGTTTCCCTCGCTTCTGAGAATTATTCACCGGAGCAGAACGAGGGAAAGAGAAAGAGGAGAGGAAGAATGGTGGGGGCAGCTGGGCTTGGCTGCGGCTTTGGCTCAGGCAAGGGGCCGATTCTGATGTTTTGGGAGCCAGGCTGATGCTTTAGTACATCATGTGTATCTGTGCCTTCCAGAGTTCTGGAGATCCCATGAATTTCACAGGATTTTCTTAGGCAAGGAATACTCTGGGGTGGTTTGGCCAGTCCCTTCCTCTGACATACAGCCTCCTAAACTTGGTTGGTATCCATTGATACCAAGCCACCCAAGTCCTAACTAGGTCCGATCCTGTTTAGGAACCAGGATTCGATGTCTTCAGAGTATTTTGGCCTCTTGTGTGGATGTGTGCCTTCAAGTCCTCAGCCAACTTATAGCAACCCCATGATTTTTAATGGGGTTTTCTTAAGGAAGGAAGACCCAGAAGTGTTTTTGCCAGTCCCTTGCTCAGAAATAGATCCTACGCCACTTGGGATTCCTTGGCAGTCCTTCTGGGTTTGGGAACAAGCCCGGATTACCCATAAGGCCACCCTAGGCCATGGCCTCGGGTGGCAGAAATGGAAGGGCGGCCGATTTGGACCCCCCAAAATTAATTTTTTTAAAAAAAATATCAATTTTTGGGTGCTTCTGCTCCTGCGCGCAGGGCGCCATAGACTCTCAGAGGCAGTTCTGCTGCCTCTGCAAATCTATGGCACTGCCCCCCTGCGCGCAGGCGCAGAAGCGCCAAAAGATCGTCCCTCCCTCCTAAAGCCGTGACATGCCGGCCGCCTCAGAAGCAGCCGAAATCGCCCTTCTGAGGCGGCCGGCAAGAAGGATGAGGCGGAGCCGGGGGCGGACAGGGGGCGGGGGAGGAGCCTTTGTCCTAGGGTGCCAAAAAGGCATGATCTGGGCCTGTTTGGGAAAGGTTCATTTTCAGCGGGGGGATTCTGGGAGCGATAGTTCAAAAAGGGCCCTTAGGCAATGGAAAACTCTGAGGTGGTTTGGCCAGTTCCTTCCTCAGAAATGCATCCTTGGTGGCCTCGCATCCAAGTCCTAACCAGTAGGCCTGGTTAGGTTTTTTGTATCGCTATGAAAGTCGCATTAAATTCATTTCTAATTTACTTTTGCAGCGTTTTTGAAGCGCTTTAAACAACCAGGAAGTGAATTTGTATATTCGAAGCCGCGGCCGCCATTTTCGAAAAGGGCTCGGATCAGATTTCCGCCCTTCTAGAGTTGGATTTCCTTCATTGGCTGCAGATTGGACACGGAATAACATCCCTCCACATGAGATCTGGAGGAAACGTGGGTTAAAAACACAGATTGGATGCGAGATAACATCCTCCACATGAGATCTGGGGGAAACCCGCGCCATTAAAGAAGCCATTCTGATATTTCGGAATTTGTATGAATCAATTTTGAAATTTTTCCAGAAATTTTCAGAAGTCAATCATATTTATTTATTTATTTATTTGTCACGTTTCTATACCACCCAGGGCCGTAGCCAGGATTTTGATTCGGGGAGGGGCTGAGACTGGGTGGAAGAGGGTCTACCCTAGCAAACCTTTTGTATTGTTATCCCAATAACCCCATTAATGTGGGATATAATGAGCATGGTGATCAGATCATGATATAAATAAACATAACAGTTTAAATAATGTACCAGTAAGGCCTTTTGGGGACCACCTTGAGAATTTTGGGGCTGAAGCCCCCATAGCCCCCCCCCTGGCTACATGCCTGATACCACCCCTCTCAGCCCGAAGGCGACTCGAGACGGTTTACACAGGCAGTCTCTGCCCTCAATACAACACAAGCAACAAGGCAACGCCTCCTACATCCGAAACAAATTTTGAACCATTTTTTAAATCAACCAGCCCTACTAACCAGGGCTGACCTTGCTTAGCTCCAAAGATCAAATGGGATCTGCTGCCTTTAGTTTATTTGCATCCACATATGTGCCTTCATATTACCCATTTATTTAGGAGGGCAATCCATGCAGTTCATGGGGAAGAGTAACCAGTGTTGCTTCCTTCCTCTGAAGTAGAGTCCACAGTGCCTGGAATGCATTGGAAGCCTCCCATCCAAGGACTATGCTGAGCTGACCCAGCTTTGCTTCCAAGATCAGACAGCATCTCATGCCATTAGATTAGGGAGGCCATTACAGCCATTGGGAATGCAGTTTTAAAACATCCTTCAAGGCTTTTGTGGGCAGTAAGACGGCCAACTCAGCATGCGCACACATATGTGCACGCACACTTGGCACACAGGCAGGTTGTCTCCATCTCCCGGAGTAAGAACATATAATTCATTCAGTCAATTCTGGCTTTTGATTTCTCAGCACTGCCACCTCGCTTCCGAGATTTCTTAGAAGCCCCAACAGCCTGGGATCGAAGTTGCGTAAAAGGGGGGAAAAAGAAGACAAAAGCCAGCTAGCAAGCAGTGGCTCTCCCCAAGCGCGGCTTTCAAGCCACCCTGAAGAGAAGGCGCCTTTGCAAGAACAGACAGCTCAGCATATGGCTCCACTGTGGAGAGGAAAGCGACTGTGTCTGCGCTACATCTTGCTCTGTTGGAAACAGCAGGCTGGGCTGAAAGCAACACAGGCACACTCGAAGGAGGCACAGCAGTCCCCGGCAGAAAGGCAGGGCTTGCCGACTAGGAACATGATTTCCCCAAGACATCCAAGCAGGAACCCCAGAGGCCATCTAGCCCAACCCTCTCAGTCGGAGCACAGGGAAAAGTGGCATTGTCAAATGCATGAACCCAAAGGACCAGAATCCAACAACCCAGTTCTTCAAGAGCATCCAAACAATTTCTCCAGGCTTCCGAGAAGGGTAAGGCATTGCCAAGGCTCTTCAAATACAAAATCCAAAAGCACGAGTTTCCCCAGCTTCCCATCATCCCCAATTCTTCCAAAGTGTAGAAAACAGTTGCCTGGCAAGTGGGTCCAAATGCAAAACTCTACAGTCAGGCTTTCTCCACCCATTGATCCTCTCCAGTTCTCCAAGAACATCCAGGACAACCATCTGAAATGCCCTTCGTTGGCTTCACCTTCCCTTCTGCTATCAAAACAACTCTTAACTGTGAGACCTGGGGACTACCAAAGGGTAACCAATAACAGATTTATTCATTTATTTCCATCATTTCTACCCCGCTTCTTCTCAACCCCCGAGGGGGGATTCAGAGCGGCCTAACAATGGCAATGATTCGATGCCACATAGTATACATATAATAAAAGCAAACAGTTAAGAATAAAATACATTAAAATACAGCTAGAATTAAAATACATTAAAAATACAATTAACATTAAAATGCATCGTGTACATTCACAACAGTTAAAACAGTATTCCATCCATAAGCATTAGGTCTTGTCCACCAGATTGCCATCTCAATCCAATCAAAGTGCCGTATCGTGCTAAAGTGCAAACACTTGGTTCCATAACCAGGATTTCACTTTTTTTTCTGAATGCCAGGAGGGATTAAGCTGATCGAATATCAATAGGAAGTGCGTTCCACAGATGGGGAGCCACCACCGAGAAGGCCCTATCCCTCGTCCCCACCAACTGCATTTGAGATGTAGGCGGGAGCGAGAGGAGATGCATCCTCTGTCTTTCCAAAACCTCTCCAAATATTCCCAAACACATCAAACACACCAGCTTTGCAGCACCAATAAAGGGGGAGCAAGGACAGATTTGCCCTTCACTTTCCCCCAAAAATCTCTCCAAGTACTTGCAAAGAAGGCACCATCCAAAATGCTTCTTGGGAGGATTTGGGAAAGGGCAAAGCAGAAGGGAGGACATGGGATCTTCTTGCCAAACATTGGATCACAAAGTCAGAGCACAAGTTTAACACAGTATCCTTTCACAGAAGATTCTTTGCATCCGCAAAAAGTTTCTGCCTGGGATTGAATTAACCTCAAATTCAACTCACGGGGAGAAGGAGCAGCCGCACCATTACGGCCCAAACCAGAAAAAGTGCTCTAGAGCAGGCATGGGCCAACTTCGGTCCTCCCAGTGTTTTGGACTTCCACAATCAGCTGAGGGGGGAAAGGGAGGGGCCTAAGGCTGTTCGGGATTGTGAGAGTTGAAGTCCAAAACACTGGGACAGACGACTGAAGTTGGCCCATGCCTACTCCTAGAGCCTAGTGTTCCAAACACAACCCAATCCAAACTCAAAGCCCTTTGCAATCCACTCTCCCACCAAATTTTCTCCCCAAAATGAGGTTTACACTTTATACAGATGTCATAAGGTCTGGATCACAAACACAAACATGCATTTTCACATTCACTTGGCAACAGGACCCCCCAAAGGCTGGAGATGGGCAGGTGAGCTGCAAGAGACCAAGAGACAACCGAGGGATGGTCCTAAGGAGTTTGCAGGAACCCTACGAAGCCTGCAAAAAAATCTTTCTGGAGGTGGAAAGGGGCTCCTCTGTAGATGCCTTAAGGGAGATTCAGACCCAGGGCAATTCACATTTGCTCTCTGAGTGTAGGAGGAGGAAAGGTGCTTGCAAATACTTACTATGGGGGTTTATCTTTGCAAAGGCGGTCAAGAATAGGAAGGAAGGCAACAGAGGATTGTAAACAGAGATGTTGTTGAGTTTAAGCTGCATTTTCTAAATCTTGCGAGCCACTTTGCATCTCAGTTGAAGAGATACAGAAAGGATGATATAATAATAATAATAATAATGGCAAAGACTCGTATATTTCATGGGGAACAGACATTTGTTTACATTTCTCCTTGATTTCTTTACATTTTCCCCCAAGGTGAATTTGGAAAAGTTAGGTGGGAAAAGTTAGGGCAACACTCATGGCAATTGGGTTGCTGTGAGTTTTCCGGGCTGTGTGGCCATGTTCCAAAAGCATTCTCTCCTGATGTTTCGCCCGCATCTATGGCAGGCATAATCAGAGGGTGTGAGGTCTGTTGGGAACTAGGAAAATGCTGTGTGTGTGTCTATATGTGTGTGTGTGTGTAATGATGTCCTGGACGGGAGAAAGAACTCTTGTCTGTCTGGCCAATTGAAACTTTCACACCTACCTCAAACAAACCAAAGTTATTTCTCTCATCCTGGACATCATTCCACAGATATATAAACCTCATTTTCCTAGTTCACAACAGACCTCACAACTGCTGAGGATGCCTGCCATTGATGCAGGAGAAACGTCAGGAGAGAATGCTTCTGAAAAATGGCCAGGCAGCCCGGAAAACTCACAACAACCCAGTGATTCTGGCCATGAAAGCCTTCAACAATATTTATTTTTCCACCCTTTTCGACCATTTAAGTCTTTGGTTAAAGCAAGGGGGGCAGTACCATTGGAGTTACTTCTTTGGCAGCTCCTTATTTTCGGCAAGGAACATCCACAAAGGCTTTCTTTATTGGGGGAGCATTAGGAAGGGTGCTGTGGGTGGGAGGTTGTTCCCTCTGCCATTCAAGATTCTCCGACCCTCTTCAACAAGGTGGGACTTCTTCTTTTGGGGGGGGCAAGTGGGCTAAATGTGCTATTCATGGAAAGGGGAGTAGTAAGACAAGGAGGAAAGGGGGTATTTTCTAGATCCAAATACACATTTGGGGAATGTTCCTGGCTTTAAACCCCCTGCTCAAGAAATACAGGGAAAGGGCAACAGTTGGGGAAGGAAAGAAGGGTCCAACGAACCTGTCGCTGAACCCCAAAAGACCTGGGATGGAACTTGTGTCACTGATGAGGGAGGAAAGGAGGGAGTGGGGGGGCAGCGATTGGTGCCCTTGTGGAATAGGAGTGACTTCTTTTTGTTCCCTTATGTTGGACAAGGAAGATCCACAAAGGCTTCCTTCATGGGCGGGGGGGGGGAGGAAGCATTAGGAAGGGGGCTTTTGGTAGGAGTTCATTCCCTCTCCCATGCAGGATTCTCCGACCCTGCCGCGAAAATACACCTTTGGGGAGTGGTCCTGCCTTTAAACCCCCTGCCCAAGAAAGAGAGTGAAAAGGCAACAGTTGGGGAAGGAAAGAGGGGTCCAATGAACCTGTTGCTGGGACCTGGGATGGAACTTGTGTCATTGAAGAGGAAGCACCACAGGACTCCCAGACAATCAATATCCCATTACAGTTGGGACCCCCAAAGGTCATCCAGTCCATGGGTATGGGTAGAACTGGGCACTTATATTGATTAAATGTTGGCATTGGACAACTGAACAAAGGAAGCAACCCAAACGCACACTGAATGATAGATTCATAGAGCTAGAAGAGGAAGACACCATCCAAGGCCTCCCGACAGATGGCCAGCCAGTCTCCCATTAAAGACCTCCATAGAAGGAGAATCCACCAGACTCTCAGGAAGCAGCAGATTCCACAGTTGACCGCTCTGACTGCCGAACACTGACCAAAAAAATACCCATTTGGGGAGTATTCTTGGCTTTAAACCCCCTGCCCCAGAAATAGAGGGAAAAGGCAACAGTTGGGGAAGGAAAGAGGGGTCCAATGAACCTGTTGCTGACCCCCAAAAGGACCCTAAAAGACCTGGGATGGAACTTGTCCCACTGATGAGAGCCGTCCCCTTAAATGAGTGCCAACCTAAGCCCCCCCCAAAGCTGATCCGGCTCTAAAAGGGAAAATAGGAGAGACGGAGAAGGCAAGGCAAGGCAAGGCAAAGAAGGGGAAGGTGGCAAGGGGAGAGGCAGGGGAGGGTGCCAAAGAGAAGAGACCCTCCTCTTTCAGCTCCAGAAGGGGCCTGAGGTCTATCTGTGGGGGTGGGGAAAGGGAGCCCCCCATTCTCCCCACGTCGGGACCCATTGGGCGGCTGAGCCTTTCCATACTGTGGTGGGCTTGGGAGGGCAGGAGGGATCATCCTGTTGGGGTTTGTGGGCAGGCATTGCGGGGTCCTTGGGGCTTCTCTCCAGATCTCCAAGCCATGCATGGGGGGGGAGAAGGCTCTCCTCCTCTCCCTTCACCCCTTCCAGGGCGACCCACTCGGGAGGTGGATCCTTCCTTCCTTCCTTCCCTTGCCGGGGAAGAAGAGCCAAGGATATGAGGATCCCAGGCGATGCTCCTGCCCTGGAAACTTGGGGGGAGATTAGAGGGGTTTGGAGGCGGAAAGGGGTTCCTTGGGAGGGGGGAAAAGTTGCCCCAAACGGCGAGGAAAGGGAAAAGGAAAGAGGGAAGGAAAGAGGGGGAAGGAAGGAAGGCGAGGAGCATCTTCGGGGAAAGCAGAGAGAGAAGGGAAGCCGCCTGCCTGCTCTGCTTCGCCTGCCTTCCTCCCGGCCCAAAGAGCATCCCTCCCTCCCAAAGACTCACCGGGCAAGCCGGGCTGGTCCTCCTCTTCCTCTGCCACCGCCGCCCCCGGGGACGCCTGAGCCGGCCGTCCGGGCGAGCGGCTTCCTTGGCGGAGGCGCCTCCGAAAGATCCAGCGCTCCTCCAGAGGAGGAAGAAGAAGGGAAAGAGGCCGAGCCGAGCTGAACCGAGAGAGAGAGCCAAGGCGACGAGGAGGAGGCGCCGCCGCGCTTTTAAACTCTCGCCTCTCTCCCTCTCTCTCTCGCTCGCTCTCGAGGACGCGCGCGCCCTCGGAACATGTGACCGGCCCCGGGAGGGAGGGAGGGAGGGGGAACCGGGGGGGGGGAGAGCCAGCCCCGCGCCGCTCCCCCGAGGCGCCCCCGCCCCACAAGGCCAGAACGGGAGGGAGAGAGGAAGGGAGGGAAGAAGGGACCCCCAAGGGCCATCCAGTCCGACCCCTTTCTGCCAAGCAGAGGCAGGCACCGACCGAGGCAAGCCCTCCCGGCACACGGCCTGGCTTTCAAAGCCCCAGGCAATCCATCTCCCATTGCAGTTGGGACCCCCCAAAGGTCATCCAGTCCGACCCCTTTCTGCCAAGCAGAGGCAGGCACCGAGAGGCCACTGGGGGCACCCAGAGGAGGAGAGGCCACTGGGCTCCCAGGCAATCCATATCCCATGACAACTGAAACCCTCAAAGGTCATCCAGCCCAACCCCCTTCTGCCAGGCAGGAAAGACACCGTCCAATCCCTCCCAACAGATGGCCAGCCAACCACAAGTTCTCCAGAGATTGAGACTCCACTAGACTCCCGACATATTGCCTGGGTTTCAGGAGCGCCAGAGGAGGAGAGGCCACTAGACTCCCCAGGCAGGCCCGGATTGCCCATAAGGCCACCCTAGGCCATGGCCTAGGGGCGCAAGCCAAGGGGGGCGCAATTTACACGGACCCCAAAAAAACCAAAATACCGCAACACAACTCTCTCTCTCGGGGGAGGGTGGGGGGAGAGCGCTGCGAGGGAGTGGGGGAGGAGGGAATGGCGCCCCCCTTGTCAAGGAAGGAGGGCACGAGGCACGGCGTGAAGAGGAGGCGGAGGGAAGCCCTGCCACTGGGGCCGATGCCGGCCCCAGGGGCGGGGCTTCCCTTCCTTCCTCCTCCTTGCGCGTGCCCTCCTTCTCAAGAAAGAAGCACGCGCCGCAAAGAGGAGGTGGCAGAGTAGAGGTTGGTTTGGGGCCCTGCCTAGGGGCCAATGCCGGCACCAGGGGGCATATCCCATTCCAGTTGGGACCCCTAAGGGTCATCCAGTCCCTCCTTTCTGCTAAACCAGGGTGGGCAAACGCGGCCCGCTTCCCTTGACTCAAGCAAGGAGGGCCCCTGGCTTGCCTCCTGCCTGGCCTCTGTAGTAGAAGGAGGAGGTGGGGGGCTGCGGTAGAGGTTGGTTTGGGGGCGTAATTGCAAAGTGTGGCCTAGGGTGCCAAAAGGGGTTAATCCGGGCCTGTCCCCAGGCAATCCATATCCCGTTCCAGTTGGGACCCCTAAGGGTCATCCAGTCCAACCCCTTTCTGCTAAACAGAGGCAGGCACCGACCAAGGGTTCCCAGACCTCCAGAGACACCTCTAGTCTCCCAGGCAATCTATATTCCACTCCAGCTGGGACCCTCAAAGGTCATCCAGTCTGCCAAACAGGAAAGGCACCATCCAAGGTGGGCATTGACCAAGCCCTCCCTACAGACGGCCTGTGTTTCAAGACCCCCAGAGGAGACATCACTAGACTCCCATGTAATTGATATCCCATTCCAATGGGGACCCCCAAAGGTCATCCAGACCAACCACTTCCTGGCCATGTTCCGGAAGCATTCTCTCCTGATGTTTTGCCCACATCTATGGCAGGCATCCTCAGAAGTTGTGAGGTTTGCTGGAAACTGGGCAAGTGGGGTTGAAATTGTGGAATAATGTCCAGGGTGAGAGAAAGAACTCTTGTCTGTTGGAGGCAAGTGTGAATGTTGCAATTGGCCACCTTGATGATTTATTTATTTATTTATTTATTTATTTGTTTGTTTGTTTGTTTACATCATTTCTGTTCCGCCCTTCTCACCCCGCAGGGGACTCAGGACAGATTACAATGTACATATACCGGCAAACATTCAATGCCATAGACACACAACATATATAGACAGACACTCAGAGGCTATTTAACATTCCAGCTTCTGGCCACCAGGGGGAGCTGTCGCATTCCTTCACAATCTCTCACACTTTCAATCTCTGATCGGTCAACACCATATCATGAATTTTTTCAATTATTTCGGGTGTAGAGACCTCAACTGGGCGTCCAGAATGTTCGGCATCTTGGTGCTTGTACGGCCACAACTAAATTCAGTAAACTGCTCTTTACCATTGAAATGGATGGTGCAGAGTCCCCATAGTATTTCTCAAACTTAGCCTTGGTTTGAGTGATGGTTTTTCCCCGCAAAAAAGAATGCTTAATGAGCACACGAAATTCACTTTTTTCCATGTTCTCCTCAAATCACATGGCAGTCTGCTATCAATGGCTGTCAAACACAAACTAAATGATGCAGCTTGTTCAAATTTTGACAGGAGTCAACTGACAGGTTCCTGTTGACAGGAGCAGTGTTGCCCTTTCAGTTCAGAGGCGGGAAATTCAAAAAGTCACGGACTTATTGACCCACCCACGTATGCTGTGTCCAGGTTGGTTCCTCAGGTGCTGTGCTCTGGCTGACTTCTCTGGCTGAATCAGTCTGCAATGCCTTCCATGCTCTTTAATTTGTGTCTGGGCAATGCTGCATTCCTATGTAGACTTATCCACAGTTGCTTATTATACGGTGGACTCCTGCAGAGGTGAGAGGATCCCTCTTGTCCTTTGTCTTGTGTCTCCTGCCTTGTTCTTGGCCCTCCAGCTCTTCTGATGCCTGTCGTGGAATATTATTTTGGTGATTGACATACCCATTGGCCTGCAGAGCCCAGCGTAGGGGGTTCAGTGCACCTCGGAGGAGACGGGGTTCACAGATCTTGTTTGCACATCTCCCAGGGCTCACCACTCACAACAACCCAGTGATTCCAGCCACGAAAGCCTTTGACAACTTGGTGAACTTTGGTGCTCCACTCTCCTCTGACCTCCTTGGAAGAAATCTGGCAGGAAGCAGCCAGGCTTTGAAGCTGCAGGGGCATTCAATGCTGATCAAGCTGGCCAATTCCAACATTCACACTTGTCTCAAACAGACAAGTGTGTTCTTTCTCCCACCCTGGACATTATTCCTCAGATATATACATGTCACTTGTTCTAGTTTCCAACAGACCTCTCAATCTCTGAGGATGCCTGCCATAGATGTAGGCAAAACATCAGGAGAGAATGCTTCTAGAACATGGCCAGACAGCCCAGAAAACTCATAACAACCCAATGATTCTGGCCATGAAAGCCGTTGACAACACAATCCGGCCACTCCTTGGACTTTTTCTGTAGCAACCAGTCGCTTCCAAAGTTCTTTGTTTGAGCTGCTCTCCAAAGCAACAAGCCTCTTTCAAGGAGAGATCCAGAACTCCAAGCATCCAGTTTGGAACTAAGATCCAGAATGGGTTTGCTGCCCCAGGGCTCAATGTTATGGATACAGAGGGGCTGTAGTTTTACAAGACTTTTAGCCTTCTCTGCCAAAGAATGCAGATGCCTCATGAAACTACAACTCCCAGGAGTCCCATAGAATGGAGCTGTGGCATTTCAAGTGGTTTCAAACTGCATTAATTTGACACAGGAGCCCCTGGTGGCGCAGTGGGTAAACTGCTGAGCTGCTGAGCTGGCTTACCAAACGGTCGCAAGTCCGAATCCGGGAGAGTGCCGTGATCTCCTGCTGTTAGCCGCAGCTCCTGCCAACCTAGCAGTTTGAAAACATGCAAATGTGAGTAGATCAATAGGGACCACTCCGGCGGGAAGGTAATGTTGCTCCATGCAGTCATGCCAGCCACATGACCTTAGAGGTATCTACGGATAAAGCCGGCTCTTCGTCTTAGAAATGGAGATGAACACTGTGATTAATTCCCTACCTGTTAGGCTTGGTAAAGCCTGGAAAAGTAGGCCCAAGGAATTGGCAGCTATTTTAGAAGGGTGCCTGGGGGCATCCATCTTGGATCTAATTTCCTGAAGAGGGCGTGCCTAGGAGGTAACCTGGAGGGAAATGAGGGGAGTTAGGATTGGCTGGTAGAGAGAGGGTGGAGCCTAACTTAGGAAAAGGAAAAAATATGACTTGAAAGGGGCATTTTAAAAAAATCCTGTCAGTTGTTGGAGTGGGTGTGTTAGAGAAGAAGGAGTTAGGAGTCTCGGGTGGAGAAAATAATAGGGAAAGAAGCCTGAAATTGGTCAGCTAGCAGAATATGCTAGTGAGAAGATTTTACAGCTATCAGGGAAGATAGTTGGTAGAGGAGTGGAGAGATAGATCCTGGGAAGGACTATCTGTAGTGGAGTTTAGAATTGCTAGGCAGAGAGGAAATCCTGTCAGTAATTTCTGAGGAAGAAAGGAGTTTGCCACTAAGATTGGAACTGCTTAAAGCAGGGTGTCCACACTTTTTCAGCATGCGAGCTACTTATAACAAAACCAAGTCAGAAAGATCTACCTACCTCCTCAAGGCTGGAGAAGCTGCTGGTAGAGCTGAAGCCGGGAGGGGGGTGGGGCTTGGTGTGGCCTGGCTCCGCCCCTCTGGCTTCAGCTCTGCAGCAGCTCTCAGGCTTGAAGATGGCAGTGCCAAGCCAGTGGTGGCATAGCTAGCAGAAGGCTGGCTTGGCCCTGCCCTCCTCAAGGCTGGAGAAGCTGCTGGGAGAGCCGAAGCCGGGGAGGGGGCGGGGCTTGGTGCAGCCTGGCTCCGCCCCCTCTGGCTTCAGCTCTACCAGCAGCTTCTCCAGATTTGAGGATAACAGGGCCAAGCCAGTGGTGGCATAGCTAGCACAAGGCTGGCTTGGCCCTGCCCTCCTCAAGGCTGGAGAAGCTGCTGGTAGAGCTGAAGCCGGGGAGGGGGTGGAGTTTGGTGCAGCCTGGCTCCGCCCCCTCTGGCTTCAGCTCTACCAGCAGCTTCTCCAGGTTTGAGGATAACAGGGCCAAGCCAGTGGTGGCAGAGCTAGCAGAAGGCTGGCTTAGCCCTGCCCTCCTCAAGGCTGGAGAATCTGCTGGTAGAGCTGAGCCGTGGAAGGGGCAGGGCTTGGTGCAGCCTGGCTCTGCCCCTCTGGCTCAGCTACCAGCAGCTTCTCCAGGCTTGAGGATGGCAGTGCCAAGCCAGTGGTGGCATAGCTAGCACAAGGCTGGCTTGGCCCTGCCCTCCTCAAGGCTGGAGAAGCTGCTGGTAGAGGTGAAGCCGGGGAAGGGGTGGGGCTTGACGCAGCCTGGCTCCGCCTCCCTCTGGCTTCAGCTCTACCAGCAGCTTCTCCAGGCTTGAGGATGGCAGTGCTAAGCCAGTGGTGGCATAGCTAGCAGAGGGCTGGCTTGGCCCTGCCCTCCTCAAGGCTGGAGAAGCTGCTGGTAGAGGTGAAGCCGGGGAGGGGGCAGGGCTTGCTGCAGCCTAGCTCTGCCCCCTCTGGCTTCAGCTCTACCAGCAGCTTCTCCAGGCTTGAGGCTAGCAGGGCCAAGCCCGTGGTGGCATAGCTATGCCACCAAGGCTGCCCTCCTCAAGGCTGGAGACACTGCTGGTAGAGCTGAAGCCGGGGAGGGGGTGGGGCTTGGTGTGGACTGGCTCCGCCCCCCTCTGGCTTCAGCTCTACCAGCAGCTTCTCCAGACTTGAGGATAACAGGGCCAAGCCAGTGGTGGCATAGCTAGCAGAAGGCTGGCTTGGCCCTGCCCTCCTCAAGGCTGGAGAAGCTGCTGGTAGAGCTGAAGCCGTGGAAGGGGGCAGGGCTTGGTGCAGCCTGGCTCTGCCCCCTCTGGCTTCAGCTCTACCAGCAGCTTCTCCAGGCTTGAGGATAGCAGGGCCAAGCCAGTGGTGGCATAGCTAGCAGAAGGCTTCCCTCCTCAAGGCTGGAGACGCTGCTGGTAGAGCTGAAGCTGGGGAGGGGGTGGGGCCTCTGTCCCATCTGGAATCAACCCTGGCGATGAGAGAGAGAGGAGTGCCCTGCTTCTCTCTCGTCCGGAAGCAAACGTGGACAGTGCACAGCATGGAAGGTGCGCGCGGACGGAAGGTGCGCAGACTCAGAGCAGAAGCGCCCCATCCGTCTGCGATCCACCTCCTTTGGTCCCGCGATCGGCTGGTCAATCGCAATCGACTTCCTGGGCAGCCCTGGCTTAAAGGAACCATACACTTTTATGCCAATATTTCTGAACCACTAAGCTTAATGACAATTTTGTTCAAGTTCTCTTAAATAAACATCATTGTTCTATTGTTCAACACATCTGCCTCACGTGGGCCTCTGCCTGAGGCGTTTTAAAGCAGTTCCTAGCAGTAATCACAAATCAAACGGTGGCAGCGTACATCTTGGAAAAGTAATATCTTTAGGGATACCTCAGTACACAAGCCTGAGTGTGAACCCGGTGCGTTCTTGCCTAAGATACCTCCAGTAAGCCAAAGGTTTAATATTGCTTATTATTGCCAGTGGTCTTTCAGAAGGTTTTCCGGCCAGAAGATTATTCCAGCTTTATCACAGTTTTGATTTTGGGGATTTAAATACCCTGATAAGCCTCGTCCCTTTATAATTGGTATACAGCGGTGGGATCAAAAAAATAAGAAAGATCCGCCCTGCCTAAGTCGTCTCTTTAGCACCAGAGGTTGCAAAACAACAACAAATAACAACACTTTCTAGAGACTATAATTCCCAATGTTTCCAAGATCAGGGATGGGTAAAGTATAACCCGCAAGCTAGATCAAGTACCTAGAACAGGCAGGGGCAAACTTCAGCCCTCCAGGTGTTTTGGACTTTGGCAGGCTGTTAGGAATCGTGGGAGTTGAAGTTCAAAACACCTGAAGGGCCGAAGTTTGCCCATGCTTGACCGAGAAGCTACTTCTGCAGCTTCAGAAGTCCCCCAAAGCCTTCTGTCTGACCAATATCTATATCTACATTGTCGAGAAGTGAATCACAAAATTATTGACTTGGCTAACACCTGGAGGGCCGAAGTGTGCCCATGCCTGGTGTAGCATCTCCTAAGGAAAACATTCACCTAGCCTGCCCTCTGCTGGTTGGAAGCTCTTCACTTGGATTTGGAAACCTTTTTAGCCATATCTTTGGGAATTGATTTTTTAAGGGTCATAGGCCTTGCATCATCATCATTTATTTATTTATTTATTTGCCATGCTTCTATACCACCTCTCTCAGCCCGAAGGCGACTCGAGGCGGTGAACAAGCGGCAACAAGTGCCCATATACAATACATCACAAGATAAAAACAGTCATATAAAAACATTTAAAATTAACAGTTAAAAACTACAAAATACAAAACTCAGCTCCACAATTTTAAAATCGGTTTCAGTTTCATTGTCATAGTAATCCTTGATCTCGATTAAAGTTCGTCTGCGAATGCTTGCTCGAACAGCCAAGTCTTGACTTTCTTATGAAATGTCAGGAGGGAGGCGGCCGATCTGATGTCACTAGGAAGGGAGTTCCAAAGCCGAGGAGCCACCACTGAGAAGGCCCCGTCTCTCGTCCCCGCCAGGCGCACCTGCAAAGCAGGCGGGACCGAGAGCAGGGCCTCTCCGGATGATCTTAAGCATCTTGATAGTTCATAGGGAGAGATGTGTTCGGACAGGTAAGTTGGACCAGAACCATTTAGAGCATTAAAGGCCAAAACCAGCACTTTGAGTTGTGCCCGGTAGCAAACTGGTAGCCAGTGGAGCTGGCACAACAGGGGAGTTGTACGCTCCAGTGCCGCTCCTGTTATCAACCTGGCTGCTGTCCGTTGGACCAATTGAAGCTTCCGAACAGTCTTCAAAGGTAGCCCCATGTAGAGAGTGTTGCAGTAATCTATACAGGATGTAACCAGAGCGGGGACCACCGTGGCCAAGTCAGACTTCCCAAGGTACGGACAGGCACAGCTGGCGCACAAGTTTTAGTTGTGCGAATGCTCCCCTGGTCACCGGCAAAACCTGGGGTTCCAGGCTCTGCGATGAATCCAGGATCACACCCAGACTGCGAACCTGTGTCTTCAGGGGGAGTATAACCTCGTCCAACACAGGTTGTAACCCTATGCCCTGTTCGGCCTTTCGACTGACCAGGAGTGCCTCTGTCTTGTCTGGATTCAATTTCAATTTGTTCGCCCTCATCCAGTCCGACACAGCGGCCAAGCACTGGCTCAGGACCAGAACAGCCTCCTTAGTAGTAGGTGGGAAGGAGTGACAGAGTTGGACGTCATTTGTGTACAGATGACACCGCATCCCGAAACTCCGGATGACCTCCCCCAGCGGCTTCATGTAGAATATGTTAAACAACATGGGAGATAGTATTGAACCCTGAGGAACCCCACAAGATAATGGTTGAGGGGTTGAGCAGGTATCTCTCATCATCATCAGTGCTTTGTACCTGCCTTTCCCACCATTGTGGGACTCAAAGGAGCTAACAACATGTTTAAAACAATACAAAATACATGTGGAGAACAGCCTTGGCTTCATCAGTGGAGAAGTCAGTTGTGTGTTTTAGTGCTTGTATGTATTTTTATTGTTGTTTTTAAGGGAGAATACAGGGGTGGAGAAGATGTTATGAGGAAGGAGTACTAAGGGATCTTGTCTTTATATTTGATTTCTTTGCTTGGTTTTAGTGTCTGCGCTTTCATTTTATATTTCCAACTGTTTAGATTCAAGTAGCATTTTTGGAAAATTTAATTTAAAATCTAGGTACAAACAATCCCTCCAACAATGCAAAATATGAGCAATACCAAGGCCAGAAGAACAGTTTAAGCATTATAGTTTGTTCCCCCTAAATGCAGTATTTTATAAATTAAGACATTAAAAATATTGAAATACATCAAAAAGACTATATGAAGCTAACCATAGAGTCATGCTGGGGGACCTAGAGATTTGTAGAGAGGTGATATCTTATGCTGGATGTAAAATGCCATGTAATGCAGTCCAGACTGCATTATATGTGTCTACACTGACCATATAAAGCAGGTCCGAACTGCGTTATCTTGCAGTGTAGATCCAGTCATATATTTTTAAAAATGTGTTTTTAAAATTCACTTTCCCCCACTTTTATGCACATCCTACGTGGAAGTTTTGCTGGAAGTTAATATTGTGCAAAGGTAAACTGAAAGTAAAGGTTTTCCCTTGACATTAAGTCCAATCTTGTCTAACTGTGGGGTTTTTTGCTCATCTCAATTTCTAAGCCGAAGAGCCGGTGTTATCCACAGACTCCTCCAAGGTCATGTGGCCAGCATAACTGTATGGAGCGCCGTTACCTTCCTGCCAGGGCGATACCTATTGATCTACTCACATTTGCATGTTTTCAAACTTCTAGCTTGGCAGAAGCTGGGACTAACAGCGGGAGCTCACCCCACTTCCCGGACTCAAACCTGCAACCTTTCAGTCAGCAAGTTCGGCAGCTCAGTGGTTTAACGTACTGCACCACCTGTGCAGAACCTGTGCAGAAATATTGATTTCCTCCATCACTAAAGAGAATAGTCCAAACTACATTATATGGGTCTATACTGACCATATAAAGTGGTTCCAAACTGTATTATCACACAGTGTAAATCCAGCATTGGCTTAAAAATGTTTTTTAAATTCACCTTTCCTGGCTTTCTTGCACATCTTAATCCTTGTAAAAGTGGAAGGTCTGCTGGAGGTGAATATTGTGCAAAACCCTTGCAGAAATATTGATTTCCTCCATCACTAAAGAAAATAGTGCGCAAATCATATTTTTCTTATGCAATAGTAAACCCCCCTCTATCTATCTATCTATCTATCTATCTATCTATCTATCTATCTATCTATCTACATCTATCTATCTATCTCCCCTAACGCCTCCATTCTTCCATTTTTCTGGCAAAGGAAAAAGTGAATTCTTCCCCTGGCCCCCGCTTCCTCCCCCAACTGTTTAACATCAAAAATAGCCATTTTTCAAACTCTGAAGTGGACTCCCTCTTGTGGTGCCTTTTCCCTTTGAAAAGCTAAGCAGGCGCATGTGTTGAGCCTCCGCTCGCTCAGAAGTTTGGCCGGCGGATTAGAAAAGATTGAAAGAATGCCTCCCGTTCTTGTCCAGGGAGAAAGGTGAGCTATTCATCACACCAAATAAACCATTTCTTCCTCAGATTTCATGCGACAAGGAGTGCATCTCAACTGTAGAAGGAATGCAGTTTGGCACCGCTTGGAATGGACGGCCATGGCTCAGGGCTGCGGAATCGTGGGAGTTCTAGTTTGGTGAGACCCTAGCACAGAATTAAAGTATCAATCCTGTCATTCTGCTTTTTCCACTTATTTTTGAGATGCATCGAAAAGGCATTGACACTGTAGGATTAATGCAGTTTGGTGCCACATTAATTCCCAAGGCCCAGTGGTATGGAATCATGGGACGTATAGTTTTACAAGGTCCTTAGCTTTCTCTGCCAAAAACCGCTGGTGCCTCACCACAATACAGATCCCAGGATTCTATAGTATTGAGCCATGGCAGTTAAAGCGGCATCATTCTGCACTAATTCTACAGCATAGGTCAGGCATGGGCAAACGTGGGCCTTCCCTCCGGGTGTTTTGGAATTCAGCTCCTACCTAACAGCCTCAGGTAGGTTGCCACTCTTTGATATAAGAAATAAGGGACATTTACCTAAAAATATGGGATTTTTCACAAAAATAACTGACACTTCATAAAAACTTAAATCACCACCCAAAAGGCAGTAAGCCTCACTGACCTGCTCCCTGCCAAGTTTCAACACTTCGAATGGAATCTTCTCTCTGCTCTGGGCCTGGCTCTCTCTCTCTCTCTCTCTCTCTCTCTCTCTCTCTCTCTTGCTCTCTCAGTGTCGTCCTGCTCTCAGCTCAGCCGTGTGGTGTCTCTGCTGCTCTCGCCTCTCTCCCGTGCGCATGCTCTGTGGCGGCCTGCCCTCAACGGCTGACCTGAGCGGAGCCCGCCATAGGGCAGGGGGCAGGTCAGGAAGAAAGATGCTGGCCTGGTGGTGAAGCAAGGTGCCACCTGCTCTGCTGCCTGCCGTGCCTGCGAGTGAGTGCAAGGCGAGAGAGCAAGCACAAGCGCTGCAGAGAAGCTGCTGGCAGTGCGGTGGCGCTCACTGCTGACCTCGCCTCACCCCTTGCTGCCACCTGCCCTTTCCTGTCCTGTCAATACGGGACAGGAGCTGAAACTACGGGACACGAAATTCCGAGCAAAAATACGGGACGTCCCATATAATACGGGACAGGTGCCAACCCTAGCCTCAGGCCCCTTCCTTTCCCCCCTCAGTCACTTAAGAGGAAGAGGAAAGGGAAAAGGAAAGGACTTGATGCTGTTAGGAATTGTGGGAGTTGAAGTCCAAAACACCTGGAGGGCAGGCCCAAGTTTGCCCATGCTTGTTCTAGATGCACTTTGGGTTCCTCTCTCCTTGCTCCACTTCCCTTTGTGTCCTCAGCTTACTTCAATGACTGCAAACAAAAGTCATTTCCAATGAATTAATTCAACAGGGTGGCAAAGATGGGGCAAAACTTCTGCATTTTCCCCATCAACAACTTTGGCCACTTTGACAATATTCTGATTTTATTTTGCCACATAGGTCCTGTTCTCTCCCCTTCTAAAACATTGGAGGGTATCTTCTCCCTGGTTCCCTGACTTTCCATTTTGTTTTTGCCCATAAGCCACATGGCAATTTCTCTTCCTGGAAAATTATCAATGGTTGATCTGGTTGTAAACACACTTGGCCCAAAGATGCATGATGCAGTTCTCTGAAGCTGTGCAGCAAGGCAATTCTTCAATGCAGAGTTAAAGAGGAACTTAGGAAAGTTACACTTCTGCGAAGTACAATTCCCAGAATGGAGTCTTTGGAGACCAGAGCTGAACATGAGTTGACCATATCCTGTGGCAGGTAAAAAGGCCAATATGATTCTAGGTTGCATCAATAGACTCTAGGGCGGCCTAGATCCAGGGAAGCCATAGTCCTACCCTATCCTGCTTTGGACAGATCTCAGAAAAATGTATACAGAGATATAGGATGGGTGATACCTCGCTTGAAAACATTCCATGTGAAAGGGATCAAGGACACTCAGGAGACCACAAGCTCAACATGAGCCAACAAGTCGATGTGGCAGCTTAAAAGGCCCATGCGATTCTAGGTTGCATCAATGGGGCCTGTCGGGTTTCATCTCTGACTGCATAAGTCTCCAGCCCTCAATGAATAGGTAGGCGAGATAGGATTAGAATGAGGGATTCCTTTCCCAAATCCCTATGCATACCTATCCCAGAAGGGGTTTTGTCTTTCTCTTCTTCTCTTGCCACTGTCTCCTTCCCCCGCCTCTAAGATGTGGAAATATGATCTGTGAGAGATGAAGTAACTTCCTCTTTAAAGGTATTTTTATTTCCCTGGGTTGTGGCCATGTAGTCATTGCCCTTTCTTCTGCCTTTGTCTTCCTTTCAGTGAAGATACATTTTGCTTTTCTCCAGGCAAAATGTAGCTGCATGGATACTTTTGCTATTTTATCCTTTTTACCTTCCTTAGAAGATGAGCTTAGTAGGCTAGTGAGCTCCAGGACCCTTTTCTATCTAGAATGGGTTTCTTTTTGCTTCAATAAATATATTTTTGGAATCTAAAGTTGTGGCTCCTGCAATCCTGATCCATCCTCTTGAATGGAAACTTATCCTGGCACTATATTTTTTGTGGAATCACCCCAAGTGAGGGTTATTTGGAGCCTAGGAGCTCTGATTCCCATCAAGGCCAGATCTAGGGGATGCCATAGGGCCCTTCCACACAGCCATGTAACCTAGAATATCAAGGCAGATAATCCACATCATCTGCTTTGAACTGGGTTATCGGGGTCCACACTGCTATGTAACCCAGTTCAATGTAGATTTCATACAGGTGTGTGGAAGGGGCCATAGTCCCACTCTCTTCTCCTGCTTTGTTCAGGCTATACAAAGAGGAATATGGCATTGAGATCACGGGAAGACTTCATCTCACTCTCTTTTGCTTTGGTCAGAGCTCACCTGGAATAATAACACTGTGTCCAGTTCTGGGCAAAGCAATTCAAGAAGGAGATGGGCAAACGGGAATAGAGAAGGGCAACCAAATGATGACGGTGATAATAATTGACAATAATAATAATGGTTTGGAAACTATGAATTCCTATATGGAAGGACTTAGAAAGCTGAGTCTGTTTAGCTTGGAGAAGAGAAGGCTGAAAAGGGAGATGAAAGTAAAATAGTCTGCCTGGGAGTATGGTTTTAAAACAGACGCTGGATGACCATCTGTCAGGAAGGCTTGTGCCATCGCAACCAGGTTAAATGCTTTGAAAAGGGGCAAGGACGTGGTCCAGAGGGATTGCTTCTTGCCTTCCTTTAGACCACGAGTGCTCACACTTTTTCAGCTTGCGAGCTACTCTTAAAGCAACCTAGTCCAAAAGATCTACCTGCCCCCGCCGCTGTGCGCTCCCGCACGCTCCCGCCGCCACGCTCTTGCCACCGCGCATGCTCCTGCTGCTGTTTTCCGCCCGTGCAGCGCTTCTTCTGCCTGTGGTGCATTGCAGGAAGGAGAAAGCACGAGGTGGGGCATCCGCCCTCCCTGTCTCATCAGCAATGGAGGCTGCACAGCTGCTTCTGGACGAGAGAGAGGCAGGGTGCTCCCTCCAGAGGAAAAAAGCACAGCGAGAGCGGAAGCCAGCAGCAGGAGTGCGCATGCGCGCAGGGTGTGCACACGCATGGCAGGAGCGCCCCATCCGGCTGGTGAGGCCCAAAGATCACCTGGAAGAAGGCCGAAGATCTACTAGTATCTCCCGAGCTACCTAATGAGCACCCCTGCGTTAGAGCAATGGTTCTTAACATGTGTTCGATCGAACCCTAGGGGCTCGATGAGTCGGTCTGAGGGGTTCAGTGGAGCCTCTGCCGCGGAGGTAAAGACACACTTGTGTAAAGTCGTGATGACATACCCTGCTTGGCCATCACTTGCTGCAGATCATATTTTATTTATCACTAAAGAAGAGTTTAGTGAATGCGCATATGAAACTGGTGGGTTCAGTACCCCAAAAAAAGGTTAAGAACCACTGCTTTAGAGGCTTGGGGCTCCCAAGGACCAAACTGGACACTCAAATTAACTCAAAGGTTTATTCTTAGTTACAGGAGTTGTATCCACTCAGGTTCTTAACTTAGTTTCCCAAAACAACACAGGAAAGGTCTTACTTTAGAGTCTCTTTGTAGATGTGGTCCTGGAAGCTTCGGCCGGATGGCTCTCCATGTCCTCTCTCTCTCTGTGACCTCGAAGTAAGTCCAATCGAAGCCCCCCGTCAGATGGCCTATTGAAGGTAGGAAACCTTCCTCTGGTTGCCAACTGGCTGGTGTGAAGGTGCTTGAGGCTCCTCAGCAGCACTCAACCTTCTGGTCTGTTGAGTATACTGTGTGAGTCCCAAGAAATAACAAGGAGTCCTGGAAGATGGCCTGACCAAGGCCTGGCTGGCAAACCTTCCAACACATCCTCTCTGTAGAAGTTCTGCTGGCTACTGAATGCAAAATGGCACTCTCCCCCAAATCCCTGGGGAAAAGGGGCGGAACAAACTTAATTGGGCTTTGTAAACAATGATAGACAGAAACTGAGGACCAATGAATGCAGCCAAACCTCTAACAAGCTGCAAAACACATTTAAACAGTGCCAAAAGGACTTTTAGAACTCAAACCCTTCCAAACTATGCAGCCTGTTAACACTCTAACAATGCAAACCTCCAAACTCAAAGCTTTCCATGCAGGTGGCGCTTACAAGGTTTGAATCGTGTCTTCCTGCCTGTCAGAAGGGGGCTGGATTGGATGGTGCTTCAGGGTCTCTTCCAACTGTATGATTCTATGTGAATCCATTTACAGTGATATTATCTAGACTGAATGTCCCTGGGCTGAACCGCCTCTCATTCCAGTCTGTCTGCTCTCCGTCTTGGCATCCGGGAAGCAGCAGCATTTTGACATCTGTTCCGTACAGAGGTGTGATCGCATGAGATGGAAAACATGAGAGGTGCACGTCTTTGCCTGTTGTCATTCCTGATTTCAAGAACCAACAGCCTTCATGCTGAGCAGGAAGAACAAGGCTTTGTGGTTTGGAGGAATATTCGCACTGCAGTATCTGACTTGGGCACCCTTTACCAGGAACGTTTGGAACCAAAAATGGTCCATATTTTGGATTTGGGAATACTTGTTAGTGTTCCATAATCCTTTCTCAGCTAATATATTTTCTTTAAGGGGTCACAGTCTTCTATTTAAATAGTACATATAAACGTATCGTAGACTCATACTTAACTCATACTTTGCCTACAGCCTTTTAGGATCTTCTATAGATCTACTTAGTTTAATTTTACATGGAGATATTGAATCATTGGTGGTCATTCATTAACAAAGTTCTCTAATGGTTGTCCTCTTAATAATACAGTCATTTTGGCCATTGTGAGCAAATCTGTAATATATTTTTCCCATTCTTCTAAAGGAGGTATCTCTGAAGTTTTCCAATTCATGGCATATACTATTCGAGCTGCCACCATCATGTTAAACATTTTTTTCCAAAGTTCCTTTCATAGAATCCCAGAATCCTAGAGTTGGAACAGACCTGGTGGGCCATCCAGTCCAACCCCATTCTGCCAAGCAGGGAAACTGCATTCAAAGCACCCCTGACAGATGGCCATCCAGCCTCTGTTTAAAAGCCTCCAAAGAAGGAGCCTCCACTACACTTCAGGCAGAGAGTTCCACTGCTGAACAGCTCTCAAAGTCAGGAACTTCTTCCTCATGTTCAGGTGGAATCTCCTTTCTTATAGATTGAAGCCATTGCTTCATTGTGTCATAGTCTCCAGGGCAGCAGAAAACAAGCTTGCTCCCTCCTCCCTATGACCTCCCCTCACATACCTGCACTTGGCTATCATGTCTCCTCTCAGCCTTCTCTTCTTCAGGCTAAACATGCCCAGCTCTTGAAGACACTCCTCATAGGGCTTGTTCTCCAGACCCTTGATCCTTTGAGTCGCCCTCCTCTGGAGACATTCCAGCTTAGGGTCAACATCTCTTTTCAATTGTGGTGACCAGAATTGGACACAGAATTCCAGGAGTGGTCTAACCAAGGCATGGGGAGCATGACTTCCCTGGATCTAGGCACTAAACTCCTATTGATGCAGGCCAAAATCCCGTTGGCTTTTTTTGCCACCACATCACATTGTTGGCTCATGTTTAACTTCTTCCCCATGAGGACTCCAATATCTTTTTCACACGTCCTGCTCTCAAACCACGCATCGCCCATTCTGTATCTTTGTATTTCATTTTTTCTGCCTAAGTGGAGTATCTTGCTTTTGTCCCTGTTGAACTTCATCTTGTTAGTTTTGGCCCACTTTTCTAATCTGGGAAGATTGTTTTGAATTCTGTTCCTGTCTTCTGGAGTATTAGTTCTCCCTCCCAATTTTGTGTCGTCTGCAAACTTGATGATCATGCCTTCTGACCCTTCATCTAAGTCATTAATAAAGATGTTGAACAGGACCGGGCCCAGGACCCTGCTGATGGCACTTCGCCCGTCACTTCTCTCCAGGATGAAGAGGAAGCAGTTCTTCAGGTGTGTTCAAAGGTACATTTGGGATGTCATTTTGAAATTTGCATTTAACATTTTTCCAAGATACAGTAGAGTCTCACTTATCCAACCTTTGCTCATCCGAAGTTCTGCATCATCCAATGTAGCCTGCCTCCTGCCTGGATCCGCAGCTGTTTCAATACATTGTGATGTTTTGGTGCTAAATTAGTAAATACAGTAATTACTACATAACTATACATGCTTTTTCTGTCGATTTGTTGTAAAATATGATGTTTTGGTGCTTAATTTGTAAAATCATAACGTAATGTGATGTTTAATAGGCATTATCTTAATCCCTCCTTATGATCCAATGTTTTCTTTTATCCAACATTCTTCTGGCCCATTTATATTGGATAAGCAAGACTCTACTATGTACACCAGGGCTGCCCAGGAAGTCGATCGCGATCGACCAGTCGATCCTGGGACTGAAGGTCGCTCCCAGCCAGATGGGGCGCTTCTTAGAGGGGGCAGAGCTAGCCCCGCCCCTCCCCCGGCTTCAGCACTCCCAGCAGCTTCTCCAGACTTGAGGATGGCAGTGCCAAGCCGGCCTTAGAACATAAGAACATAAGAAGAGCCATGCTGAATCGGGCCTCAGCCCATCTAGTCCAGCATTCTGTGTCACACAGTGGCCCACTAGTTGTACACAGGGATCTCTAGCAGAAAGGAGGGCAAAACCCTCACCTGCTCCCGACCCCCCACAACCAGTGCCCGGGGAAAATCCTGCCTGCCTCCATCAACACAGAGGTGGCACTTGGATGGCCTTGTGCTACCTATGTCACCACTGGCTTGGCACTGCCATCCTCAAGCCTGGAGAAGCTGATGGTAGAGCGGAAGCCAGAGGGGGGCGGATCCAGGCCGTGCCAAGCCCCACCCCCACCCCTCCCCTCTCCAGCCTTGAGGAGGTAGGTAGATCTTTCTGACTTGGTTTTATTATAAGTAGCTCGTGTGCTGAAAAAGTGTGGGCACCCCTGATGTACACAAATCTGTTTCCATTAGTTGTTTACTTTGGTGCAAGTCCACCATGCGAGGTAAAATGTGCCTTTTTCTCTGGAAGTTTTTAAGCAGAAGCTGGATGGTCATCTGTCAGGAGAGCTTGGGTTGTGTTTTCCTGCCTGGCAGAAGTTGGACAACATAGTCCACCATGGGGATCTCTTCAAACTCTATGATTCGATGCTTCTCTGACCAATGGTACTACATGCACAACATTATGTTTGCCACCTTGAACCAGACATGGACATTGGCGCTGGGCAAAAGAGTCCTGCCACCTCTACAGGGGAATTTATCAATGTGGAAAGATACCAACAGGATTGATTTATAAAAGGACTGCATGCATTTTTGTTTGTTTGTTTGTTTCCAAGGCTGTCTGTCACTCATTGAGCTGATCAGGCGCCTTTCTTTTAACCAAATGCACAACCCATGGCTGAATGCCACTCTCGTCCTTTGCAGGCGGCTGCCTGGGGAACGAGGTCAATAGAACTCTGCAGGACTTACTTCCGAGTAAACAAAAAAATTGGCTGCCATAAAAGAGCTGAAAGAACCCTGCTGGTTCAGGCCTGTGGCCAACAGGGTCCAAAAACACATCTGCCAATTTACATAAATCTGCATAAAACCCCAGCAGAGCAGCCTTTTTAGGACCGGAAGAAAGAGAACATCGTTGGGGTTAATGAGCCAAAAGCATCCTCTCCCGGTGAGCGGGAAAGGCCATCTTCCCAGCCACACTCCAGAATCAAAACAGACTCCAAAATATAAATGACCTTCAGACCCGGTGCCGCCGATTAAAATGGCCCCCGACTGATTAAAATTGGCACCCAGAGAGCCATTACATTTGCAGCCCTGTCGGTGCTTTTATGTTATTTTCCTTCACCAGCCAATTTCAACTAAGCAACCCGGCTTGGAAATAATAATAATAATAGTATTTTCTCACATTCACTTCAATGTTGGCCTAACAAGGTCCTTCATGTTCAGAGTCCATGCCGGTGAAACTGGAATGTTAAATAGCCTCTGTGTGTCTGTCTATATATGTTGTGTATCTATGGCATTGAATGTTTGTCATGTATGTGTACATTGTAATCTACCCTGAGTCTCTTGCGGGGTGAGAAGGGCGGAATATAAGTACTGTAAATAAATAAACGAAGTACTGCCTCCTTGGTCCTCTCTGGGGACACGTTCAATCAAGAATGAGATATGGATCATGGCAATTCTTTGGATTAGTTTCTTTCTACAATCTTCAACTAGGACCAATGACTTGATCTCAGATCAATTGCTCAGCTCAGATGAGAGTACAATGTGCACCCATGTGCAATAAGAACATAAGAAGATAAGAAGAGCCATGCTGAATCGGACCTCAGCCCATCTAGTCCAGCATTCTGTATCACACAGTGGCCCACCAGTTGTACACGGGGATCTCGAGCAGAAGGGAGGGCAAAACCCTGACCTGCTCCCGACCCCCACAACCAGTACCAGGAAATCCTGCCTACCTCAACCAACTCCGAGGTGGCACTTGGATGTCCTTTTCAGTAACTACCGATACACTTGGTATCCATGAATCTGTCTAATCCTGCCTTGAAGCTGTCCAGGCTGACCGCTGTCACAACCTCCTCTGGAAGTGAGTTCCATAACCCAATGACCCTCTGGGTGAAGAAATATTCCTTTTATTAGTCCTAATTTTTCCTACCTTGGAGCTTCAGGAGTGCCCTCTAGTCCTAGTGTTTTGTGACAAAGAAAATAGTTTTTCTTTATTCACCTTTTCTATCCCATGCATGATTTTATACACTTCGATCAAGTCACCTCTTAAACGCCGTCTTTCAAGGCTGAAAAGACCAAGGCGTTGCAACCTGGTTTCATAAGGGAGCCGCTCCATCCCTTGGATCATTCTTGTTGCCCTTTTCTGTACCTTTTCCAGTTCCGTTATATCCTTCTTAAGGTGCGGAGACCAGAATTGTACACAGTACTCCAAATGTGGCCTTACCATCGATTTGTAGAGAGGTAATACAACATTTGCTGACCTATTTTCGATTCCCTTCCTGATCATGCCAAGCATAGAATTTGCTTTTTCACTGCTGCTGCGCACTGGGTTGACATCTTCATTGAGCTGTCCACAAAACCCCAAGATCCCTTTCCTGGTTTGTCTCGAAAGCTTTGACCCCCCATCAATTTGTAGGTGTATTTGGGGTTCTTTGCCCCGATGTGCATGACTTTACACTTGTTTAGGTTAAAATGCATTTGCCACTTTGTTGCCCATTCACTCAATTTCGAGAGATCTTTCTGGAGCTCTTTACAATCAGTTTCATTTTTAACTACCCTGAACAATTTAGTGTCGTCTGCAAACTTCCACTCTTACAAGCCTGAGCCCAATGTGGCCATCCTGCACTGGACAAAGATCCAGGCCCGGGTTACCCATAAGGCCAGGCTAGGCCACGCCCCCAAATGTTGAAACAACTAAAAACGCAATGGCGCATGGAGATGAGGAAGGAAGCCTCTGCTCCTGGGCTGCCTCCGCCTCATGCCGCTCTCTCCCGCTGCCAGCTGGGGCTCCAACCTGTTCGTAGAGCCACTGGCAGCCTGTGGCTTCCCCGCCTCGTCTCCTCCGCGTAGCAGCGCCTGAGGGGCTCGCCCGCAGGGAGAAGGAGGGGGAAAAGAGGAGGAGGAGCTGGAGCCCCACCGCCACACACGCCACCAGGCAGAGCCCCGGAGGGAGGGACAATGGGCGCAACGGGATCCACGGAACTCGCCCTCAGGAAGGCCCAGGAGGCACTGGTGGAGGAGAGGAGCAAGCTGCGCAGCTGAGGCGCCAGGGAGGGAGCGAGGGAGGGAGCAAGCAAGGGAGGGAGGGCGCCATTTACGCGTCTCGTGAGAATGCCCCCTCCTCAGGGAAGTGGCCTCCCTTGGCCTGGATGCATGCGCAGGAGGAGGAAAGGCGGTAGCGACCTCCCAGCAGGGATATAGAAGCAGGCCAAGTGGGCGGGCCCGCCTTTGGGAGCAACGGCCATGTCAGTGGGGCCTAGAGGGAGGGTCAAGCGGGACTCGGGCCTGTGCTCAGGGCGTGAGGCCGGCCTCCTTCCCTAAGGTGGTGGTTTTGGAGCCCGCTCACCACAACAGGGGGGCCCAAGAGAGGGAGGGAGGGAGTGGCAGGAGGGAGCACAACACACGGGGGTGTAATTCCAAAGTGTGGCCTAGGGCGCACAAAGTTGTTAATCCAGGCCTGCAAAGATCTCCAATTGTTTCCGAAGGGGAAACCTTTTCGTGCAAAAGGCGGCCACAGCTTCCTGATCTTTATTTGCTTGTTTCAAAGTTCTGCTGCTTTGGTTTCCAAACTGCTTGGGAGTTTAGGAAAAGCTCGCATAAAGCTCTCTTAAAATATCCTCAGCCTCTTTGTGGCTCTGAGCGCAGGAAGATGGCAGCTTTGGGACTCGGGGAGAAAACAGCTTGAAATTTCTCCTAGGCATCGGCAGCGCAGGCCAATTGTCCGGGGAGATTTGAGCCTCCCTCGAATGCTGGAGAGTGAGAAATGTAATTCCTGCAAAGGAGGAGAGAAGGGAGAGGGAGCCTGGAAGGGAGAAGGATGCAAATAACTGGAGAGGAACATGGCAGGAGACAAGGACCATCAAGCAGCCGGTGATGTATTCATTACACCGACTTGTAGCCTACTCAGCGTTAAAAATAGACACTCGATGTGGCTTCCGAGAATAAGCAAACCTTTCTAAGCAGCCTTAAACACACTCCAACGAAATGGTGCATGCATCAAACACAAATACCAATTTGATAAGGATAACAGATGGACAAAGAAAGAAAACATCTTTTCAAAAATTGCTACTCAACGATATCTCAGAGCTTTCTCCGACAGCCGTCAGGATGGAGATGGAGGGGCACGTTTGGTTTCTGCTGCTCCTGAGACGAGGGTGCGGAGCAATGGATACAAATTGCGGGAAAAGAAATCCCACCTAAACATTAGGAAAAACTTCCTGACCCCAAGAGCTGTTTGGGAGTGGGATTTGCATTCGCCTGGGAGTTTGGTGGAGAGTAGTAGGAAATGGTAGGTTATGTCAAACTCAAAAGTGACAGGTGGCCACGCCCACTGTAGGCGGGGCTTAGACCAGAAGTCCCGCCCTCCAGTCTAAGCTCCGCCCCCTCCCAAGGCAGGACATCCGGTATAAGCTCCTCCCACCAGACAGGGCTAAACCACGCCCACAAGATGACACCACATCTGGTCTAAGCCCCACCCACCCCAAAACCCCACCCACAAGATGGCGACGATTCCAGCCCCCTAGAGGACAACCACGGAACTTCTAAGGAATATGTCTGGACATGTAATTTTATGCTATATTGCAATGTGTGTGTGTGTTTTGTTTTATAACAAAGAGCTGACATGAAATATTTTGTAATTAATGTAATGCAGGGATTAAAAACAGGCAACCCCTCTACTTCCAAGCCCTCCTTTAAGGCCACCTACACATGTGCTTCTTTTGATTCTATCTACCTATCTATATCTCTATATATTGCACACATAATAACAGTGAAAATAATAACAGTGAAATAGTGTATGTATGTATATGGCAGAGTTGTCCATTTACACAGACAGCCTTCACAATCTATAGCTCCCAAGTGCTGAGAAGCCTCCAAGGCACTTCCTTCATGGACAAAATAGGTTAGAGTGAGTGTTCCTGAATCTGTGGCCCAAATCCCTTCCAAACTTTGCCACACATAACCCCCATGAGCCAGCTTACATCCTTACAATGTCCTCCACACACACAATGACCCAAAATCCAAGA
>JARBWK010000006.1:4333362-4379242 GCA_030556195.1 Anolis apletophallus
CTTTGTATTTCATTTTTTCTGCCTAAGTGGAGTATCTTGCTTTTGTCCCTGTTGAACTTCATCTTGTTAGTTTTGGCCCACTTTTCTAATCTGTGAAGATTGTTTTGAATTCTGTTCCTGTCTTCTGGAGTATTAGTTCTCCCTCCCAGTTTTGTGTCGTCTGCAAACTTGATGATCATGCCTTCTGACCCTTCATCTAAGTCAGGGGTGCTCACACTTTTTCATCATGCGAGCTACTATATGAACAATCAAGTTGAAAAGATCTCCTGTTGTGCATGTGAGCGGCAAAGGGTTTATGCATGCGCTGCCTCCTACTGGAGCCTTCCGTCCAGCAGGAGGGCTTCTTTCTTGCCTGCCCACGAACTCACCGCGCACGCACCCGGAGGGACCCTCCTTGCCTGCTTGAGCCTCTAATGTCTTTGTTGCCTTCCTGCTGTGTGCTTTTGTGAAGTCCCCATCCCGCCCTGTTTCTTGCGTGCACAGCAGGCCCCTCCCATGCATGCAGCAGGAGGATATTTATAGGCACATCCGCCAGCGCTCTGGCCAGATATGGCTTCGGCGGCGGCTCGGAAGCGCAGGGCTGGGAAGAGGGGCTGCCTGGCTGCTGCCTGGGCCAGGAAACTCAACCGAGAGAGGGAGCCACGTGAGGCTGGAGCCTCCCCATGGCAGCCTCCCCCCCCTCAATCCTCCCTCGAGGTTTCCTTACCTGGGCAGTAGAAGGAAGAGTGGAAGAGGTGCTTCCCCAAGGTGACAGATGCAGCGGGGGGCGCCCTTCCTTCTTTCCTTTCGAGGGTGTCACTCAGAAAGGACGCCCAAGTGGACAGCTGGCAGGAAGGAGGACCCCTCCCACTGGTGGCAGTCCATGCCCACGGGAGAGAGAGAGAGAGAGAGTGGTTCTTCCTAGCCGGCTCTTCCTAGCCACTCTCTCTCTTTCTCTCTCTCTCTCCCGTGGGCCCTCGCCACCTTTCTCCTTCGAGGGAGGGCGAGGCGGAGAAAGGCGCGAGGCACAAGCAAAGATCACCTAGGTGCTCCCGATCACCATAATGAGCACCCCTGATCTAAGTCATTAATAAAGATGTTGAACAGGACCGGGCCAGGACCCTGCTGATGGCACTTCTCCCGTCACTTCTCTCCAGGATGAAGAGGAAGCAGTTCTTCAGGTGTGTTCAAAGGTACATTTGGGATGTCATTTTGAAATTTGCATTTAACATTTTTCCAAGATACAGTAGAGTCTCACTTATCCAACCTTTGCTCATCCAAAAGTTCTGTATCATCCAACGTAGTCTGCCTCCTGCCTGGATCTGCAGCGGTTTCAATACATTGTGATGTTTTGGCGCTAAATTAGTAAATACAGTAATTACTACATAACTATACATGCTTTCTCTGTCGATTTGTTGTAAAACATGATGTTTTGGTGCTTAATTTGTAAAATCATAACGTAATGTGATGTTTAATAGGCATTATCTTTATCCCTCCTTATGATCCAATGTTTTCTTTTATCCAACGTTCTTCTGGCCCATTTATGTTGGATAAGCAAGACTCTACTATGTACACCAGGGCTGCCCAGGAAGTCGATCGCGATCGACCAGTCGATCCTGGGACTGAAGGTCGATCCCAGCCAGATGGGGCGCTTCTCAGAGGGGGCAGAGCTAGGCCGCGCCAAGCCCCGCCCCGCCCCTCCCCCGGCTTCAGCACTCCCAGCAGCTTCTCCAGACTTGAGGATGGCAGTGCCAAGCCGGCCTTAGAACATAAGAACATAAGAACATAAGAAGAGCCATGCTGAATCGGGCCTCAGCCCATCTAGTCCAGCATTCTGTGTCACACAGTGGCCCACTAGTTGTACACAGGGATCTCTAGCAGAAAGGAGGGCAGAACCCTCACCTGCTCCCGACCCCCCACAACCAGTACCCGGGGAAAATCCTGCCTGCCTCCATCAACACAGAGGTGGCACTTGGATGGTCTTGTGCTACCTATGTCACCACTGGCTTGGCACTGCCATCCTCAAGCCTGGAGAAGCTGATGGTAGAGCGGAAGCCAGAGGGGGGCGGATCCAGGCTGCGCCAAGCCCCGCCCCTACCCCTCCCCTCTCCAGCCGTGAGGTGGGAGGGAGATCTTTCTGACTTGGTTTTATTATAAGTAGCTCATGTGCTGAAAAAGTGTGGGCACCCCTGATGTACACAAATCTGTTTCCATTAGTTGTTTACTTTGGTGCAAGTCCACCATGCGAGGTAAAATGTGCCTTTTTTCTGGAAGTTTTTAAGCAGAAGCTGGATGGTTATCTGTCAGGAGAGCTTGGGTTGTGTTTTCCTGCCTGGCAGAAGTTGGACAACATAGTCCATGGGGATCTCTTCAAACTCTATGATTCGATGCTTCTCTGACCAATGGTACTACATGCACAACATTATGTTTGCCACCTTGAACCAGACATGGACATTGGCACTGGGCAAAAGAGTCCCTGCCACCTCTACAGGGAATTTATCAATGTGGAAAGATACCAACAGGATTGATTTATAAAAGGACTGCATGCATTTTTGTTTGTTTGTTTGTTTCAAGGCTGTCTGTCACTCATTGAGCTGATCAGGCGCCTTTCTTTTAACCAAATGCACAACCCATGGCTGAATGCTCACGTCCTTTGCAGGCGGCTGCCTGGGGAACGAGGTCAATAGAACTCTGCAGGACTTACTTCCGAGTAAACAAAAAAATTGGCTGCCATAAAAGAGCTGAAAGAACCCTGCTGGTTCAGGCCTGTGGCCAACAGGGTCCAAAAACACATCTGCCAATTTACATAAATCTGCATAAAACCCCAGCAGAGCAGCCTTTTTAGGACCGGAAGAAAGAGAACATCGTTGGGGTTAATGAGCCAAAAGCATCCTCTCCCGGTGAGCGGGAAAGGCCATCTTCCCAGCCACACTCCAGAATCAAAACAGACTCCAAAATATAAATGACCTTCAGACCCGGTGCCGCCGATTAAAATGGCCCCCGACTGATTAAAATTGGCACCCAGAGAGCCAATTACATTTGCAGCCCTGTCGGTGCTTTTATGTTATTTTCCTTCACCAGCCAATTTCAACTAAGCAACCCGGCTTGGAAATAATAATAATAATAGTATTTTCTCACATTCACTTCAATGTTGGCCTAACAAGGCCCTTCATGTTCAGAGTCCATGCCGGTGAAACTGGAATGTTAAATAGCCTCTGTGTGTTTGTCTATATATGTTGTGTATCTATGGCATTGAATGTTTGCCATGTATGTGTACATTGTAATTTACCCTGAGTCTCTTGCGGGGTGAGAAGGGCGGAATATAAGTACTGTAAATAAATAAATAAATGAAGTACTGCCTCCTTGGTCCTCTCTGAGGACACGAACAATCAGGAACGAGATACGGATCATGGGAATTCTTTGGATTAGTTTCCTTCTACAATCTTCAACTAGGACCAATGACTTGATCTCGGATCAATTGCTCAACCCAGATGAGAGTACAACGTGCACCCATGTGCAATGCATGCTTCCACTCTTGCAAGCCTGAACCCAATGTGGCCATACTGCACTGGACAAAGATCCAGGCCCGGATTACCCATAAGGCCAGGCTAGGTCATGGCCTACGGGCATACGCCAAGGGGGGCACAGATCACGGCCCCCCCCCCCCCAATGTTGAAACAAATAAAAACGCTATGGCGCATGGAGATGAGGAAGGAAGCCGCTGCTCCTGGGCTGCCTCTGCCTCATGCCGCTCTCTCCCGCCGCCAGCTGGGGCTCCAACCTGTGGCTTCCCTGCCTTGCCTCCTCCGCGTAGCAGCGTCTGTGGGGCTTGCTCGCAGGGAGAAGGAGGAGAGGAGGAGGAGGTGGAGCCCCACCACCACACATGCCCCCAGGCAGAGCCCTTGAGGGAGGGACAACGGGTGCAATGGGCTCCACGAAACTCGCCCTCAGGAAGGCCCAGGAGACGCTGGCGGAGTAGAGGAGAGGAGCGAGCTGCGCAGCTGAGGTGCCAGGGAGGGAGCAAGGGAGGGAGGGAGGGAGGGCAGGCACCGTCGACACGTCTTGCAAGAACGCCCCCCTCAGGGAAGTGGCCTCCCATGGCCTGCATGCAGGCCGCAGCGCATGCGTAGGAGGAGGAAAGGCGATAGGGAGGAGGAAAGGTGGCAGCGACCCCCCAGCGGGGATATAGCAGCAGGCCAAGTGGGCGGGCCCGCCTTTGGGAGCAATGGCCAGGTCAGTGGGGCCTAGAGGGAAGGTCAAGCGGGACTCGGGCCTGTGCTCAGGGCGTGAGGCCGGCCTCCTTCCCTAAGGTGGTGGTTTTGGAGCCCGCTCACCGCAACAGGGGGGGCCAAGAGAGGGAGGGAGGGAGTGGCAGGAGGGAGCACAACACACGGGGGTGTAATTCCAAAGTGTGGCCTAGGGCGCACAAAGTTGTTAATCCAGGCCTGCAAAGATCTCCAATTGTTTCCGAGGGGGAAACCTTTTCGGGCAAAAGACGGCCACAGCTTCCTGATCTTTATTTGCTTGTTTCAAAGTTCTGCTCCTTTGGTTTCCAAACTGCTTGGGAGTTTAGGAAAAGCTCGCATAAAGCTCTCTTAAAATATCCTCAGCCTCTTTGTGGCTCTGAGCGCAGGAAGATGGCAGCTTTGGGACTCGGGGAGAAAACAGCTTGAAATTTCTCCTAGGCATCGGCACCGCAGGCCAATTGTCCGGGGAGATTTGAGCCTCCCTCGAATGCTGGAGAGTGAGAAATGTAATTCCTGCAAAGGAGGAGAGAAGGGAGAGGGAGCCTGGAAGGGAGAAAGATGCAAATAACTGGAGAGGAACATGGCAGGAGACAAGGACCATCAAGCAGCCGGTGATGTATTCATTACACCGACTTGTAGCCTACTCAGCGTTAAAAATAGACACTCGATGTGGCTTCCGAGAATAAGCAAACCTTTCTAAGCAGCCTTAAACACACTCCAACGAAATGGTGCATGCATCAAACACAAATACCAATTTGATAAGGATAACAGATGGACAAAGAAAGAAAACATCTTTTCAAAAATTGCTACTCAACGATATCTCAGAGCTTTCTCCGACAGCCGTCAGGATGGAGATGGAGGGGGCACGTTTGGTTTCTGCTGCTCCTGAGACGAGGGTGCGGAGCAATGGATACAAATTGCGGGAAAAGAAATCCCACCTAAACATTAGGAAAAACTTCCTGACCCCAAGAGCTGTTTGGGAGTGGGATTTGCATTCGCCTGGGAGTTTGGTGGAGCTTTTTAAGCAGACGCTTGATGGCCAACTGTTGCAAGGGAGCGGATGGGGTCTTCCTGAAGGGGGTTGGGCTGGATGGCCTTGGGGTCTCCTCCAACTCTATGGGTTAGTCTGGGGCTTCTCAATGGAGAAAGCAATATGAGGAAGACCTATACACTTCGGAGAAAGCAATGGAGAAAGCCCTGTACGCTTTGGGTCCAATCTATCTTCGGGACCGCGTCTCTTTCTACGAACTGGCATGGGCTCTGAGATCGACAGGGGAGGCCATTCTCTCAGTCCCACCACAGTCTCAAGTGCGCTTGGTGGGGACGAGAGAGAGGGCCTTCTCAGTGGTGGCTTCCCCTGCTGTGGAATACCCTCCCAAAAGAGATTAGATTAGCCCCCACCCTTAAATGCTTCCAGTCCAACCAGAAAACATGGATGTTCAGACAGGCCTTTAACCTTGAGTAGGCTGAATGGACCCATATGAAGCTGACACTTGGCACCTTTTGAATTGATAGTAGTTAGTTTTATCTACTGTTCCTTTAAAATTGTATTATTTTGATGAGGGCGAACAGGCTGAAGATTAATCCCACCAAGACAGAGGCCCTCCAGGTCAGTCACACGTCTGACCGGGGTATAGGGTGGCAACCTATGCTTGATGGGGTGGCACTCCTCCTGAAGATGCAGGTCCACAGTTCGGGAGTCCTCCTGGATTCAGCGCTGACTCTTGATCCACAGGTGTCGGCGGTGGCTGGGAGGGCCTTCACACAATTAAAACATGTGCGCCAGCTGTGACTGTACCTTGTGAAGGACCATGGTGGTCCATGTCTTAGTTACCTCTAAACCGGGCTATTGCAATGCACTCTACGTGGGGCTTCCCTTGAAGATGTCCTGGAAACTTCAATTGGTCCAACGTTCGGTGGCCAGACAGCTACCTGGAGCAAATTACAGGGAGCGGTGTTCCCCCCTGTTTAAGGAGCTTCACTGGAAGCATTCATCTGCCGGTCCCAATTCAAGGGCAGGAGGTTTAGCACAGCGGTTAAAACAACAGCTGCTAAAAGATCTTATCAACCGAATGTTACAGGTTCAAGACCCCGGGCTAGCTTGGGCAGCCAGCTGTGAGCCCTGCCTCTGTTTACCTAAGCAGTTGAAAACAGCCTAGCTGTGAGTAGAGAAATTAGGGACCGCTTTGCGGGGGAGGACTTTTATAACGCCAATAAATAAGGAAGACCCGGAAGGTGGAAGGTCCTAACGGGCTGGCAAGCTCTTCGTCATAGGAGGATGAAGCAACAGCACCCCCTGTGGCACAATGGAGCAACAGCACCCCAGTGGCACAACTGGAAAGAACCTGGAAAGAATCTGTGGCTCAACTGGAAAAGAACTCCTACTGTATATGTTGTATGTGCTGTATGTTAAATACAAAAATGCAGGGATTGTCTGCTTGTATGTATACTGTAATCCGCCCTGAGTCCCTTTCAGGGTGAGAAGGGCAGAATATAAATAAAGTGTATTATTATTATTATTATTATTATCACCTACAAAGCCCCGAATGGTTTGGGATCCACCTACCTTGGTGAGCACATCTTCTTCCATAAACCTGCATGATTTCTTCGATCCTCTGGGGGACGCCCTCCTTTCACTCCTACCTTCATCACAAGTACGGCTTGTGGGGACGAGGGAGAGAGCCTTCTCTGCGGTGGCCCCTCGGCCTTGGAACTCACTACTTAGTGAGATTAGGCAAGCCTCTACCCTGGCAGCTTTGAAGAAAGATCCAAAAAATTGGCTCTTCTGATGTGCCTTTGGCGGGTTTAACATGAGTGCCCTGCTGACATGGGAGCTTCTGTCTACCACTGTAAAGTGGAGAAGGAAGGACAGGAAAGAAGAGCAGAGAAACAGGGAAGCAGATCTCCTTCTTGCTGTCAGTCTCGCCATTCCAGATTGTAGTTCCTAGGAGTGCTATAGCTTTGCCTTCTTGCATGGCAGAAGGTCACGCTGGATGGCCACTGGGATTCCTTCCAGCTCTATGATTGGAAGGTGAGGAGAGGCCAAAGCCATAGGTAGAGGTGCCCTCCAATCCTCTTAGAGCAGTGGTTCTCAACCTTCCTAATGCCACAACCCCTTAATACAGTTCCTTATGTTGTGGTGACCCCCAACCATAAAATTATTGTTCTTGCTACTTCATAACTATAATGTTACCTTAGAATACATTGGGGGAGGGGCATTTGAGGGTACCCTTTTCCAGGAGCATCTTGCACTAATGTCCTGCTTTGGGGGATTTGCAAACCTCCCCTGAACCCATCCTGCACCGTCCTTCTTGGAGCAATGTTCTTTCTCAGCCGCCTTCTGTGCGGCCAAGATCCTGCTCCAGTGTTTATTCAGAAACTAATCCTACCCAGCTAAGATATTTTCCCAATGTTAATTAAAAGTTTCCTGCTTGTGTATCTGGTTCATCTTACCGCTCACTTTGACGACAACAGAATCCCTGTATCTATGGGACTGTTGCCTGTGGTTTCATTTACCCACGTTTGAAAAATACATTTCTACTAGCTTGCGTACCCGGCGATGCCCGGGTTATTTGAAAAGGGTATTGTTTGCTTATGGATGTTATGAATTGACCCATTAGATGTTATTGCAAATCCAAGGCTGATGGGGTTTGCAATAGTCTCTGGATGCAAACCCATCATCCAGGGTCCATCATCATTGAAACCTCACCAGGATATCATGTGTGTGTGTGTGTGTGTGTGTGTGTGTGTGTGGGGGGTGTCTGTGTTCAAAATTTGGTCCAGATCAATCATTTGTGGAGGTCATAGTGGTCTGCAGAAGTGGTGAAAAGACTGCAAATCCCATCATCCATGGCCTATCCTCCCTCAGACCTCACCATGATGTAAAGTGCGTAATGGAGGCCTGTGTCCCAAGTTTGGTCCAGATCCATAGCTGATGGGATTAGCAGTAGTCTCTGGAAGTGGGCAAGGGTACTACAAATCCCATCATCTGTGGTTCATCCTCCCCCAAATCATACCAGGACATAAAATGGGTCATAGGGGTTGTGTGTGTCAAGTTTGGTCCAGGTCCATCATTCATAGGGCTCGCAGTGCTCTCTGGAAGTGGGAGCCAATAGGAAAGCTGTGTTGGGAATCAGCCTGTGTTTGTGTTCCAGGATCTTGATGCTTCTGATGTGGGCAATGATGATGTTACTGAGGCTGAGGTGCAAGATGCAGATGCTTTGCTCCATAATGATTTTCATGCAGACAATGACAGAGAGGCTTCAGTGCGAAGGGCAGTTTTTCGTGAGAATATTCCTGCTGGATGATTTACTCGCTCTCTCTGTGAGCTCTCAAGATTTGGGTTTGGACAACAATCTGATACCTGGGAATTTTAATGCGCAGCCAGATAAGGAGATGAAAAATAGGTGGCTGGAGGTTAGCCAGAATCGTCAGCAAGCTCAAGGGTTATGCCGCTCTGAAAGACTTCGTCAGATAAGAGCCAAGAGTGGGGCGAAAACAAAACCAGTTTCTGGGTTTTGGGATATAAGGTTTGCTTCAAGAGAAAACCTGTTAGATCAGGCAACGTTTAGATATCAAGCTCAATGCCATGGTAATCTTGTTCAAGGGGTCTTGTTCCTGTGGAGATTTCTAGCTTTTGGTGTTGACTAGCATTGTCTGGATTGTCTTTGCATCCTGTTGATTCCTGTCTGGATTAATACTGCTTTGGAATGCGTTTATATCTTATACAGAATTGGACACAGTATTCCAGATGTGGTCTGACCAAGGCAGAATAGAATTGGGGTAGCAAGACTTCCCTGGATGTAGACACTAGACTCCTATTGATGCAGGCCAATATTCCATCGGCTTTTTTTGCCGCTGCATCATGCTGTTGGCTCATATTTAACTTGTTGTCCATGAGGACTCCAAAATCTTTTCACACGTACTGCTCTTGAGCCAGGTGTTCCCCATTCTGTCTCTTTGCATTTCATTTTTTCCTGCCTAAGTGGAGTATCTTGCATTTCCTGCCGTTGAAATTCATTTTGTTCATTTTGGCCCATCATCTCTCTCATCTGTGAAGATCGTTTTGAATTCTGTTCCTGTCTTCTGGAGTATTGGCTCTCCCTCTCAATTTGGTGTTGTCTGCAAACTTGATAATCATGCCTTCTAAGTAGACCTGGTTAGGTTCTTCGGAATGCTTCTGAAATCAGAATGAATTTAAATTAAATTCACGTTTGAAGCGGTTTTGAAGCGATGTAAGCAACCCAGAAGTGAATTTGCCATTTCGAAGCCGCCGCCGCCATTTTCGGAAAGGAATCGGAAAGGAATCGGCTGATGCGGGAGGGTAGAAATCAGCTTCCAAACTGGATTAAACAGGGCTCCTGCCTCAGGTCCTTCTCACGGGAGAAGGTTTTTGCAGGTTTTCACGCATTGTGCAATCGTGGATGCCATTAACAAGGCAATTCCGAAATTTCAGAATAAATTTCGAAACTTTTCTGGAAAACTTCGGAGGTCATCCAGATTCAAAGTGCCAGCACCCCCTACATCCAGAATGAGTTTTGAACCTTTTTTAAATGGATCAACCAGGCCTACTTCTAACCCTTCATCTAGTCATTACTAAGGATCCTGATCAAGACCGGGCCCAGGACGGAACCCAGCTGAAGGCACTCCACTCGTCACTTCTTTCCAGGATGAAGAGGAAGCCTTGGGGAGAATCACCCTCTGGGTTCATTCCCTTAACCAATTAGAAATCCACCTAACCATAGTTTTGCCTAGCCCACATTGGACTAGTTTCCTTGCCAGAAGGCCATGGGGGATCTTGTCGAGGGCCTTCCTGAAATCTAGACACACTATTGTACTGTATCAGCAAACTGGAGGGTCTCCAGAGAAGGGCAACCAATAGTGCTCTCCAAAGGGGAAAAGATGGAGACCGCCATCCCACTTTTGCAACAACAGTTGAAGCACCAAGTAACTGGCAGACAGAGAAGTCTCCTCCTGGACTGTTGAGTCACATCCGTTTAATTATGAAGCACCGAGAGAAATTTTCCCCGCCTGGCAACAACTCATTGACATGACATGACATGGGGCTCTCACGGCATTGTAGCCGGCGCAATATTGACAAAAGAAGTATTGATTCATCCGATCCATCAATGGGGCGAGTACATAATTATCGTCTGGTGTGCGCCATTAATGCAAAATGCCTCGTTATCCACCTCTTCGCTCCGGAGAGGAGTCAAGGTAACAGGCGGAGCAGCGACAAACGGCCCCTGCTCTGCACATAATGGGCTTTTTGGCTGCGGAGGTGGACACAGCAAAGCAGGCTCTCTCTCCAGAACTAATAGGAACACGGAACAGCAGCACTTGGAGGGCTGGTTGGTTTTGAACAAACCGTATCTAGATTACGACTCCCCCTTTCTCTGCCCTGTGAATGAATGCACCCCCTACTTGGATTGCAATTCTATTGGGTTCTCAGGCAGGCATTTCTTCCTCTGTTATGGATCTGGCTGAGCATGTTGGTCCCATCCAAAATGGAAGAGGCAAAGTTACACTTGTAGTTCCATTGCAGTTGGATGTGCACTAGGCAGTGTGCATGGATGCAAATCATGTATTGTGTATTAATGTGTATGAATTCACATTGTGTATGGATATGAAACATGGACTAGACGCTGTGTATGGACGTCAAGAATGCACTGTGCGCTACTCAATGTATCAGTGCATCAGTCAGCCCATTATTAATGCTGCCATTGCACAAGGATGGGAATCATGCACCATGTCTATTAATCATGCACTGTTCATTGTGCATTGAGCACAGATGCAACTCATGCCTTTTGCATTATGCATTTCATGTGGCTATGAGTCCGGCAGTGTGTAGGCATTTCTCATGGATGTGACTCAGACACTGTGCATTACGCATTGCACACGGATGAAATCATGCACAGTCCATGGATACCCATGTGCATAAGGTAGTGGGTTGGATTATATGTTTGCCATATTGGCACAGAATTGTGCCAAGTTTGCATGTGGATATTTGTATCACATGGGTTCCATCTACACTGTAGAACAAATGCAGTTTCTTACCACTTTAACTGTTATGACTCTTTAAGCCACTCCACATAGGGCTTGTTCTCCAGATGAGGAGCGGCTTTAAGAGCTGGGCATGTTTAGCCTTCAGAAAAGAATGCTGAGAGGAGACACAAAGAGGGCCGTGTATAAATATGTGAGGGGAAGTCCGAGGGAGGAGGCTTGTTTTCTGCTGCCCGGGAGACTAGGATACAATAGAACAATGGCTTCAAACTACAGGAAAGGAGATCCCATCTGAACATTAGGAAGGGTTCTGATCAGGAAGGGCCCAGTTTTGATCAGGAAGTACTTCCTGACGGTGAGAGAGAGCGCTGTTCAGCAGTAGAACTCTCTCTTTGCTCTGGAGTGTGGTGGAGGTTCCTTCTTTGGAGGCTTTCAAACAGAGGCTGGATGGCCATCTGTTGAGGATGCTTTGAGGGCAATTTTCCTGCTTCTTGGCAAAATGGGGTTGGGCTGGGTGGCCCAAAAGGTCTCTTCCAGCTCTACGGTTCTATGAATCATAGGAAATCCATCTTTGCAAGGTCTTTAACATTCTTTGCTAAATACGGCTGGTCATTCACCAAACTACAATTCCCAGGTTTATATTACACTAGCTGTACCCGGCACGCGTTGCTGTGCCCTATTTAGGAGATGCGAGACAGTCTGAGTATGTAAGGCTTGGAATTTATGTTACTTATGGTCTTGGTGGGGTCATGGCTGTGTCGTTGTGGGTTGTTCTGGTGGGTGGGATGTTGAAGTCCTGTGGAGTTGTTGGTGTGTGGTGTTGCTGGCGTTCTGCATAGCTTGTGGATATACAATGTTTTTTGTCTTTCCGTCTGCTGTGTTGATGTAGAGGTTGATGCTTGTGTGGGTGCGGCACTTTGGAAGTGAGTGGAGGTACTTGAAATCCCATCATCCATGGTGTGCCCTCCTCTTAACTGCAGTTGGATGGAGTGTGGGTCATGGGGGCACTGTGTGCCAAGTTGGGTCTTTATCAGTCTTGGTTCTGGGCCACAGTGGTCTGTGGGGAATGAAGGGTTTGAAAGTACTACAAATCCCACAATCCATGGAGGTACATCAAATCCCATCATCCATGGTCCACCCTCCTCCAAACTGTAGTAGTATGTAGCGTGGGTCATAGGCGTGTGCCAAGGTAGGTTACTGTCAATTCAGGCTATACACAATGTCCCATGAGCTGAGGCCTAGTCAGGAAAATCAAGTTAATGAAGCCTTATTGTCAATTCAGGCCATACACAATGTCCCATGAGCTGAGGCCTAGTCAGGAAAATCAAGTTAGTGAAGCCTTATTGTCAATTCAGGCCATACACAATGTCCCATGAGCTGAGGCCTAGTCGGGAAAATCAAGTTAATGAAGCCTTACTGTCAATTCAGAGCTTAAACAGCATCCCATTAAGTGAGGCCTAGTCAGGGAAATCAAGTTAATGAAGCCTTACTGTCAATTTTGGGCGTGGTCTGTGATTTGTAGGGGTTTAAATTTTCTGTGAAAAGTGAATTGGGTGTTTGTGTTGGCGACTGCCTCAGGCCTTTGCCTTATCCTCCTCTGCCAGTTTATTGTGGGTCGGAATGTTCATGTTGGCTGGCCAATAGAGGCGTTATGCAAATACTCCCTCATTGGCAGCCAATCATGTTGTCAGAACGTAGAGGCCGGGAGATTCATTGGCAGCCGCGGAGGACGCTGGGAAATGTAGTTTTTTTGTATCATTGTTTTGGGGGCCTTCTAGGTTTTTTGGGGGAAAGTTTGTTTGCTAAAAACCTACCTTGCCTGAGGCCTATTTTTGTTGCCAAGTTTGGTGTCTCTGCCTTGTAAGGTTTCTCTGCCTAGGACGGTCGTTCCATGACGGGACCTCCTTTATATAATAGATTGAGCCATGGCAGGTAAAGAGGGATAAAACTGCATTCATTCTACAGTGTAGATGCAGCCACAGTCCCATGTTAGAGATCAGTCACAAACTCACACACCCCTCCTGTGAATAGTTTCTCTCTGTCATTGTAAGACCAAACACCATCCTCCTCCTCCTCATTAGAAACACAACGAGATGAGTCCACAGCAGACAAGATCATTCTGCTGGCTGCTGTACTGGATCCCACATTGGACACTTCCCAAGTGTTTAGGACTGTGTGATGTATTGGCCAATAATGTGTGCAGATCCCAGTAGGGTGTCCTTTTGCAGCGTATAGGTGGTGATTTTGTCAGTGCTGATTGTGTTTAAGTGCAGGCCAAGGTCTTGAGGCATTGCACCCAGTGTGCCAATCACCACCGGGACCCCCTTGACTGGCTTTGTGCCAGAGTCTTTGCCGTTCGATCTTTAAATCCTGGTATTGTGTCAGCTATTATTATTATTATTATTTACTTTTTTATATATTAATGGTTTTAACAATCCTATCTTTAATTCTATTTTAATGGCTGTGCATCCTAGGTTTTGAATTGTCACTGGCACTGCTTGTCGTATTGTGAGCCACTTTGAGTCTTTTTTAATAGAAAGACAATCATAGAAAAAAAGCAACAAAAAATACAAAAGCAGCACATTTTGCCCACCAGCCTGGTTTTCCTATGGGAAAGGGCAGAGCAGCGGATGACAAAGCTTTTGAAATGCAACTTAGCTGAACTTTCCTGGGGAAAGGGACTTCTTGTTTCCAGATGCACCACTATGGGAATCCTTAGGATGGTTTGTTTGCCACCTGGTGCTTTTGGGGCCACTTCCCTTTGCTTCTACTGCCATCTACTGGCAGGGCCTATGGCAGCTTTGCAGAAATCTTCCAGTAAGGAAGAAGATGAAGATGATGATGATGATAAATGGAGTGAGTGGATGCCCTTTGGTGGAGAGCTAGCCACAGTTAAGTCTACTCAACCCAATAGCTAATATAGGCCTTCGTTTATGTACCAAGAGCAAAATAAAAATTAATGAAGGCTTGTATTCTTTATGAGCTGTGTCTAGTTAGATTGGTGTTTCTGAACCTGGGACCCATGGGGGAGTTGCAAGGGGGCACCATAGGGGTCACCAAAGACCATGAGAAAACACAGTATTTTCTGTTGCTCATGGGAGTTCTGTGTGGGAAGTTTGGCCCAATTCTATCATTGGTGGGGTTCAGAATACTCTTTGATTGTAGGTGAACTATAAATCCCAGCAACTACAACTCCCAGTTGTCAAGGTCTATTTTCCCCAAACTCCACCAGTGTTCACAATTGGGCATATTGTGTATGCGTGCCAAGTTTGGCCCAGATCCACTATTGTTTGAGTTCACGGTGCTCTCTGGATATAGGTAAACTACAACTCCAAAACTCAAGGTCAATGCCCACCAAGCCAGTATTGTATTGTTGAAGGCTTTCATGGATGGAATCATTGGGTTGTTGAAGATTTTTTTAGGGCTATATGGCCATGTTCTAGAGGCATTCTCTCCTGACGTTTTGCCTGCATCTTTCGCAAGCATCCTCAAAATAATCTTCCAGTATTTTCTGTTGGTCATCGGAGCTCAGTGTTCCAAGTGTTCCAAGTTTGGTTCAATTCCATTGTTGGTGGAGATCAGAATGCTCTTTGATTGTAGGCAAACTATAAATCCCAGCAACTACAACTCTCAAATGACAAAATCAATAATATGTCCTCAGCAACCCCACCAGTATTCAAATTTGGGTATATTGGGTATTTGTGCCAAATTTGGTCCAATGAAAGAAAATACATCCTGCATATCAGATATTTACATGATGATTCATAACAGTAGCAAAATGACAGTTATGGAGTAGCAACAAAAATAATGTTATGCTTGGGTTGTCACCACAACACGAGGAACTGTATTCAAGGGTCACCGCATTAGGAAGGCTGAGAACCACTGAGTTAGACAGACTTCACTAATGGTGCGTCAACACCATAGAACTAAAGTGGTTTGACAACACTTTAACTCCCTTGGCCCAATGCTATGACAGAAAGCATACGCTGGAATTGGTACCTTGGGAAGTCTGATTTGGCCACAGTGGTCCATGCTCTTGTTACATCTCAAATAGATTACTGCAACGCACTTTATGTGGGGCTGCCTTTGAAGACTGTTCGGAAACTTAAACTAGTCCAGCGGGCGGCAGCCAGGTTACTCACTGGAGTGTCATACAGGGAGCATACCATTCCCCTGTTGTGCCAGCTCCACTATCTGCCTGTCCAATTCCAACAGCCCTATGTGGTTCTGGCCTAGGTTACTTGTCAGAACGTATCTCCCCTTATGTCCTGCCCCCATCTTCCGGGGAGACCTTGCTCTCGATCCCACCTTGGTTGCAGTTATGTTTAGTGGAGATGAGGGACAGGGCCTTCTCGGTGGTGGCCCCTCGCCTGTGGAACTCGCTCCCCAGCAAAATTAGGTCAACTTCCGTCCTCCTTTCCTTTAGGAAAAAGTTGAAGACGTGGCATTTGGTTAGACAGTGGGATAGCAGGCAGCCAGTAAAATGATGACAAGATATAGAAACGGACTGTGGACTGGCTTTGAATTAAGTGGTGACTGTAGAACTTGGACTATTTGCACTTTTAAAATGATTTTTAATCTGTTGAATATTGCTATTTTATTATGTAATTGTTGTTTTTATTGATTGTATATGTGGGGCATCGAATTGTTGCCGATGTAAGCTGCCCTGAGTCCCCCTTCGGGGGTAGAGAAGGCCGGGGTACAAATCCTCAAAATAATAAATAAATAAATAAATTCAACCTGCTACTCTCCTTTGCAACAACTGGTCCTGCAAAGTAAAGTAATAGAAATGTCCCTTAGGGTGCATTTATAGCAGTCACGGGCCAACTTTAGCCCTCCAGGTGGTTTGGACTTCAACTCCACAATTCCTAACAGCCTCAGGCCCTTTCCTTTGGAAAAAGGAAGGGGCCTGAGGCTGTTAGGAATTGTAGGAGTTGAAGCCCAAACCACCTGGAGGGCTAAAGTTGGCCCATGTTTGACCTCTAGATTCTACACTGTGGAATTAATGCAGATCAATATCAGCTTAACAGCCATGGTTCAGTGCTACAGACCCTGGGATTTATCGTTTGGGAAGAATCACCACTCCTTTGCAGAGAAGTCTGGTTAAACTTCAACTTATGTCGCATTGAGAGACAGTGCAACATTTCAACAGTGTAGAGCCAAGCATAGAATGGCTTCCCACCTAAGGGAGACGACACCAAATGACAACTCCTATGATTGTATAGTATTGGGGCATGGCAGTTAAAAGTGGGGTCAAACTGCATGAATTTGACAGTGGAGATGCACCCAAATGCAGGACTTCCTTGATGGGGTATCTCCACCTAGAATGGGTCTCCCTCTTTTCTCACGGCTTCTTCTGCCTAGCCAAGCGCCACTGCCTTTCCCCTAAAACCCTTCTCGTATTCCAGGAGGCCAGAGGCTGCCTTTGATTTAAAGATGAAACAAGGCTTGACTACAAATATTTGAGGGAAGGGGGAGATAGCCTTATTCCTCATGCAGAGCTTTGAACATATCTGGCATCCTCCAGAAACATTGGCTGGCATCCCAATGGTGACATCAGCCGGCACCCTTTCGCATGATGCTCACATCTTTGCACAGTTGCATTTCAGGCACAGATGCGGTGCATCTATACAATACAATTAATTAATTCAGTTTGACACCACTTTAGCCACCATATCCAAAAGCCACGGAATCCTGAGAATTGTAGTTTAGAGAAGCCAAAAAGACCTTGGTCTTTAGGTCTTCTGTTTGGCAGAGAAGGCCCTAAGACCTTGTAAAACTACAACTCACAGGATCCCATTTTCATTGAGACATGGCAATTAAAGAGGTGTCCAACTGCATTAATCCTATACCATAGATATTACCAAAATTCCATATGCATTTCCGTTGCACATTCTTACAAGCCAAGGAGGTGCTGTATCTCAAAGATTATTTTAACAATCTTTAAGTGTGTGCTGTCGAAGGCTTTCTGGCCAGCAGCACTGGGTTGCTGTGAGTATTCCGGGCTGTCTGGCCATGTTCCAGAAGCATTCTCTCCTGACATTTTGCCTGCATCTATGGCAGGCATCCTCAGAGGTTGTGAGGTCTGTTGGAAACTAGGCAAGTGGGGTTTATATATCTGTGGAATACTGTCCAGGTTGCGAGAAAGAACTCTTGTCTGTTGGAGGTAAGTGTGAATGTTGGAATTGGCCACCTTGATTAGCATTGAATGTCCTTGCAGCTTCAAAGCCTGGCTGCTTCCTGCCTGGGAAAATCTTTTGTTAGGAGGTGTTAGCTGGCTCTGATTGTTTCCTGTCTGGAATTCCCCTCGTCCGTCCCCCCCTTCCGTGTTATTCTTTGTTTGTTGTTGTTTATTCGTTCAGTCATTTCGGACTCTTCATGGCCTCCTGGACTAGCCCAGCCAGAGCTCCCTGTTGGCCGCGGCCACCCCCAGCTCCTTCAGGGTCAAACCAGTTACTTCAAGGATAACATCCACCCACCTTGCCCTTGGTTGGCCCCGCTTCCTTTTACCTTTCATTTCCCTAGCATCATTCTCTTCTCTAAGCTTTCCAAGCTCTTTATTTACTGTCCTGATTTCAGAGTTTTTTAAATTCTGTTCATTTTCATTGTTTCCTCCTTTCTGTTGAAATCGTCTACATCCATTGTTTCCTGTGTGAGAAGCTTGTGGATTTCAATGGCTTCTGTGTGTAGCCTGGCATGGTTGTTGTGAGAGTGGTCCAGCACGTCTGTGTTCTCAAATCATATGCTGTGTTCAGGTTGGTTCATCAGGTGCTCTGTTTTGGCTGACTTCTCTGGTTGAATCATGTTCCTTGATTCGTGCCTGGGCAATGCTGCTGCGTTTGGTGGTCCCTATGGTGACTTGTCCACAGCTGCATGCTATACAGTAGACTCCTGCAGAAGTGAGATGATCCCTCTTGTCCTTTGCTGAATGTAGCATTGGTTGGATTTTCTTGGTGGGTCTGTAGATAGTTTGTAGGTTGCAGGGCCGTAGCCAGGATTTTGTTTCGGGGGGCTGAGTTTGTTTCGGGGGCTGAGACTGGGTGGAAGAGGGTCTACCCTAGCAAACCTTTTGTATTGTTATCCCAATAACCCCATTAATGTGGGATATAATGAGCATGGTGATCAGATCATGATATGAATAAGCATAACAGTTTAAATAATGTACCAGTAAGGCCTTTTCGCGGACCACACTGAGAATTTCAGGGGTGAAGCCCCCTTAGCCCCCCCCCCCCGGCTACATGCCTGGTACGTTGTGTTTCCTCATCAGCTTCCCTCTGCGGTTGGTGGTTCCCTTAATGCAGTGTTTTTCAACCTTTTTTGAGCCGTGGCACACTTTTTACATGTACAAAATCCTGGGGCACACCACCAACCAAAATGGCACAAAATGACCCTCTAACACAGTAATACATATAGTTAATATGTTTTTAAGTGTATTTATACACTCAGTGTGAAACCTGGTCCTGTTTCGATGAACACAACATAGATATCCTGGCAGGAATGGCAGAAAGACACACACAAAGGTCTTGCTCAACAGCTGGGAGTTATAGTTCACCCGCAATCAAAGAGCATTCTGAACTCCACCAATGATGGAATGGAATCAAACCTCCCACACAGAACTACCATAACCAAGAGAAAATACTATAAGAGTTTGGTGGGCATTGACCTTGAGCTTTGGTGTTGTCGTTCACCTCTATCCAGAGAGCACTGTGGAGGGGAGGGAGGAAGATGTGGGGCGACTCTGCGCAGTAGCGCCCACACGGGTCACGTCTTCCTCCCTCCCCCCTCCCGCAAAAGCGGCAGCGTGAGCAAAGCAAGGCAGAGCGAGGCTGGGAAGAAGGGAGCCCGAGTGGAGTAGAAAAAGTGTTCAGAAGAAGGGGGAAGAAAGGGTATTGGAGGCTCCAATTTCCCACGGCACACCTGATGATCGCTCACGGCACACTAGTGTGCCCCGGCACACTGGTTGGGAAACACTGCCTTAATGTATGGCAAGAACCCTTTCCCTCTGGGTGGATCTTTGTCTTGACTCTCATGGCTTGTTCTCAGTCTTGCAGCTCTTCAGATGTCTGTGGTGGAGTCTCCATTGGCCTGTAAAGCCCAGTTGAGGTAATTCAGTTCACATTGGAGGAGGTGGGTTTCACATGTCCTGTTTGCATGGCCTGCCAGGGCCTTAATTGTGCTTTGAGTGTATTATTTATTTATTATTTATTTATGGCATTTAAATGCTGCCCTTCTCATCCCAAAGGGGACTCAGAGCGACTTACAAGTTATATGTAAATGCAATATATTATATTATTAGCATAGCACAATATTACTAACATACATTCCCATATTGTACTATTCCAGTATGGTGTAATATTATTAGTAATGTTACATGTAATGTGAAATATATAATTATTATATTGTATTATCCTCGGCATTTTACTTCGCGAATGAAGATTCTTAGGGAGGACTCATCCCATGCTTTTTACAAGCGCGTTGATGACCAAAAAGGCCAATCTGAGATAGGCAAGTTCGGTTGCAGAAAGCACAGCAGAAAGTCTTCTTGGGTGATGTTGTTTCCAAGTTGCGGCTCTTTCTGCGTTGTCGTTTCTCTTCGAGACTCGTTCAGCGTGACTTATCGAAAGAGGCCGCAGCATTGTGGATAGTACATCTCCATGCCTCCCGATGTGAGGCCAGGGTGGACCATTGTTGATGATCAATCTGGCCGAGCCTGAGATGTTGTTTCAGGGAGTCCTTATATCTCTTTCTGGGGGCGCCTCTCTTGCGCTGACCCATGGCGAGTTCACCATAGAGTAGTATCTTAGGGAGGCGGTGGTCCTCCATCCTAGAGATGTGCCCTGCTCAGCGCAGTTGTGTTCTCAATAGCTTGGCCTCAATGCTGGTGATCCCTGCTTGCTCAAGGACAGCAACGTTCGTCACATAGTCGGTCCAGTGTATATTTAGGATTGTGCGAAGACAGCGCTGATGAAAGCGTTTGAGGAGTTGTAGGTGTTGGTGATAGGTGACCCATTTTTCAGACCCATAGAGGAGAATAGACAGTACGATAGCTCTGTACACACTGATTTTGGTGCTTTGCCTCAGGTGCTTGTTGCTCCTTCCGAATGCACTCTATGCCTTTGCTAATCTGTGATCTATCGCTTTATCAATCTTGGCGTCTGAAGAGATTATGCTTCCCAGGTAGGTGAACTGCTGAACGGACCTATTATGAATGGATTGTATTATTAGTAGTATTATATTGTATTACATTATACTAATATTATTATCAATATTATATGTGTATACATATGTGTATACATTACATTGGGAGCCCCCGGTGGCGCAGTGGGTTAAACCACTGAGCTGCTAAGCTTGTTGATCAAAAGGTCACAGGTTCAAATGTATTAGAGTTTCAAGGAACTGTTTGAATGATGTGTAAACATTTGTGGATCTTAACTTGTACTGTTTGATAAATGTTGTGGGCTGCTTTGCATCTCAATAGGGATCAAAGTGGTATATAAAAATAGTATTATTGTTACGGCTGTGCAATGTGCACAGTTGTGCATGGATCCATGTTGTGTATTCTGTATGCCATTACATGTCCAATTTAATCATACCAAGGTGCCGTGGCATAACTCCCTTATAAGTCCTTGATGCTAAATTGCATTGTAGGATCTGGATGATGATTAGAGTCAGCTCAGACCTGTGGAAGATAAAGTGCAGAGCCATAAATAAAAGCAAACACAGTCTGAAAGAAAAGTAAAAACAAATAACCGAAATCCTCATTGTTTTATCTCCGTAAGCATTGCAAGAGCCCTTTGAAGGGCTTCTGTGGTGTCATGCCTTCTTTTGCTTTCGCTTGCTGTTTGTAGCCTTGAGTGCTCTTTAAAATACAAAAGTGGAAAGGTAAGATTTTTATAAATGTGGGAAAAGAAACACAAGGAGCGCGAAGGCGGCTCGGTGGCTGACACCAAAGTGGAACCTGCGAATTTCCGCTCCAAGTGTTTGCACTACAGCTAGAAATGCTGGAATATCATTAGTACATTTTGGAGGAAAGAGTGCAAAGGGTGCCATGCCATGAAGAACAATCCTCTGGCTCAAATGGAGCAGTAACTATCTTGATTCCTTGCCTGGACATGTACTTTTTTTTAATGTTAAAGGTAAATGGCTTACATTGTTATGGTGTCTGAAGTCCTACATGAGCATGGCTGAGCAGCAATGGTCAAATCTTAACACATTCATCATGCCACGGGGCTTTGGTGCTGAATGGTAACATGATGCAATTGAAACCAGGCAGCACATGAATGACCAAAGGGTCATGTGCATCTGGGCGTAATATACACCTCCATACATGTACATGCCAATTCATATGCCATGCTATATATCCATGCTCAAGGTGCGTCTGTGAGCAGAGGATCCATGTCAGATGAAAATGCCAATTTGGGAAATTAATGCATTTTACTTTAACTGCTGTGACTCAATGCTATGGAATGTTTGAAGTTGTAGTTCAGCGAGACACTACTATGCTTTGGCAAAGAAGGGCAAGGGCCTTGCAAAACTACAACTCCCAGGATTTCAGAGCATTGAGTTATGGCAATTAAAGTGGTATCAAGCTCCTTTCATTCTGCAGTGAAGCTGCACCCTGTGTGGTTGCGGTCAGCTTCCGTTTCAGTGGAGCAATTTACCCAGGCCAGGTTTTCGCCCCAACTTTAAAGGGTTGCATCCCTAAAATAGGTTCTGCAGCACCTTGGAAAGCTCCTTTCTATGAAAACATGGAGCAGATGCATAGTTTGACTGACATGGATCCATTAAGTGTCATGTCTAGCTTGACTGTAAGCCTATTCCACGTGATAGGGTCATTGCGGAAGCTGCCTAAATATCTATCTGTCTGTCTGTCTGTCTGTCTATCGTCTATCTATCATCTATCTATCTGTCTTTGGGGATCAGAAGCCAATTTTCCCTCTTTTGCTATCATCACGGGCTGCACTCCTTTCCTGGCCCTACTCCCAAATATCTTCAATTCTTCTCAAAATGGTGGCAGAGTGCTGCATTTTTAAGAGACCTGTAGTCCAAATGCAGTTCCTGGGGGCCCTTTTGGCACAGGGCTGCACATTTGCTATAGTCTGAGGCCAAACAACCCCTAAAAGGTGTGCCATTCAATATAGATATAGGTAGACAGAAAGAGATATACATAAAGATATATATAGATATATGGACATATAGACATAGATATTATGTGATTTCAGCATTCGCAAGAACCATGGGTTCAGGGCCCCAGTGTGTCAAGCTTTCCAGAAAGCTGAATGAAACACCGATGGGTGGAAAGCAAAATCAGAGGTTTTATTCTCAATGGCCAGAAAGGTTGTCAGTGGAAACAGAACTCCAAATAAATGACACATTGCAACTGCGAACACAAAGGATATTTATTACATTTTGAAAACTATTCAAGACTTCTGTGCTTGCTCCTGATTGGTCCAATAACTGTCCAGCTAGGATGTGCTCTTTGGTTGGTCCGCAATTCCCTCCGATGTTGTTGCTATTTGGTATTTGCTATGGCAGGAAACTCAGATAAACTGCAATTGGATTATTTTGAAGTGTCTGTCTGTTTATTGATCAGCCCCGGGGGGAGGGGCACAATTGAGAAGGAATGTGGTGTGTCTGGTGATAATGCTGGGCTGGGTTTCCATATCTTCAGCTCAGGCTTGATAAACAATAGGGTGCTTCTAGGTGTTGGCCAAGTCAATAATTTTGTGATTTACTTTTCGACAACGTAGATATAGGTATTGGTCAGACAGAAGGCTCTGGGGGACTTCAGGAGCTGCAGAAGTAGGTCAAGCATGGGCAAACTTCGGCCCTTCAGGTGTTTTGGACTTTCTCCGCATTACTTCGCGAACAAAGATTCTTAGGAAGGACTCATCCCACGCTTTTTACAAGTGCGTTGATGACTAAAAAGGCCATTCTGAGATAGGCAAGTTTAGTTGCAGAAAGCACAGCAGAAAGTCTCCTTGGGTGATGTTGTTTCCAAGTTGTGGTTCTTTCTGTGTTGTTGTTTCTCTTCGAGACCCATTTGGCATGTCTTCTCGAAAGATGCCGCAGCATTGTGGATAGTGTGTCTCCATGCCTCCCGATGTGAGGCCAGGGTGGACCATTGTTGGTGATCAATTTGGCTGAGCCTGAGATGTTGCTTCAGGGGGGCCTTATATCTCTTTTTGGGGGTGCCTCTCTTGCACTGACTGACCCAATATAGTAGTATCTTTGGGAGGCGGTGGTCCTCCATCCTAGAGATGTGCCCTGCCCAGCGCAGCTGTGTTTTCAATAGCGTAGCCTCAACGCTGGTGATCCCTGCTTGCTCAATGACAGCAACATTTGTCACATGGTTGGTCCAGTGTATATTTAGGATTGTGCAAAGACAGCGCTGATGAAAGCGTTCGAGGAGTCGTAGGTGTTGGCGATAGGTGATCCATGTTTCAGACCCATAGAGGAGAATAGACAGTACGATAGCTCTGTACACACTGATTTTGGTGCTTTGCCTCAGGTGTTTGTTGCTCCAGACTCTTTTGTGAAGCCTTCCAAATGTCTTTAACTCCCACGATTCCTAACAGCCTACCAAAGTCCAAAACACCCGGAGGGCTGAAGTTTGCCTATTCTAGGTACTTAATCTTGCTTGCGGGTTATACTTTACCCATCCCTGATCTTGGAAACATTGGGAATTACAGTTTCTTGAAAGTGTTATTTGTTGTTGTTGTTTTGCAACCTCTGGTGCTAACCGGATTCGCCGGGTGTCAAGAGATAAGATGTGCTCTTTACCAGAAGGAATTTAATTTAAAAGGATTACATGCTGCCCTATCCAGGAGATGCAAGACATTTGTGACTAAGCACAGAAAAAAGGGTTGAGTAATGTAAGGAGGAAAAAGAAAGTTTCCAATCTCAAAAGATGGAAAATACTTGCTAAATGTTATGCTCTCCGTATGTGGATCCACTCCATGTTGGAGTACAGATCCCCATAACCATGTGGGATACATATCTAGTCAGATCACAGTTACATATGATCATGGATATGACAGAATGCCATTAAAGGACCTCCAACATTCCTTAAAAGATGCATTGGGGGATCTAAGGACACTGAGGATTTATGTTTTGATTGGATTTTACTGCTTTGTGTGATGTTATATTGAAGAAAGCACATATTAGGAAGGGGCTTATTTAGAATCATTTAGATTAGATTAACATTTATTAAGAATCTGACTCTCTGCAGAAAGAAGCAATTGTCAGAAGAGAGGATATGCTTTAAGTTTGTTTGATAAGTTCCTTTGAAGTTCAAAAGGTCAAACGCTTGTTATTAGTGACATAGGTAACTGGCAAGTATGAAGAAACCGAAAATGTTCATAAATAGAACAAATTGTAGTTTCGATAACATGACGCTTGGGTGCAGGTGTGCAAAGGGGGTGCTTTCCATGTAAAAGGTCAAATGACAGAACAGAGACAAAAGGGAATTTCCGTCCTCTGTTTGCCTTTCTGTATATAAAGTTTTGCTTTGGTCAAGGACGGGGCGGTCAGTCCTTGTAAAGTGTGGACTCCTGCGTGTGTCCACACGACTGGCCGACTCCTTCATGCGCATGAATTAATAAACCTTGTATTTTGATCTTCTCCAAAGGGACTGCTTCATTCTTTTGACCTCCCTGGCCTGGACTTAGTATGACCCAAAATTAGGGTCTCTAACAATATATGCTAATTGTTTTTAATTGCCTTTTTATGTCGGGAGGGCATTGAATTGTGTCATTTGTAAACCGCCCTGAGATGCCTTCAGGCTGAGAAAGGCAGTATATATATATATATATATATATGTATGTATGTATGTATGTATGTATGTAAGTAAGTAAGTAAATAAATAGGGTGTGTCTACACCAGGGGTGCTCACACTTTTTCAGCATGTGAGCTACTTATAAAACAACCAAGTCAAAATGACCTACCTCCCCACTACTCAAGAGAGCCATAAAAGCAAAATATTTGGAAATTTATTTCAGTGAGAGCCATATAATATATTTTAAGACTGAATTCAACTAAATGTGAGTATAATAAGCCCCTGGATTTATTCATAATAATGATGATAATATTCATTCAGCCTCTGCTAATACTACTACTACTACTAATAACAACAACAACAACAGGTTCCTAGAGTAGAAGGAGACCTCCAAGGGCCATCCAGTCCAACCTCCTTCAGCCATAAGGGAAAAACACAATCAAAGCATTCCTCACAGATGGCCATTCAGCCTCTGATAACAATAATAATAATAATAACAACAACAACAACAATGGGTTCCCAGAATAGGAGGAGACCTCCAAGGGCCATCCAGTCCAACCTCTTTCTGCACCTGGGCGGCGTCAAGAGCCTGCCGGGCGGGACTGAGCCTTCCTCCCACCCTGCCTGCGATCTACCAGGACGCCCTACGCGATCTACCAGTAGATCGCGATCTACCTAATGAGCTCCCCTGATCTACACTGTAAAATTAATGCAATTTGACACTACTTGTAAACTTCCATGGCTCAATGCTATGGAATCCTGGGAAATGTAGTTTAACAAGGTTTATAACTTTCTCTTATAAAGAAAGCTGGTGTCGCCCCAAACTCCAGCTCACAGGATCCCCCAGCATTGTTCCAAAGTGGTGTAAAACTGCATCCATTCAACAGTGCGAATGCACCCCAGCATAGAATGTAACCAGATCTTTTTAGTTATTTAAAAGGATGATCCTCCAATGCAAAGGACGTTTGGGTTGCTGCGTGATGCCGGAAATCGGCGGTTTCAAGCTGCAGGCAGTTCCGAGTGAACAGGTCCCAACTTTCACACACACGCCTGTTCCCGGGTGAAAACCCCCACAATCTCCCTCTGAGGCGGCAGGATCCCGCCGCCAAGGTTCCTGTCCTTCCCTGAACTTTTCCCGAATTTATATATTTTTTTTTCCTCATTTCCACTCCCCGGGCGCCTTAACACTGCGAAGAGAAGTTGCACTGGAGGGAAAGGTGCGGTAGCTCATGCGGTTGGACGAAGGCCGCCCGGAGCGGGGGTCTCGGGTTCGAGGCCTCCAAGGGAGGAGAGAAGGAGACCCATTTTTTGTTTTTTTGCTTTTAATCCCCTCTTCTCCACTTTCTTTCCCCCGCTTTGGGGAACCCCAAGACCCAGCGTGGCGAGCACAGAGAAAGGAATTGGCTCAAAGCAAGGGGGTTCTGTTTATGTTGGACTCGCAGCTGGAAACTGGAAATCATAATTATGAATGCACCCCTGTATCTGTATATGTATGATGTTACCCCCTGTTCCCACTGACCTCCTTGTAACCCCTTGCCCCCTCTTTCCCATGTAAAGAAAGATTGCCTGTATTTTGCTATTGTGTCAACTGAGAGGAAGTAACTGAATTCCCATCCTAAACCCTTTTTCGGATCACCATTGTTCTATTGCATGAGCTAATCTGATGGAGATTTCTTGTTATGGTAAGCGGGAGCGCTAGTCTCCACAGCCCCACGTTTCCATCAGCCTGAAGGAGGGATTAACCGTCGGAGTTTAGCCCAGTCATTCCCGCCTTTCAGACTTGGACATAAAATGTTTATTATCACGACGGGATCCGTTCCCGGTTTCGGACCCCGGGGGCGTCCCACAATAGCCCTTCTGTCACCAAAAGGTCGGAGTGCATTTCTGACGTCAGGCCTCTTCCCCCTTCCTTTCTCATTCCCATGAGTGAGACATCAAACTTCATTTAATCCAATCACTCCAGGTATCAGCCAGGTCGTTTACCTGAAAGGGACTCTTTTGTTGTATCCACATGCAAATATTGACAGCTGTTTCCGTCTAAAGCTTCCTTTCCTGGAACTCCATATATGGCCATGACCCCTGATTGGCTGGGGTGGCAGAAAGGAGTGAGCGCCGATTGGTTCTCCGGAACTAGTCAACACCCCAGTCGTCAGCTAATCCACCAATCATGGACGGAGCCCGCCCAGAAGGAGGCAGGCGGGAATTTCAATTGTTTTGACAGTTCTGTAACCTTTAAAAACCAATGTTTTGAATGTACATGTATGCGTCTTTGCGGGATCAGGGAATTTGCGGTCGCATCCTACTCAGCTGAGCAGAATAAACAATTTCGTGGCATCTACCTAACCGATTGGTGAGCATAATTGGGTCCAAGGGAGGCGGGTAGACTACGAGGACCTAACCGCTTCCTGGCTCGCCAGGTTAACTGAACCCTCGCGGGCTCTGCCTTGCGGTCGGTCCAAAGGGCTTGCCCGGTTGTCGGAACAGCCGGTCCGGGGAAGTGACAGGTGTTCGACGACAGATTTTGGCGTACCACCGAAGGGACCCTTCTGGAGGGGTTTCCGAGCAAATTTTAGGGACACCTAAATTTCCAGAAGGCACCTGGTCCAAGGACTTCTCGACCAGACTATTTTGGGGAAGCGATTGGGTTCTTGGGAAGGGACGCCTTCTTCCAGGATTCAGAGTTTTAAACTCGCTCAGATCGTATTCCCAAACATCTGGCTGGTCTTCAAGTCCTGGCCAAAGGAGCCAGGGAGCGCCTTGACTCCCAAAGGTAGAGCCATCGAAATTGTAAACCGGTAAAAAAGCAGCCGGAAAACGTCGCCCCGCACGTAGGTTGACGGATACTGGTTGGTCTCTGCGTGGATCTTCGGGCGTCCTGCAACAAAAGGTCCTGCGTCCCGGGCGGCAACATCTGGCGCTCACGGCGGCTGAGAGCAGTCCAACCTTGCGGTTACAGGCTTGGGGAGAGGGAAGATAGAGTCAGTGCACTAGGCCAGGGCTTTTGACCGGCTCTCCCCAGGTGGTTGGCCTCCTTGGGTTACTGGTACCGAACCTTGGGGATCGCTGAGTGTGTACGGCTGTCGTCAGTCGTCCCCTTAATCGGCCACGGGTCCGAGGGCTTACCACTAATATGGGAGCTTGCTCTAGTCGTAAAACGCGCCTCATCCCAGCGGAAACACCGGTAGGCAAGGTCTTGGCGAACTGGGATGAGATAGCGGGAAAATCACTCGCTCGAGCCAAGATGGTCAAGCTTAGCACCCGCGTCTGGCCTTTGGTGCTCCTCCCGGGGGGCGCCAACTGGCCGATCCACGGTAGTTTGGACGAACAGCTGATTCTCAAGCTGCAAGCCCACTGCCACGGGGAAGCCAAATGGGAAGAACTGGCCTATGCGGCGTGCTTCATGACCTTGTACCGGAGAGAGTGTAGGAGTGAAGGGACTCCCCAGGTTTTGCCATGCAAGGAAGTTGGGAAGATCTCTCCTCCGAACCGGGACACCTCTCCAGACCCATCCCCTCCTCCTCCTCCTCCCGAGGAGGAGCCCCTTGACATGCTCTCGTTTCCCCCTCCTTACCGGTTGGCGGGCCCGGCGGGCACCGCGACCCTCTACCCCCCTCTCCCGCTTCCCCCTCCGCCGCTCGTTGGAGCGCCAGGAGAATTCCCTCCTCCTCCTCCTCTCGTGCTGGACCCGATCCCTCTTCCCCCACGGCCCATCCCGTCCGCGCCTGCCCCTCTTTCCCCCCGTTTGACTCAACTCTTGGAGTACCTACGGGCCCCCTCATCGGGCCCCTCTTTGCCGGAATCTGCTCAATCTTGCCCCAGCTCCAGGACTTCCTCGAGCCCCCGAGCCCCCGGAGGGTTTGGTCACCTCCTCCCTCCTTCAGCTTCTCCCACACGGGCACGTCTCCCCAGCTTGAGGGAGCCACCGCCGGTCCCCTTGTCCCTTTAACGTTTCAGCCTTCTATTTCCAAACAGAGTCTGCGGAGCCATGCAACCTCGTCCTCCACCATGGCCCCCCTCCGGGAAGTCATGGGTGCCTTGGGACGACCGGTTCTGGTCCATGTTCCGTTCACCACCAACGATCTGATGAATTGGAAGAGGGAAACGCCACCTCTCTCTCAGGACCCCTCCGCCGTGGTGGAACTGTTCAGGACCATCTTTGTCACCCATCGCCCCAACTGGGCAGATGTGATGACTTTGTTGTCTTCTCTCCTTAACCAGGAGGAGAAGCGGCGGCTGCTAGTGGCCGCCCAGGACGTGATCATGAAGGCTGATCCGGACGATGGCAGGGATGCCGAGGTGGTCTTCCCCACAAGGGAGGCCCCGGAATGGGACTACAACGATGATCTGGGCCGTCTGGCCTTGGCAACATTCCATCGGGGAATCTTGGCGGGACTCCCTTTAGTCTATCCAAAAGCATTGAACATGTCCAAATTTTATGAATTGAAACAGGGGCCAGAGGAGAGCCCCTCTGATTGGTATGAGCGGATCTGCAAGATCTCCCGCCAATATACCAACATGGATCCTGACGATCCCCAGTATGCCAAGACTCTGAACTCTCTCTTCATTGGGAGATCCACCAGAGACATTCGCCTCAAGCTTCAAAAGTTGGAGTGCGGGGAGAGCCAGCCCATCTCCCATCTAATAGATCTTGCTTTTAAGGTTTTCCACAACCGGGAAGATGCCGCCGTGGAGAAGGAGGAACGGGACCGGAAGGTGCAGACCGAGAGCCAGGTTGCTTGTGTGGTAGCCGCCTGGCGGATCGGGGCCCTGCAGGGGAAACCGGGGGCTTTCCGTTGTTTTGGGTGCGGGGAATGGGGCACATCAGGCGGCACTGCCCAAGGGAAGATCACCCCCCGGGTGGGAATTTCGCAGGGGCACGGACCCGGGTGTTGTGACTAGGGGGAGAGATAGTCTTGACCCCCAGCGATCCAGTGGTGCCCCTAAAGTTCGGGAGAAAATCGGTGGATTTCCTTTTAGATAGCGGGGCAACCCACTCAGTGGTCACTGAGGGTTTTCGGGGAACTGAGTTAGGACCAAGGGAAACTCGGGTGGTGGGAGTCTCGGGGAAAACAGCCCAGCGGTTCTTCCTCAAGCCCATGGAATGTGAGGTTGGGGGGAGGGTTCTTTCCCATGAGTTCCTTTACATGCCCGAATGCCCGGTCCCTCTTTTAGGAAGAGACCTTTATGTAAGATCAGGGCCAAATTGGCCTTTGGGCCCGATAAGATCACCATGTCTGTTCCCCCGGAGGAGGCCTGGAGAGCCCAGGCATTCTTGCTTGAGCAGCCCGAGCCAGCCTCCCCCCCTGTCCCATACAAGGTCCTCCGCCTTGTAGATCCCCGGGTCTGGGCGGATGGGGTCCCGGGGAGGGCTAAGAACATCACCCCCGTCCATGTCGCCCTGAAACCCCACGTCAAGCCACCTAGGATCCCCCAGTATAGGATCCCCTTGGAAGCTCGGAAGGGTCTCCAGCCCATCGTAGATAACTTCCTGGAACATTCCCTCCTCAGGGAGTGCTCTTCCCCTTACAACACCCCGGTTTTGCCCGTCAGGAAGGCCGGGACGGACCAGTTCCGTTTCGTGCAAGACTTGAGGGCCATTAATGCCATTGCTGTCGAGCTCCATCCTGTGGTCCCGAACCCATACACAATTCTTTCTGCTATTCCCCCCTCCTCTCGTTTCTTCTCTGTGCTTGACCTCCGTGATGCTTTCTTCTCTATTCCCCTTGACCCTGACAGCCAGGAAATATTTGCTTTTGAATGGGAAGGGGCAGATGGTGGCAGGCCTCGTCAGCTGTGTTGGCAGGTTCTTCCGCAAGGTTTCTTGAACAGTCCATCCATCTTCAGCCAATGCCTCGCCTCGGAGTTGGAGAAGTGGCCGGACCGTGAGCAGGGAGTTCTGATCCAATACATAGACGACCTCCTTCTATGTGCAGTGGATCGGGAGACTTGCACGCGCCTAACCATCAGCCTGCTCAACTACCTGGCGGAGACAGGTTTCAAAGTCTCTCAGAAGAAAGCACAGATCTGCAAAGAAACTGTGAGGTATCTGGGGTTTGACATCTCGGAGGGGCAGAGGGCACTAGGACCTGAGCGGAAGGAGGCCATATGCCGGATGGCGGAGCCCAGGACTAAGAAACAGCTGCGAGGCTTCCTCGGCATGGTTGGGTTCTGTCGCATTTGGCTTGTTAACTTTGGGATCACGGCCAGGCCACTCTACGAGGCCACCACGGGTCCTGAAAGTTTCCTCACCTGGACAGCCGAATGCCGAACGGCCTTCCAGGACATCAAAAAGGCTTTAGTCTCTGCCCCTGCCCTGGGACTCCCAGATATGTCGAAACCTTTCTTCCTTTTTGTACATGAACGAAGGGGGGTGGCTGCGGGGGTGCTGACCCAACCGCTGGGCAACACCAAGAGGCCGGTCGCATATTTTTCCAAACGCCTGGATCCCACCAGTCTCGGGTGGCCTGCCTGCCTCCGAGCAGTGGCCGCCACGGCACTGGTCACGGAGGAAGCCCGGAAACTCTCCCTGGGCCAGCCCATGACAGTTTATGTTCCCCACAGTGTCCTGACCGTTCTGGATGCCAAAGGAACCAATTGGCTGTCAACAAGCCGGCTCACCAGGTATCAGGCCCTCCTCATTGACCAGGGCGACCTCACCTTGACTACCACCAATTGCCTCAACCCCGCCACCCTGATGCCCATCGAGACCAATGGAGACGAGGACGAGCCCCACGACTGCATCGCCACCATCGAACAGACGTTCTCTTCCAGACCTGACCTCAAGGACCAGCCCCTGGAGCAAGCAGACTTGGAATATTTCACCGATGGTAGCAGCAGCGTGCAGAATGGACAACGCAGAGCCGGCTATGCGGTAGTGACTCTGTGGGACACTGTCGAGGCAGAGCCCCTACCGGTCGGATCCTCTGCTCAGCTGGCTGAACTGATTGCTTTGACTCGAGCTTTGGAATTGGGCCTGGGAAAGACTATGAACATCTTTACGGACTCTCGTTTTGCGTTCAATGTGCTGCATGCGCATGGGGCCATCTGGAAGGAGAGGGGGCTGCTGACGACAGCTGGCAGCCCTGTCAAGTATCCAGCCCAGATCCTGAAGCTCCTGGACGCAGTTTGCAAGCCAGCCGCCGTTGCTGTCATCCACTGCAAAGGGCACCAAGCCGGCGACCAGGACGTGGCCAGAGGGAACCGGAGAGCAGATGCCGCTGCCAAGTCAGCCGCCAACAGGGTGCCCCCTTTCCAGGGGCCCTCATCCCGGATACCACCGTCTCTACCTTGCCTTTGTATGGGACTTTGGACGATGAGTTTGCAAGGAAGGAAGGTATGAGCCAGCAGGGTGGTTGGTGGCAGGATGAGCAAGGACGTTTGTTTCTCACGGACCCTTTGATGCGGGAGGTCGCTTTGCGCCTCCACAAGAGCACCCATTGGGGCCACGATGCTATGATTGAACATCTAAGGACATTGTTCGTGGGCCCCCGGATGGCCCTCCAATCCATCTGGGCCTGTCGCCGGTGTCTTGTGTGCCTTAAGAACAACCCCAAGATCCAGAGGAAGCCAGCAACTGGACATGTGAAGACAGGTCTGGAACCCGGGGAAGTGTGGCAAGTGGACTTTGCTGAGTTGCCAGCTAGCCGACGCCAACGGTACTTGCTGGTGTTCGTGGACGGACACAGCGGGTGGCCGGAGGCCTTTGCCTGTCACACTTCCACTTCTAAGGAGGTCAGCCAAGCCCTCCTTAATCACATCATCCCACGCTTCGGACTCCCAGCTTGCATCTCTTCGGACAACGGGGCCTCCTTCGTCTCCCAAGTCACCCAACAGGTCTCACGGGCTCTTCAGATCAAATGGGACCTTCACTCCAGTTGGCACCCGGAGTCAAGTGGAAAGGTTGAGAGACTGAACCAGACACTGAAGAGACAACTTGCCAAACTCTGCCAACAAACCAGTTTGCCTTGGCCTGACGTACTGCCCCTTGCCCTGACTAGGATTAGAGCAGCCCCCAGGGGGGGGTTGAAGTTGAGCCCTTTTGAAATCTTATACGGTAGACCTTTTCCTTCCTCTAGGGTTCCCTTGAAGGCGGATCATCTCTACGAGGTCGGGTCCGAAAGTGTCAGGGTCAGGCTAGCCTCCCTCACCTCTGTTCTTTCCTCTCTTAATAGGTATCTCTTGCCGCACTCTCCTATCCCCCTGGACGGTCCTGTGCACAGCTTCTCGGTCGGCGATTGGGTCCTGGTTCGAACGTGGAAATCGGAGCCGCTCCAGGAGAAGTGGGTCGGGCCTCACCAGATCCTCCTCACCACCAACACCGCAGCAAAGGTTTCGGGGATAAAAGCTTGGGTCCACCACACCAGGTTGAAACAAGCCCCTGCTCCGGAGCCCGCAGAAGAGGAGGACGGCCAGGACAGCTGGTCCGTTGAGCCCAGGGAAGGATTCAGGCTGCTGTTCCGGAAAGCGCCTGAGGACAACCCTGCGCAGCCCCCCACACCACAGCCAGACTCCTGAAGGAAAAGAACTCTTTCCCGCTTGTTCCAGGACCAGCCGTCAGCGCACCTTCCAAGTTTCCATCTTCCCAGCCCCACAGAATCCTGTTTTTCACTTTCTTCTGGGCCTTTGACAGCTGTCAGTGTCAAACTCCTGTCAAAAAGCCCGTCTCCTGTCAACCACAGCTGTTTGTTTCTTGACACGTGTTGCTTTCGCTTTCCCGCTGTCAGCCCAGCTGCCGCAGTGGAGGAATTTCCCCTCCGCCTCCTGCACGTTTAGCAAAGTAGTAAGTTTTTCTCTGCCGCCTGAGTCCGAAGGGTGTCCTTTTTCCTTTTTACCTCACCCCTTCCCTTTGCTGCCATGATTGCCCGTTTGTTTCTCTTTCTGGGGTTCCTGCCCATTCCCATCCACGCCTCGCCCTACCTCACCGATTGGCTATCTTCTAAAACAAATTTTTGGGAACAGGTTGCCACCAAGGTTCTGAATGTTACTGATTTCTGCCTGTCCAGTGGTGTCTCGGCTACTGATCTGTTTACCACCTGTCTTATTGGTGTACCATCGGATCTGGAAACATTTAGGGAACTCACCCCTTGGGTTGCCATGCCCAACCGGCCCGTCTCCTACCAGGACATGTGGAAATGGAGGATGACGGTCCCTGAGAAGGAACCAGGCATGATAGCGATGAAATTGGCCCACATCCTACCTGCCAAGCAGTGCTTCCAAATTTCCCAATGTTTGGGTCCTGTGTGCCACCATTTGCCCAGGGATAATTCGCTAAATTGTTCCCGTACGTACTCTGTGGCCCCTGCCCCAGGGTACATCAAATTGCCCCTCGGTTGGTTCTTCATATGTGGGAATATGGCTTATTCATATCTCCCAGCACAGTCTACTCTGGGCACCTGTGCTTTGGGGAAACTAACCCTGTTTATGCCCTCCAAAAAGGATGTAGAGTTGGCACACACTCTCCATCGTCGGGCCAGGTCCACCCAAAATTTAGATCCAGATTGTGACCCCTCTGTTATCTTGGCCGGGGTCCCCAAATTCGTGGCCACTGCAGTGTTCCTTCCTGGCGTTGCCGCCGCCATGAACTATCGAGCTGTCAAGCACTTAGCTTGCGCTCTAGTGAAGGATATAAACTTCACTTCCCATGCTCTCGCATCTATGGCCTCTGAGATGTCTGAGCTAAGGGAGGCGGTCCTGGAAAACCGGGCTGCTGTAGATTTCCTACTATTGAAACACCACCTGTCATGCTCTTCAGTCCATGGTATGTGTTGTTTTAACTTGAGTGACAGGACAGCATCTATTAACCGAGACATCCAAGGCCTGACCGAAATCGCCACCGACATCAAGAAAGAAATTGGGTTCGATTTGTCCTTCCTCACTGATTGGCTTCCATCCCTGGACTGGTTGAGGAAGGGCTTCCTGGTCTTCCTAGGAGCCCTTTTCCTCCTCCTTCTACTAGGTTGTTGTGGTTCCTGTTTTCTTTCACTTTTTCGAAGCTGCCTCCAAAGCCTCCGGTCAAAGCCTTCCGAACAGATGGTCATGCTGCCCCTCGATGGGTACAACGTGGCGATAGAGGCTTATCGCAGCTAAGGGATGGCCCCTTAGCTTGCTTTAGCCTCTAAGGGAGGATTTGATGCCGGAAATCGGCGGTTTCAAGCTGCAGGCAGTTCCGCGAGTGAACAGGTCCCAACTTTCACACACACGCCTGTTCCCGGGTGAAAACCCCCACAATCTCCCTCTGAGGCGGCAGGATCCCGCCGCCAAGGTTCCTGTCCTTCCCTGAACTTTTCCCGAATTTATATATTTTTTTTCCTCATTTCCACTCCCCGGGCGCCTTAACACTGCGAAGAGAAGTTGCACTGGAGGGAAAGGTGCGGTAGCTCATGCGGTTGGACGAGGGCCGCCCGGAGCGGGGGTCTCGGGTTCGAGGCCTCCAAGGGAGGAGAGAAGGAAACCCATTTTTGCCCTTTTTGCTTTTAATCCCCTCTTCTCCACTTTCTTTCCCCCGCTTTGGGGAACCCCAAGACCCAGCGTGGCGAGCACAGAGAAAGGAATTGGCTCAAAGCAAGGGGGTTCTGTTTATGTTGGACTCGCAGCTGGAAACTGGAAATCATAATTATGAATGCACCCCTGTATCTGTATATGTATGATGTTACCCCCTGTTCCCACTGACCTCCTTGTAACCCCTTGCCCCCTCCTTCCCATGTAAAGAAAGATTGCCTGTATTTTGCTATTGTGTCAACTGAGAGGAAGTAACTGAATTCCCATCCTAAACCCTTTTTCGGATCACCATTGTTCTATTGCATGAGCTAATCTGATGGAGATTTCTTGTTATGGTAAGCGGGAGCGCTAGTCTCCACAGCCCCACGTTTCCATCAGCCTGAAGGAGGGATTAACCGTCGGAGTTTAGCCCAGTCATTCCCGCCTTTCAGACTTGGACATAAAATGTTTATTATCACGACGGGATCCGTTCCCGGTTTCGACCCCGGGCGTCCCACAATAGCCCTTCTGTCACCAAAAGGTCGGAGTGCATTTCTGACGTCAGGCCTCTTCCCCCTTCCTTTCTCATTCCCATGAGTGAGACATCAAACTTCATTTAATCCAATCACTCCAGGTATCAGCCAGGTCGTTTACCTGAAAGGGACTCTTTTGTTGTATCCACATGCAAATATTGACAGCTGTTTCCGTCTAAAGCTTCCTTTCCTGGAACTCCATATATGGCCATGACCCCTGATTGGCTGGGGTGGCAGAAAGGAGTGAGCGCCGATTGGTTCTCCGGAACTAGTCAACACCCCAGTCGTCAGCTAATCCACCAATCATGGACGGAGCCCGCCCAGAAGGAGGCAGGCGGGAATTTCAATTGTTTTGACAGTTCTGTAACCTTTAAAAACCAATGTTTTGAATGTACATGTATGCGTCTTTGCGGGATCTGGGAATTTGCGGTCGCATCCTACTCAGCTGAGCAGAATAAACAATTTCGTGGCATCTACCTAACCGATTGGTGAGCATAATTGGGTCCAAGGGAGGCGGGTAGACTACGAGGACCTAACCGTTTCCTGGCTCGCCAGGTTAAACTGAACCCTCGCGGGCTCTGCCCTGCGGTCGGTCCAAAGGGCTTGCCCGGTTGTCGGAACAGCCGGTCCGGGGAAGTGACAGGTGTTCGACGACAATACTGGGAGGAAGGAGTTTTGCATCCCTCCCACGAGCAAGGTGAAAAAGGGGAGGTTCCGGATGTAGCCTCCCTGCAACTGGGGTGTGTCTTCATCCACTGGAAGCCAGCCCCAGTTGCTCACTTTGTTTGAAGATGACGACCCACCACTCCCGCCCATTAACAGTATCGGCCCGGTTGCCAGTTGGAGCTAGGGAGGAATTTCCCCCCCCCTCCATTGATAGGTTTTTTTTGCCTACCCCCCTTTAGTATTTAGGGGCTAGAAGGGAGGGGTGGATATAAATAGGGTTAGCGGAAAATAGATAGGGAAATTCCCATATCTTGGTGTGCACGTAAGGCACCCCCCATTAGGGGTGAAGGCCATCATGTTAATACTCAATCAAAGTTCAAGTTGATCGGGAAAGTTCTGTTAAATGGCCTGGAATGGGAGGAGGCTGGTCTCAACATCTTGGGGACCAGACCTCGCTCTCATTTCCCTTAACGGGTTGCCTTCATCGGATGGCCAAGGAATCCAGGTGTTTTGCCTGCAAATTAACATCAAAACCGGGTAGGGTGGCTACCTGCATTGGATACACCAAATTCCTGACACCCCTTGAGTTAAGGTTAAGGACAGTTAAATAGGTAACAATTCAAATAAATGTTGCCCAATTTGCACCCAACCACTGTTGTCGTGTGTCTTATTTCGGGGGTGGGCAGGCAAATAGTATTCTGTGTCCAGGTTGGTTCATCAGGTGCTCTTCTATGGCTGACTCCTCTGCTTGAAGTACCTTGGAGTGCCTTTCGTGTTCCTTGATTCATGATTGGGCGCAGCGCTTGGTGGTCCCTATGTAGACTTGTCCACAGCCGCATGGTATACAGTAGACTCCTTCAGTGGTGAGAGGATCCCTCTTGTCCTTTGCTGAACATAGCATTTGTTGGATTTCCTTGTTGGTTCTGTAGCTAGTTTGTCAGTTGTGTTTCTTCATCGGCTTCCCTATGCAGTCAGTGGTTCCCTTGATGTATGGCAAGAACACTTTTCCTTGTGGAGGATCTTTGTCTTGTCTCTCGTGGCTTGTTCTTGGTCTTGCTCTTTTTTCTGGCTGGCAGGCAAAGCCCTTTGGCTCTTTGTTCATTCATGTGGCAAAATAATGGGGTGCGCGGTGCTTTTATCTTTTTTTACTGTGTCGTAAATGTCTTTTAAACTTTGCATTTGGAACACAATTGGTTTTGAATTGTTTCCGAAACCATCACATCCGTAAAATAATAGCTGTGAAATAAGATTTAAGCTGTGTGTTAGAGGAATGTATTCAATGTTGCCTTTGGTGCCAAGGTTTGAGGAAAGGTGAGACAAGTCTAATAAGAATAGCGGCTGGGGTTTGCTTCCAGGACCTCCTGTGGATACCAGGGGATGCTCAAGTCCAATTATAGGCAATGGCATCGTAAAATGGGGTCCTTTATGGAAAATGCAAGGTTTACAGCAGGGGTGGGCAATTATTTTTTCCAAGGGGCCACACGAGAGCCAAAAAATATTATGGAGGGGCGCACCTGAAGGCTGAACTGCATTCTAATCTATATAATTTATTTATTTATTTATTTACTATATTAATATATCAAGAAAAAATGATATATTATTAGTATTAATATCATAATTATTATATATACATTATAATATATTGAAATTATAATATAATATAACATTATTATATTATATTATTTACTATATTATTACATTATTATTATTATAAAATTATTATAAAATAATAATAAAAACCACTAAAATTAAATTAAATTCAAGAAGACAAGGTGTGAACCAAGATGAAGGCTGACATCCTCAAGAGAGGAAGGATCCCAAGATGGAATGGCCCAATGGCCCCCGCCCAGAGGATGGCAAAGTGGACCCAGCCGAGCAGAGCAGCAGGCGTTCGGAGGCTGCGGGCCTCCACCCACTCTCGCCCCCATCAGTTCCTCAGCTGATCGCCCTGCTATGGAGTGCCTGCCATCCCCGGGCCTGCAGGGGGAGCAGTCGGTGATCTGAGGCAGCTTATTCGGCCTGGCGACCCGGAAGATGATCAAGTCTTCTGGGTTGCCAGGGCGATGAGCCCCCGCAGGTCGCCGAGTGCTCCCGCTGCAGGCCCAGATCGCCTCCAAGGATTGCAGGCACTCCAAAGCCGCCGCTTCTCCGGCCTTTCTGCCGTCACAGACCCCACAGAGCCCATGATGGGATGGCGGCAGCGGTACCCCTTCTTCTTGGCCCTGCCTCCGACACCCTTCTCCCCGGGCCGAACAGAATCGACTGCTGGGCTGCATCCGGCCCACGGGCCGGAGGTTGCCCACCCCTGGTTTACAGTGTGGAAAAAAGTCTGAATGTTTTCAAGCCCTGGATGATGGAATCTGTGGATACGGAATAAGTGGATATGAAGAACTGACTGTAAATGAAACAGATCCAGGTCAATGGCAGAGAAAACAAAATACCTTGTAAAACTGTAACTCCTAGGATTCCATAGCATTGAGTCATGGCAGCTAATGTAGTGTCAAACTGCATTAATTCTACAGTGTAGATGCCCACTTAGTTGTTGGGGGTGCTCCTATACTCTTTCATTCATTTATCCAGTTCTCTTGTTATCTGTACAAATTCATGCGCTGGAGGGGTGAAAAATGGCCAACGACACCAGAGTGTGGTCATGAGTGCAAACATTATTGGCTTTTCTTCACAAACGAAGATTCAGGAAGGACTCATCCCACGCTTTCTGCAAGCACGTTGATGACTAAGAAGGCCAATCTGAGATGGGCAAGTCCGGTTGCAGAAAGCACAGCAGAAAGTCTCCTTGCGTGGTGTTGTTTCCAAGTTGTGGTTCTTTCTGTGTTGTTGTTTCTCTTCGAGACCCATTTGGCATGTCTTCTCGAAAGATGCCGCAGCATTGTGGATAGTGCGTCTCCATGCCTCCCGATGTGAGGCCAGGGTGGACCATTGTTGGTGATCAATCTGGCCAAGGCTGAGATGTTGTTTCAGGGAGTCCTTATATCTCTTTGGGGTGCCTCTCTTGCGCTGACCCATGGCGGGTTCACCGTAGAGTAGTATCTTTGGGAGGCGGTGATCCTCCATCCTAGAGACGTGCCCTGCCCAGCGCAGCTGTGTTCTCAATAGCATGGCCTCAATGCTGGTGATCCCTGCTTGCTCAAGGACAGCAACATTAGTCACATTGTCGATCCAGTGTATATTTAGGATTGTGCAAAGACAGCGCTGATGAAAGCGTTCGAGGAGTCGTAGGTGTTGGCGATAGGTGACCCATGTTTCAGACCCATACATGAGAATAGATAGTACGATAGCTCTGTATACACTGAATTTTGGTGCTTTGCCTCAGGTGCTTGTTGCTCCAGACTCTTTTGTGAAGCCTTCCAAATGCATTCTATGCTTTTGCTAATATGTGATCTTTCTCTTTATGCATCTTGGTGTCTGAAGAGATGATGCTTCCCAGGGAGGTGAACTGCTGGACGGACTTAAGCACAGAATTGCCTATGCTGACATGGGGATGATGGTGTTCTTCCTGTGTTGCGGGTTCGTAGATAACTTCCTATTATTATTATTATTATTATTATTATTATTATGGAGTTAAACATTATTAAGGAGCTAAAGTAACAACTACACACAAGATCAGAGAGCAAATGTTGTGCAACTCTTTGAGTGTTGGACTTGGGTTCAAATCCTGACTCACCTCTGGAAACTCATGGGGTGGGGGGATTTTGGAAAGGTCACCTGCTCATATTCAGAGGAAGGCAAAAGCAGCCCTGTTAACACATTTTCTAAGAAAGCTTTAGGGGTCATCAAATCAGAATTGGATGGAAAGCATGTAATGGCAGCAGCAAAAATGCACAAGCTAGCAAATGTTGCAACTGTTTGCTTTTGCCTGAGCCGACTGGGAAGGGCAACAATCTATCTGCTCCTTTTCTTCCTCTTTCCTGTGGAGTGTAAACAATGGAGTGTACTCAGTTTGCAGTGACTGAAGTAAACCAAAGACCAAAGGGGAATGGGGAAAAAAAGGAAACAGGGCATTTGAAAAGCAGCTGAAATGATGAGATGACAGAGGATTGTTGGGGATTGTCCCTGCCCAATCAAGACAGATGGAGAAGATGCATTGTGAACAATTTTCTCTAATGAGCATCCCACTATTCATCCCCAAATTATGAGAACATTGACTTTTAGGGTTATGTGTTCCATCCATGTCATCCTGTGGTCCATATAGTGTCTAAATTGAGGGAAGTCCTAGTCCACTTTGGTCAGACCTCTTCAGGAATAATAATCTTGTTTACTTCAAGAAGGAGATGGACAAGATGGAAAGTGTCCACAGAAGGATGGCCATCTGTCAGGGGTGCTTTAGTTGCATGTTTCCTGCATGTCAGGGGGCTGGTCTGGATTGCCTGTGTGAACTTTTCCAACTCTAGAAGTCTGTGATTCTATGACCAAAATAGTCCAAGGCCTGGAGATCATGAGATCCCTTTGAGGAACAGCTTTGGGAGCTGGGTTTGTTTAGCACAGAGAAGAGAAGGTTGACAGAAGGGCACATGAGAGCCATGTTTACATACTTGAAAAAGTGTCACATTATGATGTTGGAAAGCCTGATTTCTGCAGTTCTAAAGACCCAATAGACAAGGAATGGATTCAAGCTGCAGGAAAAAGATTCCACCTAAAAGTTAGAAATAACTTTCTGATGATGAGAAGTTTTGGCAGTGGAATATGTTGCTTTCTAACCTGATGGAGGCCCCTTTTCTGGGGATTTTAAGCAGAGGCTGCAGGGTCATCTGTTGGGAGGGTTCTGATTGTTTTTCCCTGCTTGAGTGTTAAGGGGGTTGGACTGGACGGCATTGGAAGTCTCTTCCAGCTATAAGATTATAGGTTTACAAAAGACCCTGTCAAACCACAGCTCACAGGATTCTGTAGAACGGTGCCATGGCAGTTAAAGTGCTGTCACACTGAATTAATGCTTCAGTGCAGATGCACCTTTAGCTTCAGAGACAAATCCCCTCTGAACAAACCCCTGCCAAGAAAATCCCATGATAGAGTTTTCCTTAGGGTTGCCATAAATAAATAACAGTCACAACAATAATATTGAGTAATAGATCCTGCTTGAGGGCTTCCCAAAGGCAATCCTATTCTGGATCCAGCTTGGGAGCAATTCATATGCTCTCTGTAACCTCATTAGAGACAACCAAAACGTACCAATTCCATATTACTTGGGACGCTTTGAATGACATCAACTCAAGTGTGCATTCTGGATTGTTTCCCCTCACTTTTTTCAATTGAAACCTGTCCACGATCTGACAGCTTCTCGGCAGTCTTTCCCCAAAGACTTTTCAGCCTTTTCAGTGCAAGAGATGACAGTAAAATGACTTCTGGGCTTGGTGGACCCGGGTGTCTTTCAACTATAAATGACCAGAGAGTCCAGAAAGTGGTTTAATTTGTGTGCTTCAGGCTTGGCCAGTCAGACTGGCAGGTTACGACTGATGGAATGAAAGGGAGCACACGAGGTTCGGAAAAGGATCCAGAAATCAGGAAATAACGCTGCGGATGGGACACAGAGGAAGCCCAAATTCTAGGCAGGGCATTTTGCAATTCATGAAACTGTTTTATAAAATCATTTTATTCATAGGCTTATTGATGTCTTCTACATGACACAGGGTTGCCAGGTCTCAGGTCATAAACTTAGATGTGGGAAGGCAACTATAATAAAAAGAGACGCAGGCAGGGTGGGCCCTTTCTAATCGATCCCACCATTGCCACCAAAATATAAAGGAAGGGAGGTTAATCGGGGTGGTTGGTTATTTGAAACCCCCATAATCAGTTCAAAACCGAAACTATAATAAAGCTGGAATAGTCTTCTGGCTGGAAAACCTTTTGAATGCTCACTGGCCACCACCAGACTTATAAGTAATACTAGCTTAACCCGGCACGCGTTGCTGTGCCCTATGTAGGAGATGTTGAAAAGTATGTAAGGGTATGTTATGATGTGAGTGTGTGTTGTGTGTGTGTATGTATGTGTTTGGTTGTGTGTATGTATGGCTGTATGTGTGTTTAATTGTTGTGTGTGTGTTTTTATTTGTGTCTGTGTATATTTGGGGGTGTTTGTGTGTGTGTGGGTGAATGTATGGGTTTGTGTATATATGTGTTTGTGGTTTTGTGTGTGTATATATTTGTATGTGTGTCTATATATACTATTGGTGCCTATGTATGTGTTTATTTGTGTAGGTTTGTGTTTTTTTGTGCAGTAGTGGGGGGTTTTTTGTTTTGTTTTTTGTCAGCTTGCCTGTGTCTTCGTTGTCCGTCTGTTCTGGTTCCTGATGGCCGCCTTCTCGCTCTCCTCCGGTGCCTCTCTGCCGTTCCCAGAAAAGGAGGGGAAGGGAGAGAGACCGTGCAGTCCCCTTTCGCAGGAGGAGGTGGAGGACGTGGTCCCGACCAGAGCACCGTTCCCCACCGCAGTCCTCTTCCCTGCGAAGGTCGCTCTTCGGCCCACCCTGTGGCAGGGTAGTGGCGAAGGGGGAGCGATTGCGGCGGCGCCATGGCCATTCTTCCGGCCCCTATGCACTCTCCTCCGCCGGTTCAGTGCTGCTCCCTGAAGAGGAGGACGAAAGGGGCCCCCGACGATCTCTCTTCGCTTCCAGAAGAAAGGGCGAAGGGAGAGCGATTTTTTTGTGCCACGTTTGTAGGTGTTGGTCTGTTGAAATGTGTGTGGTGGGTTTTGAGGGTCTGGGTGTTATGGTGTGTCCGTGCATAAGCGTCAAAAACGGACTCTCTCTTTTTATATATATAGATTAAGCCTTTGGCTTACTAGAGGTATCTTAGCCAAGAATGCTCTGGACTTGCATTCAGGCCTGTGCACTGAGGTAATACTGAGATATTATTTCTTCAAGAAGTACGCTGCCGCCATTAGACTTTTGAGATTGCTTCAGGAAACTGCTTTAAAACTCTTTTGACAGAGGCACACGTGAGGCAGTTAGCAAGCTTGAGACTCCGTGGCCCTCTGCTGGGCCCGCCCTTGATCGGTTCGTCCCACTGGACGCAGGGGCTGTGGACGAACTGTTAATTGCAGTTAGACCAACCACTTGCTCCCTTGATCTGTGCCCCTCTTGGCTAGAGAAATCTTGCCAAGAGGGACTACGTGACCCTCTGATGAAGATAATAAACAGCTCCCTTGAGCAAGGAGTTTTTCCAGAAAGTTTAAAAGAGGCAGTGGTTTCCCCGCTACTGAAGAAATTGAATTTAGATCGATCAGCTCCCTCCAATTACTGCCTAGTTTGGAATCTTTCGTTCCTGGGCAAGGTGATTGAGACGGCGGTAGCGGTGCAGCTACAGCAGTTCCTAGATGACACAGCCGGATTAGATCCCTTCCAGTCCGGCTTCCGTTCCGGGCACAGGACGGAGATTGTGTTGGTCGCCATTTCAGATCAGCTTTGTTGCCAACTGGACAAGGACGGCTCAGCGCTGCTCGTGTTATTGGACCTCACAGCAGCTTTTGATATGGTCGATTACAATCTTTTGGCCCACCGCCTTGCCGTTGTTGGAGTCAGGGGAAAAGCCTTGAAATGGCTGCTGTCCTTTCTTCACAACCGGGGACAGTGAGTGGAATGGGGAGGTGCAGTTTCCGAGAGGGCCCCACTGATTTGTGGGGTCCCTCAAGGAGCTATACTCTCCCCTTTGTTATTTAACATCTACATGTGGCCACTTGCTAGTCTGGTATGAAGTTTCGGGCTGGAATGTTATCCGTACACTGATGACACCCAGCTTGTTCTGAAGATGGAAGGAAGACCGGACTCCGTACCCCCTTGTTTCCATCAGTGCCTTGAGGCTGTTACTGGATGGTTGCGTGCCAGTAGATTGAGGGTGAATCCAGCAAAGACGGAGATACTGTGGCTGGGGCGTCCGGTTGGTGGGGCGGTCCAGCTGCCTACCCTGGATGGCGAGGCATGATGCCCAACATCTTCTGTAAAGAGTCTTGGGGTCGTGTTAGACCTCTTGCTGATGATGGAAGCCCAAATTTCCAACGTCAGCAAAACTGCTTTTTTCCACCTGCAGCAGGCTAGGCGGCTGGCTCCCTACTTATCCAGAGATGACCTGGCCATAGTGATCCAAGCCACGGCCATCTCAAGACTGGACTACTGTAACACCCTTTACATTGGCCTACCCTTGTTTCTGATCCAGAAACTTAAGCTTGTCCAGAATGCCGTTGCACGACTACTCACTGGAACTCCAGTGAGATGTCACATAACTCCCATTCTTCAGCATCTTCACTGGAGTTCCAGTGAGTAGTCGCGCAACGGCATTCTGGAGTCGAGCACTGGATCACCTTCAAGGTGATGGTGTTAACCTTCAAGGCCTTGCATGGTCTGGGGCCATTATATCTGAGGAACTGTCTCATCCTCTATCAACCCCAGAGGTCACTCCGCTCTGAACAACTGAACCTCCTCAAAGTCCTTAGCGTCAAATCTATTCGCTTAACATCCACCCGGCGTAGAGCCTTCTCTGTGGTGGCGCCATCAATCTGGAACACTCTTCCAAGCGAAGTTTGGGCCCTGCAAGATTTACCATCCTTTCGCAAGGCCTGTAAGACTTATCTTTTTCGGTGAGCTTTTGACGGTTGAGCATAATCATAACCTGCTTAATTTTAAATGACCTTGTTTTTTCTACTGTCTTTTATACTTTTACTAGCTGAACCCGGTACGCGTTGCTGTGCCCTATTTAGGAGATGTGAGGAAGTCTGGGTATGTAAGTGTTGGAAATGATGTGACTATGTGTTTTGTGTGTGTTTATATGTGTATGTTTGTGTGTATATATGTGTGTGTGTTTATTTTTGTGTGTATATATGTGTATATATATGTGTGTTTGTGTATGCATGTTTATGCATGTGTGTGTATGTATGTGTATATGTGTATGCATATGTGTATATATATGTGTGTGTGTCTGTGTATTTGTTTGTTTGTGTATGTATGTATATGTGTATATTTGTGTCTGTATATATGTGTGTATGTGTATGTGTGTATATATGTGTGTGTATGTGTGAGTTTATGTGTATGTATATGTGTATATATAGATGTGTGTGTGTATATGTATATGTGTGTATATTTACGTGTATATATGTGTATGTGTATGTTTTATGTAGGTGTGGTAATAAAGCAGGTTTGGTACTTTTCCGTGCAAAAAGTACAGTCAGAGAGTGATGCTACATGCGTGTTTAGCTTTGA